>CM044431.1:7441108-7455897 GCA_024363595.1 Xenopus borealis
GCAGGCTCACCCCCCACAGCCAATGATTCTTCAGAACAGACACCCCTTTTTGTTGAGGATAAGCTTTTTATCCCATTATATCACTGTATATGAATTAGTGATGCACTAGCACGTGAGATCTCCAGATAACCCAATATTGACACAGGTAAGAATTCTAAAGGCTACGTTATGCAAATAGCCGCCGGCATGCCCCATCTGCACGAGGATATTTGGTTGAATGTTCAGAGGAAAGGGTTAAAGCTGCACACACAGAGCTGGGCCCCGCAGGTAAGATCATTGAGGTTAGTGACTGCCCAGGGGATTGTGCTTTATTGCCTGTCATTACCTGTCCCCTCCTCTCCCCAGTGTCAGACACAAGTAATCTCACAACTCACAACAGTCTCTTTTCCCTCGCTGAAGTTCTCCCTACAATGATGGGAATATTCCCAGGTGTGTGGCTTATTGGCATCCTCATCCTGATGTTTTCCCCCAGCGCCCAAGGTAAGGACAATGCTGCATTTATACCATGTATAGGGCTGCTGTATGACTGCCATTAAGCAGCAGCTAAAGGCTGAAAGAATCATCTTTTTATTTTAAAGGGGTTGTTCACCTTCAAGTTAACTTTTTGTATAATGTAGAGAGTGATATTCTGAGACAATTTGCAATTGGTTTTCATTTTTTATTGTTTGTGGTTTTTGACTTATTTAGCTTTTTATCCAGCAGCTCTCTAGTTTGCAGTGTCGGCAATTTGGTTTCTAGGGAACAAATTACCCTAGCAACCCTGTATTGATTTTAATAAGAGACTTTAATATGAATAGGAGTGGGACTGAATAGAATGATAAGTAATAAAAAGTAACAATAACAATACATTTGTAGCCTTACAGAGCATTTATTTTAGATGGTGTCAGTGACCCCCATTTGAAAGCTGCAAAGAAACAGAAGAAAATTGCAAATCATTAAAAAACTATGAAAAATAAATAATGAAGACCAATTGAAAAGTTTCTTAGAATTGGCCCTTCTACAATATACTAAATGTTAACTTGAAGGTGAACCACCCCTTTAAAGGCTGAAAGAATCATCTTTTTATTTTAACCTCATGAATCAGGGATGATGTGCTGCTTTCCTTGGCCCCTAACTTTGCCCCACTTTAGTTAAATCCCACCTTTCTGCTTAATTTGACTTTGCCAGGGGCTTCACTAACACACCAGTGCCCAAATTAGCACAAATTCATTGTCCAGTTTCTTATTTTTACCCCAAATGCATTTCATATCCCCAGCTTCCCAGAATCTTTGCATGCACTAAAAATATAGTCCCCTCAACAAAAGTATCATTTTTTTTTTTTGCCCAAAATCCACCACCCTGGGAGATGCCATTGTCAGGGCAGTGCTGCGAGAGAAAAACTAGATGTGAAATTCCATCATTTATATCCAGAATTCTCGCACCCTGGGGCTTTCTGGATAACAGATCTTTCTGTAATTTGGATCTTCATACCTTAAGTCTACTAGAAAATCATGTAAACCTTAAATAAACCCAATAGACTGGTTCTGCTTCCAATAAGGATTAATTATATCTTAGTTGGGATCAAGTACAAGTTACTGTTTTATTATTACACAGAAAAAGGAAATCATTTTATAAATTTGGTTTATTTGGATAAAATGGAGTCTTTGGGAGACAGCATTTCTGTAATTTAGAGCTTTCTGGATAACAGGTTACCTTATAATGGATCCCATACCTGTGCAGGTGTGGGATTCATTTTCTGGAAACCCATTATCCAGAAAGCTAAAAAGGATGTCTTTTTTCTGTGTAATAATAAAACAGTAACTTGTACTTGATCCCAACTAAGATATAATTAATCCTTATTAGAAGCAGAACCAGCGTTTTGGATTTATCTTGTTAAAAAGACATAAGGTAGGGTGATCCATATTAATAAGATCCATTACTACCCAAGTCTTGAGCATTCTGTATAACAGATCCCATAGTGTTCATATCAGTCCCCAGCAGTTTCCTATCATCAGCTCATATTGAGTGTCAGTGGCACTGCACATGCTCAGTGGGCTCTGGGTTGCTGCTTGGAAGCAAAGCTTAGGGATCGTCACAAATCATCCAAATATTATCAGAATGTACGACTATGGGGGGGAAATTCATTATAATGACCAGTAACATGAACATTTTTTTTTTTTTTTTTTCAAACATTTTTCTTTTCTATATAACAAAAAAAAAAGCAAGACATATTTATCTTTAAAATTGCAAAATCTTTTTTAAGAAATCACTTATCGACACTCCACTTGCACTCTTCTTCATAAAAGGTGATTGGGGCGATCCATCGTGCGGCACTCGATTCCTCCTCCCTGCCTTCCTTATAGGAGATAGCCAGGGAGGAGAAATAGAGGCCCGCGCGATGGATCGTCGCCCTGTTGCCTTTTCTGAAAAGAAGCGGAATCGGAGTTTCAGTAAGTTATTTCTTAATAAAGACTTTGCTATTTTAAAGTGAAATATGTCATGGTTATTTTTTATTTTCATTATATACACCAATATTTTTTTTTTTTTATTTCATGTTACTTGTCCTTTAAGACAAAAATGTCAGATTTCCCACCAAATACACAAATCTCCACTTTGGTGAATTTGTCTCTTAAACAGACACTTTTCAGATTTTGTCTTTTCACGACATTTTAAGGACATTTTTCTTACTACACCTGTCAGCCGTCTAATTGAAATTTTTGGGGGGGGAGGGGGATTATTTTATTCATCGTTTATTTCAGGATAACCTGGGCTTTCTAAATATGCCTACGTTTGTGTAATTCCCCGTCTGTAACCAGATATAAGGGTCTAAATACAAGAAACGCTAATATAGGGATTTGTATCAGAAACATGGTTTATTATCTTAGGTCTTAAGTGTCTCGTTGCTGCTAAAACTAAAATAAAAAATTAGCTTGGAGGGTTTACTTTTCCTTTAGATAATATATTCACTCAAATTTCTAATATTGCCTCAATCATTAAGATAAAACTAGTAAAATAACTAGGGATGCACTAAATCCACTATTTTGGATTCGGCCGAACCCCCAAATCCATTGTGAACGATTTGGCCGAATACTGAACCGAATCCGAACCCTAATTTGCATATGCAAATTAGCGAGGGGAAGGGTAAAAGCGTGCCGCCCACCTAGTGCGCAGGCGAAATTTTTTTTACTTCCATGTTTTGTGACAAAAAGTCACATGATTTTTTTGGATTCGGTTGGGCCAGGCACAAGGATTCGGCGGCTACAAGAGGAGTGAAGATTGGCTGAACCTCTGGAGTTCTATCTTTAGTTTCCACTACATTTGATCTTTTTTGTTGAGTTATTGATCGTTGTGGGTGTTGCTTTTCCACTTATGCCATTTTTGTCTCTTTTGTTAGTTGTTGAGCTGTGAGTTTTTCCTTAATTAAGATCATAGCCCAACCAGCCCACACAGAGGCCCAACCAGCCCACACAGAGGCCCAACCAGCCCACACAGAAGCCCAATCAGCCCACACAGAAGCCCAATCAGCCCACACAGAGGCCCAACCAGCCCACACAGAAGCCCAATCAACCCACACAGAAGCCCAATCAGCCCACACAGAGGCCCAACCAGCCCACGTAGAGACCCAATCAGCCCACACAGAGGCCCAATCAGCCCACACAGAGGCCCAATCAGCCCACACAGAGGCCCAAACAGTCACCACCAGCCACTAAATACTGACTTTTTCTGGTACCTTATTGTAGCCCCTCAGAAGCCACAGATTGCCAGTCTATGGTCTATGTAGGTTAATTAAGTTTTCCCTGTTAGGTAGTTCAGTCTTTTCCCACATTCTTGGGATTAGTAGCCAAGTTGAGGTAAGAATATGAAAAGTTAATTTTCTGTCGTCCGTTTTAATATGTTGTAATCCATGATTAAACAACGCTTTAGTTCCCCTTTAAATACTATATTCCTTGCCCAGCACATGCGTGTAAATGATTTCTTGGCAGCGACTTGCATATTTTCAAGATCCAGATAAATGATATTCTCCCTGTATCTTATCTCTTATGCAAATGTGGCCCCTGAGGGCCCCGCTGGAACTTGAATGGGAGCCTCCTATGTCTCCACGGCGACATTTATATATGAACTATCCCAGGGCTTGTGTTTGTACTGGGCATTATACAGACCTGTTCATTCTAAGCTGTGCATCAGCAATACCTTTAAATGGTTCACCTTCAAGTTAACTTTTAGTATATCATAGAAGGGCCAATTCTAAGAAACTTTTCAATTGGTCTTCATTATTTATTTTTCATAGTTTTTTAATGATTTGCAATTTTCTTCTGTTTCTTTGCAGCTTTCAAATGGGGGTCACTGACACCATCTAAAAATAAATGCTCTGTAAGGCCACAAATGTCTTGTTATTGTTACTTTTTATTACTTATCATTCTATTCAGTCCATCTCCTATTCATATTCCAGTCTCTTATTCAAATCAATGCAGGGTTGCTAGGGTAATTTGTTCCCTAGAAACCAAATTGCTGACACTGCAAACTAGAGAGCTGCTGAATAAAAAGCTAAATAACTATAAAACCACAAACAATAAAAAATGAAAACCAATTGCAAATTGTCTCAGAATATCACTCTCTACATTATACTAAAAGTTAACTCAAAGGTGAACAACCCCTTTAAAGGGACAGTTCACATTTCAAATGTTTTTTCACCCCACTCCTGTTTTTTTTTAGACTGTACAGCTGAAATAGTGGCTTTTTCATAATTTAAATTACTTTTTTTTTCCTTTCCCATTTTTCTCAGTCCTAAATCCAGGACAAATCCTAACTCCAACCCCTGCTCTGGGATTGTACAGCTAGAAATCATTGTGAGCAGAGAATTAGTACAGATGTTTCTCCTCATTTATAGCAGCTCAGGGGAGGATTTATCAGCATGTGAAAAATGATAATGTGCTGTCATACAAACAATGCAAAATATTCTAACCCCCCCCCCCAGCACCTTCCTCTGATGTGAAACGTGTAAATTCTCTGTTTACACCGAAACTTAACTGCCTTTACTTCTTAAGTAATGTCCTGCAGTAAATGCGTCAGCAGATCAATAAATACTATTTCTGTAGCCAAGTTCTACATAATAATATTTCCCAGAACCCAGTGTTGTCAGTACAGGCCCCTGGAACTATAGCAGTGACCCCCAATGTTTCTATATATCTGTAACCTTGTTATGAGCTAAGGGGGCCCAGTCTGAAGGTCAGTTAGGGGGAGATTTGGGGTGAGTGTTTATTTGTACCCTGGGTACCCCTGGAACTATAGTGACACCCCAATGTTTCTATATATCTGTAACCTTGTTATGAGCTAAGGGGGCCCAGTCTGAAGGTCAGTTAGGGGGAGATTTGGGGTGGGTGCTTATTTGTACCCTGGGTACCCCTGGAACTATAGTGACACCCCAATGTTTCTATATATCTGTAACCTTGTTATGAGCTAAGGGGGCCCAGTCTGAAGTCCAACTAGGGGGAGATTTCGGGTAAGTGCTTGTTTGTGTCCTGGGTCTTATTTTCCAGAAAGCAATAAAACACAGCTGGGGTTGATTTTTTATTCTATTTTCAGGAATAGGAATTGAATAGGAATGCTTATGGTATTTCTTAGGAACCCAATATACTTGGGCATTGTGCCAGCTGATATATATATTCAGCAGTGTTTCACACTTTATAGACCAAGAATAGTGAGTAAAGGAGCTGTCACTAGTATTAGCTTATTTTATTACAGTAATTATGTGATAACGGTGTAAACCATTAAGCACAAAATTGGCAATGTATGAAAGAATGGCGTTTGCTGTTTACACTCACATGAGTTGGTTGGCACCAGCGAGCAGCCATGTTGGTACAAGAGAGCTCTACTCCCTGTATCTCAAACTCTTATGTTTCTCTGCCCCACAGTCTTTGATAAAATACCTACAACAATGTCAACAGAGAGGATGGGGAAACACGTCTGAAGGTGGCCATACACGAAGAGATCCGCTCGTTTGGCGATGTTGCCAAACGAGCGGATCTCTCCACGATATGCCCACCTTGAAGTGGGCGATATCGGGCTGATCCGATCGTGGGCCCAACGTTCGGATCAGTACGGGCGGTCGGATCGCGGGACCGCATCAACGAACAGATGCGGCCGCGATCCGACGGGATTTTTAATCCTGCCCGATCGACATCTGGCCAACTTTCGGCCAGATATCGATCGGGAAAGCCCGTCGGAGGGCCCCCCACACGGGCAGATAAACTGCCGACACAGTCTGTCACAGCTTTTATCTGCCCGTGTATGGCCACCTTAAGTCCCGGCTTGGGATGGGAACTTTCCACCACCTAATTTAACAGTTTCCAGTGTTGAAATGGGGTGTCCAGGGCCCACCAGGACAAGGACAAGATGGAGACCGACTGTGGGGGGGGTCATTTATAAAGTTTGTGCAGCGCATAATTGTTCACAAATAGTTGTTTTGCCCATGCTTTTTCCTGAATGCTAAAATATTGCACTGCTGTGCCCATCTTTCCAGTTTTTGCAAATTTGCATTGTGAATAAATTTTCGCAAATGACTCACACACAGGGTTGCCAACTTTTCTTGAAAAAAATACCGGCCTTCCTATATATTTATCTTTTTTCCTATTAATAACATTGGGATCAACCATCAAAAATACCGGCCAGGCTGGTAAAATACCGGCCAGGTGGCAACGCTACTCGCAATCGAGACGGGTCTTTGCATGAGTACAGGCACTTTGCGAGGTTGTTGTGCACGAAAATAGCGTTGACAGTAACTATAATTCGCAATTTGCAAAACTTTTATGAGAATATTTTCATAATTCATAATTCAAACGCAGAGTGTGTGCACAAATATTCTCACGATTTTTGCCATATTTAAAAAGCTCTTATAGACATTCGCAATGTGAAATACAAGTTTGCAAATCTCTTTGCCTACTCTTATTCAGCTTTATAAATATAACCAGGTGCAGGGCAAATATATTCACTTTCCGTACCAATCTGCCCTTCGCAAAGTTTATAAATGAGCCCCAGTAAAACAAAATGGAGACAGTAGGACATGATGGAGATACTAGGGAAATATAGAAAGTGTAGGACAAGATAGAGACAGTGGTTCAAGATAAAGAAACAGTGCAAGATGGAGACAGTAGTACAAGATGGAGACAGTAGGACAAGATGGAGACAGTAGGACAAGATGGAGACAGTAGGACAAGATGGAGACAGTAGTACAAGATGGAGACAGTAGGACAAGATGGAGACAGTAGGACAAAATGGAGATACAAGAAAATTATAAAGACAGTAGGACAAGATAGAGACAGTGGTTCAAGATAGAAAAACAGTGCAAGATGGAGACAGTAGGACAAGATGGAGACAGTAGGACAAGATGGAGACAGTAGGACAAGATGGAGACAGTAGGACAAAATTGAGATACAAGGAAATGATAAAGACAGTAGAACAAGATAGAGACAGTGGTTCAAGATAGAGAAACATCGCAAGATGGAGACAGTAGGACAAGATGGAGACAGTAGGACAAGATGGAGATACAAGGAAATGATAAAGACAGTAGGACAAGATAGAGACAGTGGTTCAAGATAGAGAAACAGCGCAAGATGGAGACAGTAGGACAAGATGGAGACAGTAGGACAAGATGGAGATACTAGGGAAAGATAGAGACAGTAGGATAATATGGAGATAGCAGGACAAGATGGAGATACTAGTAAATAAAGACAGTAGGACAAGATAAAGACAGTCGTTCAAGATAGAGAATTAGTGCAAGATGGAGACAGTAGGACAAGATGGAGATAAAAGGAAATGATAAAGACAGTAAGACAAGATATAGACAGTAGTGCAAGATAGAGAAACAGGGTAAGATGAAGACAGTAGGGCAAGATTGAGAAGAGAAGAGCAAGATAGAGACGATAGGACAAGGTGAAGACAGTAGAGTAAGATGTCAACAGTAGGCCAAGATGGAAACAGTAGGCCAAACTGTAGACAGTGGGGAAAGATGAAGACAGAAGGACAAGATAGAGACTGTGGTTCAATATTGAGAAGAGCAAGAGGAGGTGGAGACAATAGGAGAATATGAAGACAGTATAGTTAGATGTACACAATGGACCCAGATGGAGAAAGAAGGGCAAGATGGTGGCAATAAGAACAAATTGGCTACTGTAGGACACGAGTAAACAGCTACAGTAACACCAATCTCTGACCCCTCGGTTGTTATTAAATTACATATCTGGGTGCTCAGCAGCCACTAAGTAGCAGTTGTAGCCGATTTAATGTTTTTATCACATTGTAAAATAAACCTGACTTACTAGCGACTCACCAGAGATTGTCTACTGAGGATTCAATCCTGTAGTCCCCAAGGCTTTCTTCCTCCCCCCATATGTAGAGTTATAAGTGCAGAACATTTAACCAACACATTTTCTCTTACAAATCTCACAGTTTCTTTGAAGTTTGTCAGGATTTGGCTTCTTGCGTGTGAGTCTAATGGCTTGTTTACATATTCTGCACTTAAGTGAGTGTTTATGTTTTCCTCCTATGAAATGGGATTATGTTAAAGCTTCATTGTACAGTCTTTAATATTCAATTTTATTATGATGGCATGCATCTTATCTTATAATTCTTATAGTCCTTCTTATTCTTCTCCAAGCTGTGCCCTGCAGAATATACCGGAAGAAGTTCCCAACTCCTTATACCATTTCCACCTTGCACAGGATCACGGGGGAGTCTGGAGCATCAAATGGAAGGGCTCACCAGGTAAATATAATGTATATTTCCAGTAAAGTTCCAATACACAGCATAAAACTTTACCAGAGCAGATAGCCATGCATGCAGTGATGGTATTTGGTAGAGGAGCACAGGTGTCATTGGCAAGTTACATATAATAAAGTGATAACAATCTTGCCCTACTGTCTCCAATCTTTTGGTGTTATTGTGAGTAATCTTGCCCTACTCTGCTCATATGTCCTGTCTCCATCTCAACCTACTGCCTCAATCATGCTGTACCATTGTCTTCTTAAGGTGTTACTGTGAGCAATTTCCTCCACTTTCATCATATTGCCCTGCTGTCTTCTCTGTCATGTCCTTGAGTCTTCACCTTGTGCTACTGTCTCTGTCTTACCTTACTGTTTCCATCTTATCTGATGGTCTCTATCTTGCTCTTCAGACTTAATTAATCCTACTCCTACTGTCTCCATCTTCTCCTACTTACTTCACCATGTCCTATTGTCTCTATCTTGCCCTGCTGTCTCCATCTTGTTCTACTATATCCATCTGGTCCTACTTAGTCCACTGTGTCCTTGCTTGCCCTACTCTCTGAATCTTGTCCTGCTGTCTCCATCTTATCCTACTGTCTCCATCTTGTCCTACTGTATCCATCTTGTCCTACTTAGTCCACTGTGTCTTATTGTCTCCATCTTGCTCTACTGTCTCCATCTTGTCCCATTGTCTCCATCTTGTCCTACTGTCTCCATCTTGTCCTATTGTCTCCATCTTGTCCTACTTAGTCCACTGTGTCTTATTGTCTCCATCTTGCCCTACTGTCTCCATCTTGCCCTACTGTCTCCATCTTGCCCTACTGACTCCATCTTGTCCTACTGTCTCCATCTTGCCCTACTTTCTCCACCATGTCCTATTGTCTCCATCTTGCCCTACTTTCTCCCCCATGTCCTATTGTCTCCATCTTGCCCTACTTTCTCCACCATGTCCTATTGTCTCCATCTTGCCCTACTGTTTCAACCTTGTCATATTTACTTTTCCATGTCATATTGCCTCCATCTTGTCCATCTGTTGCATAGTAACATAATAACATAGTAAGTTAGCTGATCCAGAGGAAGGCAAAAAAACACTACTGAACCCTTTCCAATTTGCCTCCGGGAGGGGGGATTCCTTCCTGACTCCAAGATGCAATGGGACCAGTCCCTGGATCAACTTGTACTATGAGCTATCTTCCATAACCCTGTATTCCCTCACTTGCTAAACACCATCCAACCCCTTCTTAAAGCTATCTAATGTATCAGCCTGTACCACTGATTCTCTTCCCTCCCTGTAACACCCCTTTCCCTCCTTTCCTCTAATCTCATTGGCTCCCTCCTGTCTGCTCGGAGGAGCTACTGGTGAATAAAGAATCCAACCCCTTCTTATACCTATCTAATGTATCAGCCTGTACCACTGATTCACTTCCCTCCCTGTAACACCCCTTTCCCTCCCTTCCTCTAATCTCATTGGCTCTCTCCTGTCTGCTGGGAGGAGCTACTGGTGAATAAAGCATCCAACCCCTTCTTATACCTATCTAATGTATCAGCCTGTATCACTGATTCAGGGAGAGAATTCCACATCTTCACAGCTCTCACTGTAACAAACCCCTTCTCAATATTTCTATATCAAAATGGGTGCGCACATATCAACTGGAAGGACCAACTGGTAAATAAAGTATCAGGCAGATTATTATATAAACCCCTTATATATTTATACATAATTATTATATCCCCTTAAGTGTTTCTTCCCCAGTGTGAGCAACCCCACTTGGCTAGAGAGGCTGAGATTTTCACAACTTTTACCATCTTAGTTGCCCTTTACTGGATCATCTCCAATTCAAAAATGTTGTATAATCTGTACAGCGTATTCTAGATAGGGTCTCCATCTTGCCCTACTTACTCCATCATGTCCTTTTGTGTACCTCATGCCCAACTGTCCCCTTTTGTCCTACTAACACCACCTTGTCTTATTGTCTCCATTTGCCCAACTTACTCCACCATGTCCAATTAGCGCCATCTTACCCTACTGTCTCCATCTTACCCTACTGTCTCCATCATGTTCTACTGTTACCACCTTACTCTACTGTCTCCATCTTGCCTTACTGTCTCCATCTTACCCTACTGTCTCCATCATGTTCTACTGTTACCATCTTACTCTACTGTCTCCATCTTGCCTTACTGTCTCCATCTTGACCTTTGACCTACTGACCCAATTACTCCAACTTGTCTCATGGTCTCTTTGTTTAATGACTCCACCTTGTCCTACAGTCTCCATCATGTTCTACTGTCTCCATCTTGTCTTACTGTCACCATATTGTCCTACTCTTTCTTTCTTTGTCTAGTATCTCCTTCATGTCCTACTGTCTCCATCTTGTCCTACTGCAGGGGTGTCCAAACTTGGCCCTCCAGCTGTTAAGGAACTACAAGTCCCATAATGCATTTGCCTGACTGTGGCTGTCAGACTCCTTCATTGCATTGTGGGACTTGTAGTTCCTTAACATCTGGAGGGCCAAGTTTGGACACCCCTGTCCTACTGTCTCCATCTTGCCATACTCTTTCTTTCTTTCTCTAGTATCTCCATCATGTTCTACTGTCTAAGTCTATATACTATGCCATACCTGTTATCACTTCTGCTCAGCTGGCCCTCACTTTATGATGGACCCACTACCAATACCCTTATTTGGACTCTTACAGGGAAATATGATATGAGTGATGGCATCTGTATAACACAGGAGAGTATATACTCCAGAGCAAGGCAATACTTCCAAATTACAACTCCTCCCATCAGCCGAGTTAGCAAGAGGATGCTGGGAGTTCTATGAGAATCCCTGTGCAATAACAATGCTAACTTACTAACAATGCTATTTTCAATATCAATGGAAACTTTCTTTTTCCCAGGCAAATTCTGAAAGGAGGATTCAATTCTCAATTAGAATGAAAGGGAAATATCACATTCTCACACTCCATAAGGCACAGTGAGTACAGACACATGGATTTTATTTTCACTTTCCTTCACTATTCTCTTTCATGGTTAAAGGGCAACTATATCTGTTATTGGTTCAGCCTGCACTGTTATTTGTGCCTAAGCTGCCATTGTCTCCCAGGCTTCTGGCCTTTTCTTGGGTCCTCTCACAGCCCTCCTATTATGTTATTAAAAAAACCTACTAAGGGACAGGGCACAGCTACACAGAAAGTATTGGTCAGAGCATGATCAAATAAATTCATTAAATTGTTACTATAAATATAAACCACTCGGTGAAACAAGATTTTAAAGGAGAGAGACGTGTTCTATAATGTATCTGTTAGTCCACCTGGTTAGCTGCAAGTCATTCCATGGAAGCCCCTGAGGTCATGAGAGAATGTGTAGAATTCCTCACATAGAGACAGTAAAAAACATGGTCACCTGGGAGATGTGAAAACAGATGTGAATGGAAAATTATGTGGATATTTGGGATTCTGCAATAGGCTCCAGAAAATTACAATATACTGGTATGGCTTATTGTTATGCTTCATAGGGGCACGGATTACTTTATTCACTTCTATATATTCCATACATAAGGGAAAAGGCTCTGTGACCATATAAAGGCACAAGGCTGCAGGCTGAGTTATACAGGGAACTCTGAGTATCACTCATGTATTATAAGGGATAATGTACCCCCTACTGTAAATGATAAGGATATTAGAAGTCACTGAGGGGTGTGACCATATAAAGGCACAAGGCTGCAGGCTGAGTTATACAGGGAACTCTGAGTATCACTCATGTATTATAAGGGATAATGTACCCCCTACTGTAAATGATAAGGATATTAGAAGTCACTGAGGGGTGTGACCATATAAAGGCACAAGGCTGCAGGCTGAGTTATACAGGGGGGAACTCTGAGTATCACTCATGTATTATAAGGGATAATGTACCCCCTACTGTAAATGATAAGGATATTAGAAGTCACTGAGGGGTGTGATCATATAAAGGCACAAGGCTGCAGGCTGAGTTATACAGGGGGGAACTCTGAGTATCACTCATGTATTATAAGGGATAATGTACCCCTACTGTAAATGATAAGGATATTAGAAGTCACTGAGGGGTGTGACCATATAAAGGCACAAGGCTGCAGGCTGAGTTATACAGGGGGAAACTCTAAATATCATAAGGAATAATGTACCCCCTACTGTAAATGATAAGGATATTATTATTAGAAGTCACTGAGGGGTTGTTCTGTGACCACTGACCCCAGCAGTCATCAAACTATTGATCTGTCAGGCTACAATTTTTTTTATTATTTTTTTTATTACTTGTCTTTCTATTCAGTCACTTTCCTTTTCATACTCTAGTGTCTCATTCAAACCTGTGTCTGGTTGCTATGGGAAGCAATACCCTAGCAACTAGATAGCTTCTGAAATGGCTGGAGTCAGCAGCTCAGCCTTATAAATCTATTGTATTGTAATTTGTAACAAATGAATGATTTTGTTTCAGTGATTTGCTGGCAGGAAATTTTTCAGCATTCCATTATGAAGCAGATGGACGACTGGTGGCAGAATCACTGGGGCACCTGGTAGGTCCTGTCATAGCAATACTCTTACCCACCCATCTTATTTTCTTTTTGCTCCCGTAGCCCCCCTTGTATGTTATACTCCCTCTGTATAAAGCCACTTGTGATCAGAATTGTATTTAGGTCTGATGCTGCCCTAAGCGCGACGTGTGACATCAACACACCGGAAGTGATGTCACAAGTCACACAGAAGTGAGGTCACTTCCGCAAAAAAGCCGGCCCCCTGCCCGTCATACCCCCAGCGCTTCCACTGGATTTCCTAATCTGTGGAAGTCGCTTGGTGATTTTCTTACATTTTTTTTTTTTAAATTGTAAAAACTATAGGCACCCAAGGGCCGCCCCCCAAAACCTGCCGCCCTATGCACAGGCCCTCGGGTGCCTTGATATAAATATGGCCCTGCTTGTCATACAAATGAGAGTATAAGCTGCTGAGCTGAGTGCCAGTATAAAGGCAGGACTCACATGTTGTGGGGCCCAGAGCTTGTCTGTTCCTATGAGCACATACAGCAGCCTTATCATATATATATATAGTGAGTAAAGTACCCCCTCTTGTAAAATATAAGGATATTATAAGTTACCGAGGAGTTTCATGACCATATAAAAACACAAGGACGAAGGCCGAGTGTTTTTATACAGGTCATGGAACTCCAAGGTAACTTCTAATATCCTTATATTTTGCAACTGGGGGAACTTTATTTATTATAATACACAAGTTTCAGGGAGTCATGTGACAGAAATGACATCAGAACTCACCGTTTATAACTGATGACATCAGATCTCACTGTTTATAAGGATATAATTTACAAGATATTTACGGCTTTTGTGTATTATATACATATAAACATCATACAATGGGATTCTTATATAAAAACATTTATTTATTGGCCACAGCCCTTCCCAGGGGAGAATATCAGTAGCCAGCAGCTGTTTGTGGGGGGTTGTGCGGGGGCATTCCAGGCAAGCTGGAGCAGGCAGGCTATAGCAGCATTCTCTACCCTTGGGATTGGATAGCTTCGGGGGTCTGTTCCATGGAACTGAATTCTATCCCTACGGTTGTCTCTTGTATTAAGCACTTGCAGCAAGCGTGAGTGTGTATAACATTGCCTCCCCTGTGCCTCTATTCCCAGGAGCATTGCTGCTATACGGGCTCAGTGGATGGACTCACAGACTCCCTGGTCTCCCTGTGTACCTGTCCCACTCTCAGGTGAGCTAGTGTTGCCTTCTCATGCTAACAGTTGGGATATGGGAGACTCTAGGGACTGGGAATGAAGCACTGAGGATTGAGACCTTACCCATAAGGAGGTGCAAGCTGCAGGAGCAAAGAACCCTGTGCAAGTATGTGATAAATATAGGGCTCTTGCACCCTCTGCTTCTCCTTCCTTGCACCCCAGAATGACAAGGAAGGGGCCCTCCTGGTGTTCTGTCATACATAAAGGAACAGTACAGTGTAAAAATAAAACTGGGTAAATAGATAGGCTGTGCAAAATAAAAAATGTATGTAATA
>CM044431.1:7527232-7547759 GCA_024363595.1 Xenopus borealis
ACATATATATATATATATATATATATATATATATATACCTACCTCCTCCCCACAGTTGCTCTCCAACTGCCACCTTTGTGCCTTCTTAGTGGCGTCCTGCATGAGTAAAATCCTACCAGTTTGAGTTTCTAGGGGAAAGAGCAGTGAAGGGAAGTTAAACCTGAGTATGGGCTACAGAGTCACATCCTGAGACTGTTGTTTTTAGCGGTAAGGCAGGGTATTTGCTATTCTGGGCTTTTCCTGTATCTCTCATTAATATGAAAAGCAGTGTTTTATCGCTTTCCATTCTCTCCGCTGCTGCAGCCGACTCTTGAAACAATGCAGCAGAAGCCAGCCGATGTAAAAGACCCGGGAATAAGGCATTGAGAGCTGGCATCTGCTGCATTGTTGCAAGAGTCAGAACTGGCAGTGCAGAAAGGGTCAAGCCCATAATGCTTTCATATGCACAGACCCAGTTCTTCATGTGAGGTTTAAAGGAGCAGAAATGTCTCTTATCTTGATTTATGGTTTTATTGGAGGTGACAGATGGGCAGGCGGCAGGTGAGGCTGAAACAGATACATATTGTGTGTTTGCCAGTGATCTGTCCTTTGGCAAATATTAGCCCAAGCATCTGTGGAGTATGATATGCATGGGGGGGGGGGCATACCCTTTTTCTCCCCCCTCCTTCTGAAATGTCCAACCCCTTGTATTGGGTATTTGTTGTCCAGCTAATAAGAGCATTGTGGCTGCACAGCCAGTTCAGCACCTGCCATGACACTTTATGAAGCTAAATGTCACTTGATATGAGAGTGGGGGTCAAACACAAACCCTGGGTCAAAATCTCCAAGAACATCTGTCCCCCCCCCCCCGATTCCTTTGACTCTGCCCCCCTGTAAGGTGGGTGGCACGGGGTAGGGGTCATTTGCCGAGTCCTGCTTCCAAATGGATATGTCTCAATTAAATGCCCTGGCAGCTATTATTTTAAAGGAGAAGTTAACCTTATAATAAACAGGATTTTAGTAGGAATAAGGAATAGAATCAGCATTGCAGTCTCTTACCCCCATGGGCTTGCATTTCTCTTTTAGATGGCTGGGGGGGGGGCAAGGTGCAGGACTGAATTTTATAGGGGTTATTTGTCTCCTCACAGACAGTTATTGTGTTTAAATAAAAGCCCCCCACCCCAGGAGGAAAGGGGTATGAATGGGTCGGAGGAGGTGCGTGTCTGGCTGAATGGAATCTGCCCAAGACACAAAGAATAGTCTGCCCTTTCTTGCAGAATGCTTGAGTTAATTGGGGCTGCACTGGGTCTCCATCTGTCAGTCCTTGTGTGTGTGGGGGGGGCTCGCAGCACGTGCTTAGTGGGGTCGGCCTGCTGCCTCCTGAATGAATAGACTGAATAGAGGCTTTGATATGCCACACTTGTCCTTTCCTTTCCTTGGGACATATGGCTTGGGTGCAGAGCGAAATAAAGCCGCAGATTTGCATACAGGTGGGGAGCAGTGACCCTTAAACCCCTGCTATAGAAAACACCCAGACGCATTTAACCCCTTTACTGCACACACAGCCCCTTTTCTTGTAGGATTTCTCCTGCTTTGTTCCATTTATTACTTGCACACAGACACAAAATAGGTCAGGGGGGGAGCTGTTCCTATATATGTAAATAAGGCTAATTATCAGCGACGCAGGACCCCAGATTAATAGAGGGAAGGGCAAGACACACTCATTTATACTCTTTTTTTTTCAGGTTTGAAAAGGTTATGTTTGAATCAAGAATCCTACCGAATGAGTAAGTATATCAACAGCATAGATGAGATTGTTAAAGGCACACTACCTTACCTTTATTCGTAAGTCAAGTGAAAAATGAGCAGCCGCTCCCATAGCTCCCCCTATGGCCTCACCAGGCAGCAGTGCTGTAAATGGCAAAGGACATGTCATTAAAGGACAAATTCAACTAAAGTATTTTTCCCCTGAATTCACCCTCCTGTCCATCCTGCTGCACATTCTTCTTTAAGTAAACATTTTGGATTCTGACGCCCATGTGCCATTCACTCAGATTCCTAAAGAAGAGAGAATACACAGCTGTCTATATCTATATGTGCCACTATCAGTGTTTCTTTAAGGGTGTGTTTGGGTGTTTCTACTTCATGCAAGATAATACTGAGCAAAGCCATAATTAAGGCTGCTGGGAATACAATATCCAAGTCCAAACACATTGATTTAAGGAGAAGGAAAGCGTGAGGAAAAGGCAGTTTATTGGCAATAGATTAGCCAGAGCAGTACAAGTTCAGAACTCCATTTTTATTCTTTAGAAAGCTTTACCATACCTGAGTAAACAGCTCTAGACACTGTCTCTGTTTGTGTAGGATAGCAGCTGCCATATTAACTTGGTGTGACATCACTTCCTCCCTGAGTCTCCCTACTCACTCATAGCTATAGGCTCAGATTACAGCAGGGAGGGGGAGAGGATCAAACTGAGCATGCTCAAGCCCTAGCCCTGGAGGTTTAAGCTGAAAACAGGAAGTCTGATACAGAAGCCCATGTGACACAATAGAAGGAACTAAATGCTGTGTTTCTATTGACAGAGGACTCAGAGCAGCATTACTTAGAGATTTTACTGGTGTATTTATATAGACCGTTCTGATAAAGCTGACTTAGTTTTAGCCTTTCCTTCTCTTTTAAAGCATTTTTTGTAGGAATGCAGCAAATCCAGGATTCTGCCTTTTCAGAACTGAATTCTAATTTGCTTATGCAAATTAGGGTCAGGAAGGGAAATCACATAACTTTTTGTTACAAAAAAAGGAAGTAAAAATTTTTTTTTCCACTTTTTACCTTCTTGTCACTAATTTTCATATGCAAATTAGGGTTCGGTATTTGGCCGAATCATTCATGAAGGATTCTGGGATTTGGCCGAATCCCAGATGGTGGATTCGGTGCATCCCTAATTTTTTGGCTAGTGAATAAGGCCCACGCTATGTTGTGTTCTTTACACCAATCAGGTTTCGGACATAGAAATGTAACCCATCTCCTCTTTCTCACTTTCCAGTGTCAGGCTGCCAATCAAAAGAATCCACTCCTTGCCGGTAAGTAAATTCCCCCCCCCGTGCATTAATATAAGTGAGGCTACTGATATGTATGAGCACAAATATACAGTACTAAATACAGTATATATATATATACAAATCTATATTTGTTGTGGGCACAACATAAGCAATAACCTTGTACAAAGGGAGTCGCCATGGCAGCTCCTAGCTATGTATGAAAGCAATTAATAGAATTTTTATGAAATATAAAGTTCCTGGGGGAGGAGGGGGTATTTGATTACATATAGGCAGTATATGAGATAATCGGGTATTTTGCACACAGGAGACTCTCCAGGGGGGCAGCCCCGCCCTAAGAAAACTCCCCCATCCTCTGGACCTGGATCTGCCCAAACCCCTTGAGAAGATCCCAGCGGAGAAAGGCAATAAGGAGAATGTAAGTTTCAACTGTAACACAGAGAGGAAGTGCATATTGTGTCGGTTAAATGATGGTGAAGGAATGCCTTGCCCTTTAGCCCACGCCTCAACTTTATAGCCCTGGGGGAGGGGTATTTAAGGAAACTAAGAATGTGTTTGATTTAAGTGACTATGGCATACATGTGGCCCCTGACTCACAACATTTAAAAGACCCCTAGATTGGGTAAGAAAAATTCCAAGGTTTTATCATGGCATTTATTTATCATGATAACCTTTTTCATATTTAAAGGAATTACTCCTTTTTAAGAAGCCACGCCCGTTCTGCCGCGCCAGGCTCCGCACCTTCGATGGCTTCAACGACAGGGAGGCTTTTTCCGAAAGGCCCAACTCCGCCCCGGCTCTCATGGTAGGTCCTTTGCCTTGATCAACCGTCTCCTCCGTCGTTAGACTTGGCGGATCTGATAGATAACGGGATACTTTCTCTTCCGTTAGCTCTTCAGCCCTGACAAGATCAACTCTGAGCTGGACAACGAGAGTCCCATCCGCTTACGCAAATCCTCCCTGACCTTCTCTCTGTGCAATGGTGATGATGATGATGACGACGGATTCATGGAAATTATGGATGATGAAGATATAAAGGTACATTTATTTATCACAGCTAGGGACACCTATGCCTTGTACCTTATATGCTCTTCTGAGCACTTTACTGTTTAGGTTTTTTTTTTTAGTTTTCATGATGTTAGCAGTTTTTAACACTTGCTTTCCCCTTCTTTGTAGACTGATATTCCCTCTGGAATGCAGAATCTGCTGACTGCACCATTTGTGAACAAAGAAGACAAGAATGATGCGGTAAGTACTGCAGTTTGTCAGATCAATTTATACTTCTATGGCTGATGTTGACCTTTAATCACAGGATTTGAAGGAACTAGATCCCTTGCTTCTGTTTAGGAACTCTTATTTGCATCTTCCCCTTGCACAGGATATGATTATTAGAAGCAAATGCCGCCGGCTCTTCCGTTCGCCCTCCATGCCAAGTAGCGTCATTAGGCCTATCCTGAAACGGCTGGACAGACCAGAGGATGGCGACACTCCTGTGAAGTCAAAGAGGCTGAAGAACTTACCTCAGTCGCACTCGGAAGAATGGCCAGATAATGAGGAGCCGGTATGTAGAACCTTTCTGTTTCTTCTCTCACTTGAGGGACACCCCTGGCCAGTAAAATATTAAATAGATTATCATCTGCCTTTGGCCATCTTGGCTTTGACCTTCAAGATGTCCTACTTGTTGGGTGTCTCCCATAAATCCCTTGGAGCCATCATATGGCCATATCCATGTCTTCTGCTTTAATTGCAGCTGATAGAATGTCAAATGTTGACCTCTTTTTCCCTTGTTCATTAACATTTATGATTCCTCATTTCAGAAAATGAAGTTGGGAAGGTCCAAGTCTGTGTGCCTTGCTACAGTGGAGAAGGTACTGGACAACGATGAGCGAGAACTCATTGGTGACTCCTCAAAGGTGAGTAGTTGCAACTTTTACACCTTGCTATTAAGTAATAGCTAAGCAAGGGCTGTCCAACTGGGAATCAAGGAGAGGGTGGATGTGGCCATTGCCAAAGTATATTTATGACCCCCCCCCCAAGATCTCCTTAGACCTCTTGCTATGACATCATTTAATAAATTGACATCTATGTGGAATAATGGAAATTACTGACCAAGGGAATGGAAAAATATGGAAGTACATGATATGCCTTCAGGTCCAAAGTTAAAGATACAGGATTTATTTGCTAAAATAACATAATTCCTTTTTTTTCTAGGCCTTTTTACTGAAAACAGTGGAAGGGAAGCATCAGGATCTGAAATACATCACTCCAGAAACGGTGAGTGGTCACCAAGAACGAATCATAGAGCTTTTTACAATAGGAAGGATATGGTTGCAAAGTTCAACCGGGTCTAGTTACTCATAGCAACCAATCAGCAGGCAGCGTTTGTTTAAAGGGGTGGTTCACCTTTATGTTATCTTTTAGAAAGTTATAGAGTGACTAGTTCTAATTAACTTTTCAATTCTTCTTCATTACTAATTTAAATTTTTTTTTAATTATGTGCATTTTTCCTGCCAGCTTTCAAATGGGGGTCACTGACCCCATCTAAAAACAAATGCTCTGTAAGGCTACACATTTGTTGTTACTGCTACTTTTTATTACTCTATCTATTCAGGCCTCTCCCATTCATATTCCAGTCTCTTATTCAAATCAGTGCATTGTTGCTAGGGGAATTTGTAATAAAAATATAAAAAGAAAACACAATTGCATATTTTCTCAGAATATCACTCTCTACGTTATATTAAAAGTTACCTCAAAGGTCAACGGCCCCTTTAATATAATATCTGATTGGTTGCCCTGAGTTTCATCACATTGTTATGTGACGTGTATTCTGCCTTGTTTTCTCAGATGGACAGTGTGCTCAGCGGGAGGTACCATGACGTGATTGACCGATGTGTGATTATCGATTGCCGATACCCTTACGAATATGAGGGGGGGCACATCAAGGTGAGTGCTATCAGCTGTTTCCTTCCAGATCCCACAGTAGGTGCTGCCATGAAGCAGTGACTTTAAACTTCATTTCTTGCCTTATTTTCCCAGGGAGCCCTAAACCTCCCCCTGGAGCAGGACGTGGAAGATTATCTGCTGAAGGAGCCCATAGTTCCGGAGAGCCCAGACAAGCGAGTGATCGTAATCTTCCACTGCGAGTTCTCCTCAGAGAGGGGCCCCAGGATGTAAGTTTCTTTCACCTGATTTCAGTTTCTGCCGTAAAGCAAGCCAGCACTGCTGTTTTTATGCTTGCAAGGAAGTAGGCAATGTCAGATTAAAACTTTAAAGGGGTGGTTCAACTTCAAGTTAACTTTTAGTATATTGTAGAAGGGCCAATTCTAAGAAAGTTTTCAATTGGTCTTCATTATTTATTTTTCATAGTTTTTTAATGATTTGCAATTTTCTTCTGTTTCTTTGCAGCTTTCAAATGGGGGTCACTGACCCCATCTAAAAACAAATGCTCTGTAAGGCTACAAATGTATTGTTATTGCCACTTTTTATTACTTATCATTCTATTCAGTCCCTCTCCTATTAATATTCTAGGGTCTTATTCAAATCAATGCAGGGTTGCTAGGGGAATTTGTACCCTAGAAACCAAATTGCTGACACTGCAAATTATAGAGTTGCTGAATAAAAAGCTAAATAAGTCAAAAACCACAAACAATAAAAAATGAAAACCAATTGCAAATTGTCTCAGAATATCACTCTCTAAATTATACTAAAAGTTATCTCAAAGGTGAACAACCCCTTTAAACAACTTCTCTTTAATCCACAGGTGCCGATTTGTTAGAAAGCAAGACCGCAATAGTAACGAGTACCCGAAACTACACTATCCTGAACTTTATGTCCTTAAAGGAGGCTACAAGGATTTCTTTCCCAGCTTTCAGGTGAGCTTACAGTCTTCATTGGGCATAGCCGGAGGGTGGACTGAGACTGTGGTATGACAAGTTAGTTGCAGTTGGTCTTCATACTCCTTAAACAGATTCTGTCATCATTTTTATGATGTAGTGTTTATTACTAAATGACAGTGTTTACACTGCAAATAATTCACTCTAAAATATAAAATGTCATTCCTGAACCAGCAAGTGTATTTAGTTGTAATATTGGTGTGTAGGTGCATCTCAGGTCATTTTGCCTGGTCATGTGATTTCAGAAAGAGCCAGCACTTTAGGAGGGAACTGCTTTCTGGCAGGCTGTTGTTTCTCCTACTCAATGTAACTGAATGTGTCTCAGTGGGACCTGGATTTTATTATTGAGTGTTGTTCTTAGATCTACCAGGCAGCTGTTATCTTGTGTTAGGGAGCTGTTATCTGGTTACCTTCCCATTGTTCTGTTGTTAGGCTGCTGGAGGGAAAGGTTGGGGGTGATATCACTCCAACTTGCAGTACAGCAGTAAAGCGTGACTTTGTGTGATCAGAGCACAAGTCACATGACTAGGGGCAGCTGGGAAATTGACAATATGTCTAGCCCCATATCAGATCAATTAAATGTAAAAAAAATCAGTTTGCTCTTTGGAGAAACTATTTTCAGTGCAGAATTCTGCTGGAGCAGCACTATTAACTGAATTGTTTCGAAAAAAAAAAAAGTTTCCCAAGACTGAAATTTGAACCAGAGTTTTCTCTGTTTTTGCAGTCCCATTGTGAGCCGCAGTCCTACAGGCCGATGCACCACGAGGACTTCAAAGAGCACCTGAAGCTGTTCCGTTCCAAGAGCCGGACCTGGGCTGGAGACAAGAGCAAGCGGGAGATGTACAACCGCCTGAAGAACCAGTAGAGGGCGAAGATGGCAGGATAGAGCACTGATCGTATCATATTGGGGCCAGGGCTGGTCCCTAATTGCTCTGCAGTTGGATCCACGTGGGCACTAAATGGAAGTGTTCCGTGCATGGAATTCTGCATTCGGCTCCGCCAAGCCGCACAGTAAAGGAGAGGCGGGCTTGGGAGGACGGAGGCTGTTCAGGCTCACTGCACAAGAGAAGTTGCTTCTCATTATAAGGAGGAATCATTTGTGAAGGTTGCCATTGGTCTTTTCTAAAATGGCATTACCTCTGACATCACTGGACATTGATAATCAGGTTGGCATGTGCCCTTCAGAGCTGTGAATCTCCAACGTGGAACACTAACGGCTGTGACTGCGTCTCTCATTCCCCGGCCGCTGGCAGGCTGGTTTCTGTTGGAGGGACTCACTTGAATCTTCCCGTTGCTGTCCTGCTACTACGTTTACGTCGCCCCTTTGCAGTTGTTGTTGAGGTTGTTGTTTCATCAGAACGTGGGTTTGCGTGTTTCTGTAAGTTCTGAGCGTATTGCACTTGCACTTTTTTTTCAGCCTCTCGAGTTGCATAGAGGCGTGTCCGGCATTGCTCCTCCCTCTAAAAGGGGCCAATCAGTGAGGCATTTCAGCAACGGCCGGCTTGTGAGTGTGTGTTCATTGTCTGCATTCATGTGTTGAAAGGTTACTTTGTGTTATTTGTGCAAATGTGTGTGTGCCCCGCTGCCACATTATTTAATATATTTAGCCCCCTGTCCCTTTAACTTGATATTTTTGTAATCTCCCCTGATTTCTTTCTTTATAGAACAACAGCAAATTCCATCAAAATCCAGGAACCCAAAAAAACTAAAAATGTTTATCTATACGTGTGTTTTACACAATAGGCACAGAGTAGTGATGGGTGGGCCTGTCTGACACCTGCGGGCCTGTGGGTAAAGCTCCCCATAGACGCAAAGATTTCTTTTGCCGAACGAACGATTTTTGGCGAAGTCCGACCAATCCGTCAAATTATCGTGCGGTTAGTGGGATTCGAACGATCGTACATCGTACGATTTTCGCTCCCAGTGCAATCTATGTTTGTAGGGCCAGCAGGCATCAAACCTTCAGTTTTGTTGGCAATTTCACCTGAAATAGTCTTTTTATTTGATGGACAATTCGTACGATCGTTTCGAAATAATCGTGGTCTCACGATGATCTTTTAAAAATCTTTACATCTATGGCCAGCTTTAGGCTGTTTTGGGCCAACCAATTGCCCCTGACCTTCACTGTCCCAGCCTCACTAGTGATAGGGTGGTGCTTACTTTTATTCTCGCGATATCCCCGCCTCCTCTGATATCAGAAATGGGTCAGACGCGGGTAAGTAGTGCAATTTAGGGCTGGCGGGTTTTAGACCGATTCCCACTGTCAGGCTGATTTGCTATTGAGAACTGAATCACAAGCAGCAAATCCTGTATTTATATATATATATATATTTAATAAAGAGGTTACACATCACCAAAATCAACTTTTTTTGATTGAATTTGTAAAAAAAAAAAAAAAAGCACTTCATCTGGTTTTGCTGACCCCCCCCCAAGTTGTTTAATTTGTACCCCCCGACCATGTTTATGCTATACCCAGACCTTCATTTGATGATATAAGGATTCTAGTATGTGAATATGAGTGATTTTAGCCCGTGTGAGTGCGGGAACCCAGTGGGGTATAATGTGATTTATCCCTCTCCCATATGTATTAGCAGGATATGAATTTTTTTTATATATATATATATTTAGTTATTATTTCCAGATTGCCGTTGTCCTATAAATGGCCGCTATCCTTGAGGTTTCCGTCTTTAGATTCTAATATATCTCCAGGCAATCTGCTCATTGGAATTGGTTTGTACTGAGACAAAAATTCTATATTTATTTATTTCTTTTTTTATTTTGCACAGTTTAAAAACAAGAAGCCAGCTATTCATGACTGCCAGGGACAGAAATATTTCCATTGGGAGAGTATCCAGTTATTATTTGCGTTATCTCATTCTATTGTATGTGTGATTGTAATGCTTATTGTACACCCTGTCTGTACACTGTACTGTGTATTCATTCAGGGGAAAATTAAATCTTGTTCTTTCATGCATTAAAGTGTGTATTTCTTTTCAACCGTTTTTTTTCTGTATAACAGAGCATTCTGTCCCAGTGGCTGCACAGATCTGATCCCCATTATAGGAAGCAGCAGTCCTGCCCTGCTTTATGGCAGCTGAGATTCTAGCTATCTGTATAACAGAGCATTCTGTCCCAGTGGCTGCACAGATCTGATCCCCATTATAGGAAGCAGCAGTCCTGTCCTGCTTTATGGCAGCTGAGATTCTAGCCTCATTCTTGTCACAGTCGTGTATTTTAATTTATTTATTTATATACCAGAAGTTTTGTAAGGCATACACAGAAATAGGAGCACAATATATAAATTAGAAGCAATACATAAGTTTCAGTACTGAGATTAGGTCTGTGCCTCACATATTTTCAAGTATATAGATTTAGATAGAATGTGAGAAATGAGCAGCTCCCTGTGTAAATAATATACCATTAATTAGTGTAGGTGATGTGTCAGTGCAAATATACAAATAATGAGGGAATTCCCTGGGGCGGTAAACCATGCAAATAACAGGCAAATTAGCTCTTCTTGTGAATGAAACTGCCGCTCTGTTGGTTGCGCAAATAATCTCATGCAAATTGCCCAGGGCAGAGACCGTCCCTTGGCTGCTCTTTGCTTTTAGTTTGCAGCAGACCAAACAATCAGATTCATTTATTATTCTTAGTGCCCTACATAAAGTGCTGGGTAGTAGTTGCTATGGGATAAACTTGCCGCACAATTATGCTTTGTGCCATTTGGTTGACCGTGTAACTGCACTGAAGTGTGGCTGGTGAATTTTCATTGCTGGTTGTACAATAAGCCCCTACATATGTGGTTATCAGCCAACCAGCTTCTTTATATTGGGTGAACTATATGAACTAATTGTATCATCAAAATTCGATGGATTTGGGTTTGCGCTCCATTTTATTGGGTTTTTCCACGATCCGATTGAGTTGGGTTATTTTATCAATAAATAAGTTTGAATTGAGCATGGGAGTTTGGTCATGGTTTTTTTTTAAATAAAATCTCAGATAAATTCAGATTTTAGATAGAGATCTTTCTGCAGATTCTCCCATGCACATAAACTCATGGGGTTACCCTGGAACCTGCTATAAAGTGAGCAAGTGTTTTCTTGATGTGGTATCAATGGTTCTAGAGCAGGGGTCCCCCCTCCCCAACCTTTTTTACCCATGAGCCACACTCAAGTATAAAATAATTTTGGAGAGCAACACAAGCATGAAAACAGTTCCTGGGGTGTCAAATAAGGGCTGTGATTGGGTATTGGTAGCCCCTATGTGGACTTGCAGCCAACAGGAGGTTCTATTTGGCAGTATACACGTTTTTATGCAACTAAAGCTTGCCCTTAAAAGTGGCCATACACGGGCCGATAAAGCTGTCGATATTGGTAGTTTAGACCAATTTTACAGCTTATATGCCTGTGTATTGGGGCTTCTGACGGGTCTTCCCTATCTATATCTGGCCATAATATCAATTCGGAAGGTTTGATTTTTTCCCGACGGAGCCCATTGCCCTCGTCAAAATCTGATCGTTCTAACATAGGACTGAACATTCAGATTTCCCCCGATATAGCCATGTCATATGTCATTAGTGGCATAGCGGGGAAAGATCTGATCGTTTGGTGATGTCGCCAAACGAGCGGATCTTATAGTCTATGGCCAGTTTAAGACAGGAATTCAAAAAGAAGCACCTGGTTGGAGGCCACTGGGAGCAACATGCATGGGGTCGAAGAGCAACATGTTTCTCATGAGCTACTGGTTTGGGATCACTGCTCTAGAGCATCAGAAGGCCCAGCTGTTGGACCATCTCCAGGGTAGTGTGCTGTGGCTTCAACACATTAGCCATTATTTACTGATGGAGCACAAGCTGCAATGCTTTTGCACTTTGCACCATGCCCGCTGGCCACTCGCCTCACACTTCAGAATGGAGCACAAGCAATTCATGAATACAGTGCTGCATGTGTTTGGTAGAGCTTTATTCATAGGGGCATCATTCACGTTAGGGTGCACCCAGACCCTGGTATAGAATGAGCACTAATTTGCTTTAGTTCCTTCTCTTGCACTTGTTGGCCAGAGTGAAAGTCCGCTGTTCTGTACTCATTTCTTTGGAATTCTCCAAAATTTTATTAGGAAGGCAATGCGTAGTGCTAAGGGCAAATATTGGCGCAGAGTTGTGCAATTATGCCGCCATGTTGAGTGCAAGAGCACAATGGATTGTACTAGTGCCAATGAGAAAATGAGCATTATTGTGGTTGCTGCTTAGGTCTTTTGCCTCAGTTTAGTTTCCCCCATTCTGTTGCCCCAACACTCAAATCAGTTCAACTCAATAGCACAGAAAGTTTCACAACAAGATTTAAAGGAACAGTTCAGTGCAAAAATAAAAACTAGGTAAATAGATTATTATATACATTAATAGATTATTACTATACATTACATTTTTGGCTAATTAACTATATTAGAAACATTTTTTATTTTGCACACCCAGTTTTTATACTGAACAATTCCTTTACTTTTTACTTAACTGTAAGTATAATGTAGAGACTAATATTCTGAGTGAATTTGCAATTGGTTTTTCATTTTTTTATTATCTGTGGTTTTTGACTTATTTTGTTTATTCAGCAGCTCTCCAGTTTGCAATTTCTGCAGTCTGGTTGCTATTGGTCCAAATTATCCTAGCAATCATGCACTGATTTGAATAAAGGACTGGAATTTGAAAAGGAGAAGGCCTGAATAGAAAGATGAGGAATCAAAAATAGCAATACTGATAAATGTGTAACTTTAAAGAGCATTTGTTTTTAGATTGGGTCAGTGCCCCTTATTTGAAAGTTATCATAAGAAGGAATCAGAAGAAGAAGGCATATAATTAAAAGAAAACTATACAATTGGCCATGCTATACTAAAAGTTAACCTGGTGACTAATCTCCCCCAACTGCCTTCCCTCTGCTAAAATGAAAAATCACCTGCGGCAATGCACTCGCAGCGCTTCGATTTCCGAAGTTGCCTCACGAGGAAACTTCGGACGTCTTTGGAAATCGAAGCCCCGCAAGTGCCATTGCGCTGGCATTTTCTCATTATAGCAGGTGGAAGGCAGTTAGTGGAGATTGTTGCCCAGAAGAAGAGGCGATTAGTCACCAGGTAAATCTCCCCGAATCTGACCGTGTGACCTTACCCTAAAGGTAGCTGTTCTACTATTTATGGTGTTAGTTTTTTATCTCTGAAATATCTGTAAAAGCTTCAGTCCAGCCCCAGAGGCTGTGTGCATTCCGATCATACAGAGAAACCAAAAACTTTTTAGATTCTGAAGAATTGCTGCAAGTTCTTGTATTTAGGCAAAAAAAAGTTGTTTGCCTGTAGCAGGACTGGACTGAGAATTAAAATAGGCCCTGGCATTTCAGGTACACAGAGGCCCAATCAGCCCACATAGAGGCCCAAACAGCCCCCACCAGCCCACTAAACACTGACTTTCTATGGGACCTTATAGCAGCCCCTCTGGCATTTGCCCTAACCCACAAATGGCCAGTCCGGGCCTGGCCTGTAGGATGATGGAATTCTAAGGACAATGAGCCAATGAAAATGTGTTGTTTGCCCATTCAATATGGTTCATTTCCCAATATATTGTAAGCTTTTCTGTTTCCATGCCTGACCCCTCTAGAAGTCCAGGCCACCTCTGGACATATCATGCTCTACTAGAGTTGTACGCCTGCCTTCCTCATTGACTCATGTAAAAGTGAATTGTGCCTTTAAGTGATTGTTTTTCACCCTGAACAATATATTTTTTAGGGGAGAGAGTGAGAAAGCAAATGGAATATTTTGCTGGGGAGCGTGTCATTTCATGCAAGTGTTTCCTGTTCTACTTTATTAAGCAAATGTTCCTCCTGGGTGGGAGGGGGGCCAACAATAAGGTGCCTGGGCTTTCCAGGTCCCCCCTGGATACAAACTGCATGAGTTGGAGAAATGTTTATGTTGCTATTAACATTTTTTTGGAACAATAAAAAGGGAAGTGGATGCTTAGCATCGGTCATTTCACCCGTATTTTAACTGACAGCATATGGGGGTCTGTTGGCTGGAAATTGCTTTTCCTGTTCGTGGGCTTTTGAAGTGAAGAAGCCATAAAGGAATATTGTTACAAAATAAACAGCTCCCTACTTTCTACTAACAGTCTTAACTTCAGTAAAGCGGCCCCAAAACTAAGGGACTAAGGGACTACTACTGTCAGGTCTGGATTGGGAGTCAAAATATGCCTTAGCATTCCAAGTACAGAGAGGCCCAATCAGCTCCCCACCAGCCCATTAAATACTGACTTTATATGGCAGCCCTTCTGGCATTTGCCAGAACCCACATATTGCTAGTCCAGGCCTGACTACAGTCCATCTTCAATCCCTTTTGTGAAAGTTCTGCATAAGGTTGGGTACCACAGAATACCTGCAAAGCGGACGAGCTTCAGGGATAAAGTCCCCAATTCCATGGTGACGTCACTTCAGGTTTCACAGGTCCTGAGTTGGAAGGTAAATTACCTGTGTGTGGACCATTAAGGGTAGTGGTGTGGGTAGGGGACATTTTTGGTGGCAAGTGCGGGTTGGGTTCCCCATCCAGGACTCTAGTGGGAAGTACACCTTAGGGGAGGGAGAAAAAGAGAGAATAGTGCAAAGTGGAATTAGAGAAAACTTAAGGGTAAAGAAATCCTCAAACTCAGTTTTCTGCAGTGATGTTACTGGTACCTATGGAGTTAATGCAATGTTCCAAACCCATCTTCTGCTGTGATTTCACTGGCATGTATCGGGACAATGCAATGCTCTGAATCCATCTTCTGCAGTGCTTTTACTGACATGTATTGGGACAATGCAATTCTCTGAATCCACTTTTTGCACTAATGTTACTGGCATGTATTGGGACAATGCAATGCTGTAAAGCCATCTTCTGCAGTGATGTTACTGGCATGTATTGGGACAATGCAATGCTGTGACACCATCTTCTGCAGTGATTTTACTGACATCTATTGGGACGATGCAATCCTTTGAATCCATCTTCTGCAGTGATATTACTGGCATGTATAGGGACAATGCAATGCTCTGAATCCATCTTTTGCAGCAATTTTACTGGCATGTATTGGGACAATGCAATGCTCTGAATCCATCTTCTGCGGCAATTTTACTGACGTATTGCGACAATTCAATGCTCTGAATCCATCTTCTGCAGTGATGTTACTGACATCTATTGGGCAATGCAATTCTCTGAATCCATTTTCTGCAGTTATGTTACTGACATGTATTGGACAATGCAATGCTGTGACACCATCTTCTGCAGTGATTTTACTGACATCTATTGGGACGATGCAATCCTCTGAATCCATCTTCTGCAGTGATATTACTGGCATGTATTGGGACAATGCAATGCTCTGAATCCATCTTCTACAGCAATTTTACAGGCATGTATTTACATTTTAAGACAAGCAGTCCATCGGCCATTTGCCCAAACATACAGATTGCCAGTCTGGGCCTGCATTGTAGCTTGGGGGATTCAGGTTTACATGGAACTTCCAATATGTCAGATCTTAAATCTGTTCAAGTTTGTTCCATCTGAAATATGCAGTCACTTTGAGCTCACATACATGGACAGGAGGACAGAAAGCTCAACATGCAACATGTATTGGGACAATGCAATTCTCTGAATCCATTTTCTGCAGTTCTGTTACTGGCATGTATTGGGACAATGCAATGCTGTAAAACCATCTTCTGCAGTGATTTTACTGACATCTATTGGAACAATGCAATCCTTTGAATCCATCTTCTGCAGTGATGTTACTGGCATGTATTGGGACAATGCAATGCTCTGAATCCATTTTCTGCAGTGATGTTACTGGCATGTATTGGGACAATGCAATGCTCTGAATCCATCTTCTGCAGTGATGTTACTGGCATCTATTGACAAAATGCAATGCTCTGAATAAAACGTCTGCAGTGATGTTACTGGCATCTATTGGGACAATGCAATCCTTTGACTCCATCTTCTGCAGTGATATTACTGATATGTATTGGGACTATGCAATGCTCTGAATCCATCTTCTGCAGCAATTTTACTGGCATGTATTGGGACAATGCAATGCTCAGAATCCATCTTCTGCAGTGATGTTACTGGCATGTATTGGGAACCATTGTAGCTTGGGGGATTCAGGTTTACATTTAACTTCCAAAATGTCAGATCTAAATCTGTTAAAGTTTGTTCCAACTGGAATATGCAATCACTTTGAGCTCACATACATGGACAGGAGGACAGAAAGTTCAGCAAAATCTGCCCACATATGGCCTTGTGTGCTACAATAAGAAAGATGGGAAACCGAGAGAAAGGCAAGAGACAGAGGTGTAACAAGAGAGACAGAGAATGTAGAGAGTGCAGAACAGCTGGTAGTTCCAGAATGAGCAGACATGAGCTTAGGTCACTGGGCAGTTTGGCCTGGGGCACAACAATATGTACAGTCAGGAGAGTAAACTGCACAGGAAATTTTAGAGGAGTGACATGATATATGGTGGATAACAGGGGCACTTCATGCAGGTGTTGACATAACTGAAGAAAGACAAAATATTTGTCATTGAATAGAGTACAGTGCGGAAGTGAGCTTAGCAGGTGAGACAAGTCTGACCACTTCATCATGGCTTTAGCAAAGGTATTAATTTTCAGAAATCTCTATTCTAAAACCAGATGGGCATCAAGGTAAATGAACCTTTATTTTATAATTGTCTAAGATAAAGGAAAGAATGTGGGACTAAATTAGTCCTGGTGCAGCGTTTCCCTCCTTGCTTCTACAGAGGTGGATTCTGACTTGCCTAGAAAACCCATTGTTCTCTCTCATAACGTCTTATGTTAATCTAACATTGTGTACTAGTCCCGTACATTAAATTGGCTTGGACATTGGGCTGGAAATGTAGGGGTTTCATCAGTAGGTGCATGGGTGACCCAAATGATGTTAAGGTGGGCATCAAGTCGAACACAATGTGTGCATATGATGGACCACTCACAGAATGGCCTGATGTCTATTGTTCAGATCTTCATACAAGAATCAACAAAGATCCAACATCACTACATCTGAGGTCATTGGAAACCAAAGAGGGGAAAGGGCCACATTCCTTGGTCATGCATAAACCTGTACGTGTGCCAGTATTCTGTGAATAATGTACACTGAACTAGTCATAGGGGAGTAAGCATATTATTTTTGTTTGGCACCATGATAGGACCCCTCTTCTGTCATCTGCTGGTTTTAGTGCCTACCACTCAGCAGCCCAATTAGATCTCTCCCTGTCTGGTGACATTGGCCTGTGACATTTCCACTGGCTGGCAACATCAAAAGTAATGGCCCAGCAGTAAGGCAGTAAGTCAGGTTCCCAGAGATTATGAGGCATTGTAAATTGTTTTATTGAAGATTGTTTTACTGCAAGACTTTACACTAAGGGTGTCAGTGTCCAAAAGGAAGGGTCAGTACAAGAAGAGTACTCTTGGAAACCACAGTTCTTCTTCTGAATGAGCAACTTAAGGAAGATCTAGTAGGGTGCACCTAGCTTGGAGTCTTTTGTGGGTGTAGAGTGCCAGTGGCCATAAAGCTCTGTAAAAGTCTTAATTCATGAGCTTCAGATATTCCTTTAGAAACCTTCTAATGTTTTATTGAGAGGCCCTACATGGAGATTGGCTTTGTCCAGAAAATGTGATACAGGTAGAGTACTCATGGAAACCATAGTGCTTCTTTTGAATGGGGAATTTATGACCTAGTATGGCACCCCTAGTGGCTGGGTGTCTTTTGTGGGTGTAAGATTTCTCACTGCCAAGTGGGGATAAAGCCCTGGAGAAGTCTTAATTCATGAACTTCAAGTGTTCTTTCAGAAACCTCCTTATGTTTTACTGAAGGGCCTCACGTTGAAGGTGGCTTTGTCCAGAAAATGTGATACAGGTAGAGTACTCTTGGAAACCATTGTGCTTCTTCTGAACTTATGAAAGACCCAGCAGGGTGCACCTAGTGGCTGGGTGTCTTTTATGGGTGTCGGTGACAATTGGCATAAAGCTCTGGAGAAGTTATGAGCCTCAGGTATTGATTTTGAAGCCTCCTAATGAAAATAAGTCACCAGGATTCAAGCCAATAAGAAGGAGGGGGGCATAGCTCTACAAGGTAGAACATTAAGCCATGTTGGTTAAAAGGGATAGCAGTCTCTGATGGACCCAAGGAGATCCAAGCAGCTCATGACCCCAGATGGTGACCTGTGGCATAGGCATCACAGAACAGGCCAACATTTTTGGTCAACAAACCAACTCTCTTTTCTTCTGTTCTTCTGTTTCATTTTATAACAGATGAGAAAGCCAGACATCTGTAAGTACCCCCCAGAATTCCATCTGCCCCTTCACATGTTTTAAATGATAATCAGAACTTGCTGGTGACAGGCCCATATGTTTAACATCACAATCAGGGGCTAATTAAACACGTGTGGACACCAAGGTCGTGGGTAGGAGATAGGGAGCTAATTTCCTCTCCCTGTGTCCTACATTGGCCTAATTATAAGGCTTTTTGTCTAACGGCCTCACATTCTTGGAGAACAAAGGCTTAGCATGGGCATGGAATAAATGGACCGGCTACAGGTCTCTAGAGTTTAAGGGCCAGTCAACAGGGGATGCAAAAACAGTTTGCAAAGGGAATTTAACACCAAAACATAAAGTGAGTGACCTTAGCAACCAGAAAGCAGATTGCCTGTGAGGCATTTAGGGCTCTCAGTTTGGCTGTCAATGGCATCATAGACTGTAAGCTCTTGTGATCACAGACTGTTTGTTATAAATGAATGTAAATCACTGGGTAACTTGCTGGCAATATATAAAGAAGTGATGATGATGGGAGCTGCAGTTCAACCATTGCTCCTGAAGTGGGGGGCACAGCTGGGACATTCCTCTGATGAAACCAAAGACAATAACAGAAAAATGGAATGATATGACAGTTCATCTGTGGTACTTTCTCATCAGGGGGCCCTCTCAGGTTGGGGGGGGGGGGCAAGGGTTATTAACCTCTGTGCCTTATGCCCAAATCAGCTCTACTCTCCCATAAATCTTTCAGGGTGACATAACTATTACTTGTTTGCTTGGGTCAGTGACCCTACGGCCACCTTGATATTCCTGTACATCCACTTTAATTTTTTCCATTAGCTTATTGATCCTTCCTCTGGGTGTCTTTAGCAGGACTTGTGCTGCAGACAGACCAGCTTAGCCTGGAAGGGACTGAGAACATGCCTGGTAATGTACCCATCAGTGGCGAAACTAGATATTAATTGGCCCCACAGCAAATTATTTTCCTTGCCCCCAAAATGTCTGGAGATTGACTTGTTTTACCAATATTTATTCAAATCCTATATGAATTAGGGCCTCATGGGGCCCCTATATTTTCTATACCACCTGCAGGTTCTGCTTCCTCCGTAGTAGAGGTAGCCATGGCATCACCAGACAATTGCCCAGGTAGATCCAATATCTGCAACGTCGGAGAGTTGTAGCCAACCAGGAAACCACAGTGATGTCCTGTCCTGTACCTATGTAACCTGCCAAATACTTGGGGCAGGCCATTGGAGGGACCCCATACACAGCCTGTCCAATATCAATTACATTTATTGTCCATTGTTTGGCCACCTTAACTCAGGTTAATAATACATTTAATGGGTGGAATTATGTCCCCCAAGTACATTTCCAGCATAACTTAGGCCTAATGAGAGGCTGCCTAAATACACACTTTGGAAACATTTGGGGGCTTTGGTGCCATCACAGAGGCTGATTTCAAGCAGCCCCTCTAAGAACCTCCCTCTGGTTATGTAAATCCAGCTATCCCCCTCCCCCTGGAGCCGGAACAGATCGGTCAGGGCTGGTTGTTTATAACGGAATAAAGACTCCTATGCCACATGCTATTCATGTCTCAACAGTGAACACAAAGATCTTCCTTCCTCCCGTAAAAAACAACAAACATCTCTAAAATAAGAACTTGAAAAGCCACAGAAAGAGGAGCTGCCCTTCCTGTTTTCTGCAGTCTCTCCACCTAAACGAACGGTAATGGGGAGCCGTTAACCCCTTCACTGGGTTACAGAGATAAATAGGATATGAGGGCACATTTACAAAACCTAGCAGCACAGCTGCAATAAATATTTGTGCTAGTCCATACACTGTTTCCAGAAGCCAACACCAGCCTTCATCAGCAGCCAACTACAGGGTTCCAGTGTTACACTCAAGGGTGATCCTGGGGCTGATGCCAAAGCCAACACCAGCCTTCTTCATGAGCCAACTACAGGGTTCCAATGTTGCACTCAGGGGTGATCCTGGGGCTGATGCCAAAGCCAACACCAGCCTTCTTCAGCAGCCAACTACAGGGTTCCAATGTTGCACTCAGGGGTGACCCTTGGGCTGATGCTGAAGCCAACACCAGCCTTCTTAAGCAGCCAACTACAGGGTTCCAATGTTGCACTCAGGGGTGATCCTGGGGCTGATGCTGAAGTCAACACCAGCCTTCTTCATCAGCCAAGTACAGGGTTCCAATGTTGCACTCAGGGGTGATCAGGCCCGGACTGGCAATCTGTGGGTTAGGGCAAATGCCAGAGGGGCTGCTATAA
>CM044431.1:7550682-7576147 GCA_024363595.1 Xenopus borealis
TACAAAATACAGCATTTCTAGCCTTATTCTATTTTACACTTTCCTTGCCCTTTAAACCAGAATATCAGGAGCAGCACCTGGGAAGTGTTTATTGTACCCACTGCAAAATGAGCATGCAGTAACATGTGCACATGCAGGATCCAGTCTTCAATTCTCATTTAAATTAAGTGCCTGCCTGAAATTTAACATGTGCACTGGTTGCTAGGGAGAGTGACCCCCAGTAACCATAAAGCACATATAAATAAAGACTAATGGAAGTTTCATAGATTTCTAAGATATTAGCAGCAGATAACATGTTGTTTATCTTGTTTTTTATTTTATTTTATTGACCCTTGGGCAAGTCTCCAGTCTTTGCTTAAATATCGCTGGTGACAGCTCATGGGAGTTATAGTTCGGCCATTCCATCATATCCTTCAGCAAAGGCTCAGCTAAGCAAGAGGATCATGTGATCTACTTAAAATGCAGCAGTGGTGGGAAGGCATTTCATTAACCAAAGCCCTTCCAGGGTGTTAAATACATTATATACAATAGTACAGAGTTCATTATAAAGAACAGGACAAATGCATATTTATTCATTACACTATAGTGTACCGCCTGTCATACATATGTCACACCACCAGGGGTCAGTATTTCCATTAGCAAATGACACATCACTTTTATCCATGTAGAGTTATTAGGAGTCATTTACTATAAGAAGGGCAGGGTCCAAAGTGCAATAAATAGGAACAATTCACAATGTTTCTGACCCATATTCTGCCACTTTGTGCTAAGGTATTAGTTTCCTACAAATGAAAGCACAGGGAACAACCATGTAAGACCTTGTTTGATCATGGGGAAGAGAGCAGCCCAGAAGCAGATATTAGCAGAGACTCTGTAGCTCGGAAAGGACGTCAGAGTCACCTCATCCAGGAGGAGGTTTCAGCCTGACCACAGGAAAGAGAGCAGCCCAGAAGCAGGACTTAAAGAGAATCAGAGCTCTGTATCTGGGTAAGTGCTACAGGTGAATGGATTCATTTACCCAGTGGTCAGTTCCTGTCTGACCAAGGGAAAGAGAGCAGCCAGCAGGAAATATAGAGAACCAGATATCTCTACCTCAGTAAGTGCTATAGGTGAATGGATTCAATTACCCAGGGGGCAGTTCCTGCTTGACCGTGGGAAAGAGAGCAGCCCAGGAGCAGAAAGAGAATCAGAGTTCTGTACCTGGTTAAGTACTGGGGGAGATTGGATTCACTTACCCAGAGGAAGTTCCTTTCTGACCATGGGAAAGAGAGCAGGCCAGGAGCAGGAAATACAGAGAATCAGATCTCTATATATCAGTAAGTGCTACAGGTGAATGGATTCAATTACCCAGGGGGGCAGTTCCTGCTTGACCATGGGAAAGAGAGCAGACTAGGAGCAGTTAATATAGAGAATCAGATCTCTATATATCAGTAAGTGCTACAGGTGAATGGATTCAACTACTCAGAAGAAGTTCATGTCTGATCACGAGAAAGAGAGCAGCTCAGGAAAAAAAACAGAATCAGAGCTCTGTACCTCAGTAAGTGCGAATGGTGAATATATTCACTTAATGGGGGGGCAGTTTCTGTCAGACCAAGGGAAAGAGAGCAGCCCAGGAGCAGGAAATAATGTATGATGTCATTGTCTTTACTTGCTCAGCAGGTCAGAACAAGGGAAAGAGAGCAGCCCAGGAGCAGGAAATAATGTATGATGTCATTGTCTTTACTTGCTCAGCATAAGGTTCCTGTCTAACCAGGGAAAAGAGCATCAGAGCTCTGTACATGGGTATGTACTGGGTGTGGAGCAGTCATTCTACCCAGGGGAGGCTGCTAATTGGACTAATGCTAATGGACCCATGTTCTATTCCAAGCGGACCCTATAAATACGTTTAATAAGCCTGTGTATAGCTCTTAGTATAATTAGCTGCACCATATAATTATCTGCCCCTCTCCATCTAAATATACTGTATGTGAGAGCCGACAGCTGCAGCTTCAGTTTCTGTCCCATGAGATGCTTCGTCCCCCCACTACACATTCCCAGCAGCAGCCGCAGATACATTCTCTGCCAGAATGATGGGCCCACACTACCCACCTTGTACTCACATGATTGATAAACTCCTGGGCTCATTTTATTACTAATGTGCTCAAAGCAACAAGGCAGTAACCCAAAACAACAAGGCAGTAACCAATAGCAACAAGTCGGACGTTTATTTCCATTTTCTCTGAATAGTATGAGCATTACTGATTCATTGCTACTGGTAATTGCATTGGAGTTATTTAGCACTTTTGTTAGTAAATCAGGAAGTTCATCCCGACGCCCCAGGCAACCCAGCCAACCAGCTCGCCCCCACTACCCCTGTCACATGCAGGGTGACATCACGCTCTTATGTGCATGAATGATGACAGGGCGCAGTGATGTCAGACACTTATGTGCATGTGCACGTACAGTGGCTTTGCTGCTCTATTCTGGTTAGCAGGTGAGTCTTGCCTAGGGGTAGGCAGAAGAGGTTGCTGCCCAGTGCCCCCAATTGTTGTGCCCTAGACAACTGCCTCTTCCGCCTACCTCTAGTTCCGGCCCTGTCCCCTAGATCCCATATCCCCTTCTTCATCCAGATCCTAACTTGCATCATCAATCACACAACTGACAGCAGGACCAATACGGTTGGTGATCATAGGGCAAGGCGGAGACAGTAGGGCAAGATGGTGACACTAAGAAAAGATGGAGACAGTAAAACGGATGATGACACTAAGAAAATATGGAAACAGTAGGGCAAGATGGAAAGTGTAGGGCAAGATGGAGACAGTAGGATAAGATGGAGACATCAGAGAAAGCTGGAGACAGTAGGGCAAGATTGAGACAGTAATGCAAGATAGTGACACTAGGACAAGATGGTGACACTAGGACAAGATGAAGACAGTAGGACAAGATGGAGACAGTAGGACAAGATGGTGACACGATGACAAGATGGAGACAGTAGGACAAGATGGTGACACGATGACAAGATGGAGACAGTAGGACAAGATGGTGACACGATGACAAGATGGAGACAGTAGGACAAGATGGAGAAAGTAGGACAAGATGGTGACACGATGACAAGATGGAGACAGTAGGACAAGATGGAGACAGCAGGACAAGATGGAGAAAGTAGGACAAGATGGTGACACGATGACAAGATGGAGACAGTAGGACAAGATGAAGACAGCAGGACAAGATGGTGAAACGATGACAAGATGGAGACAGTAGGACAAGATGAAGACAGCAGGACAAGATGGTGACACGATGACAAGTTGAAGACAGTAGGACAAGATGAAGACAGTAGGACAAGATGGTGACACGATGACAAGATGAAGACAGTAGGACAAGATTGAGACAGTAGGACAAGATGGAGACAGTAATGCAAGATAGTGACACTAGGACAAGATGGAGACAGTAGGACAAGATGGTGAAAATCAGGCAAGATAGAGATAGAAGGGCAAGATGAAGACAGTAGGACAAGATGGTGACACGATGACAAGATGAAGACAGTAGGACAAGATTGAGACAGTAGGACAAGATGGAGACAGTAATGCAAGATGGTGACACTGGGACAAGATGAAGACAGTAGGACAAGATGGTGAAAATCAGGCAAGATAGAGATAGAAGGGCAAGATGGAGACAGTAGGGCAAGATGATGACACTAGGACAAGATGAAGACAGTAGGACAAGATGGTGAAAATCAGGCAAGATAGAGATAGAAGGGCAAGATGGAGACAGTAGGGCAAGATGATGACACTAGGACAAAATGGTGATAGTAGGACAAGATGATGACACTAAGATAAGATATTGACAGTAGAACAAGATAGTAGGACAAGATGGAGATAGAAGATAAAGTTGGAGACAACTGGGCAAGATGGAGACAGTAGGGGGAGATAGTGACATTAGTGAAAGAAAGAGACAGCAGGGTGAGATGACAGTAGTAGAATAAAGTGGTGATTGTAGGGCAAGATGGGGATAGAAGGGCTTAGGGAAAGATGGTGACAACTGGGCACAATGTGCCCAATGGCACAACTGAGCATGGATACCTTAGAATCTTGAGTGTCCGCCAAAACTGCCTCAAAAAGGTATTCTGGAACCAAGAGTTTGCCCGAAGGTACATTAGACAGTAAATTAACCTGGGCTTCAGACAATGAGGAATACAGATCTGGGCCCAGTTCTGCTACAATTTCTTCCTTAGAGACAACAGGATCAGGTTCAGACACAAACTTCTAGGATCAGAGAACTTCTAGAAAGGGCATCTGCCTTAGCATTTCTTTCCCTGGGCCTGCAGATGATGATAAATTTAAAATGGGTAAAACAGCTAGCCCACCTGACCAGCCTGGAATTCAAGCACTTAGCAGACTCAATGTACAACTGATTTTTCTGGTCGGTAAACACCATAACCACGTTTAGTGATGTTTTAAGAAACATGCCTGGTGATCTAGTGGGGGTGCAGCGGGGACACGCATATTCAGCTGGTTTCGGCTATATTTGACGTGTCTGACGTCATCTCGCTGGTGAGAAATTCAAGTATTTAAGGGCGCAGGCGCTTGCCCAACGAAAAGGTCTATTCTTAGTTCCTGGGTGCTATTTTGTGTATTCCTCATCTGTTATTGACCCTTCCTGTTTCTGATATTGCCTAAGTCCGCTACCTGTCCTGACCCTAGCCTGTTTATCGACTTCTTTACTGGATGCTGCTCTGTACATCGTATTCGGTGTGTTTGACTTGGCCTGTGATCTTGACTACTCTAACGTCTCCTTAATATGTACTGCTTGCTCCCGTTTGGTATTGACCTGGCCTGTCCATCACCATGCTTCTTCTTTCCTATATCACGAGTGGTTCCCTTGTCTGCTCAGAACTCTCTCCCTGGTCCTCTCATGCTAAGTCCTGGCAGCACCCAAGTAACAGAGGGCTCCTCCTGAAGTGAAAGGTGGTTTTTATAGGTGGAAGATTAAGCCAAGACCAGGACCTTGGGGTTTGTTCTGGGTTTGAGATACCAATCGTAACAGATGTCTCCATTCTTCAAATGTCCACTTAATGGCTAGCAATTCCATTGCCATTTTCATAATTAGCTTCCATAGGAGAAAACTTCCTTGAAGAGAAAGCAGGTAGAATTTTTGCTGATAACAGAGTGTCGCTGTGATAGAACTGCTCCCCACCCCCCAATCTCAGAAGCACCCACTTCTACTAAGAAAGGAAATCTAGACTTTGGATGCGGAAGGACCGGATCAGAAGTGAATGCTTCCTTCAAATGCTCAAAGGCCCTCACAGCTTCTTCAGACTAGGGATGCACCATATCCCCTATTTGGGATTTGGCTGAATACCAAACTGAATCCGAATTTTCACATGCAAAATAGTGGAAACTTTTTTTACTTTCTTGTTTTGTGACAAAAAGTAATGTGATTTCTGTACAGAAAGGGGCCAATCCAAAATGGACTGAACCTTGGTTGGCTCCATCTCTAGACCCTTTTGTGAAATAATATGGCCCAAAAATGTAAAAAGGAGACTTTGAAAATACGTCCCTGGTCTAGCGTAAGTGCTAACGTTAAGGAAAATGTTCATCTTAGTGAATTTGCGAAGTTACGATCCTTCGACAGTGCGCAACTTCACCTGCCGTAAGGGTGCGAAGTTGCGCAAGTCTATCTACTTCGCTAGCGAAAATTCGCCAGAGTCCGTGTTCATGAATTTGCGAAGTTGCGAAATGACGTCACGCTGGAGAATTAGCGCTAGCGTTAAACGCTTCGTGCTTTAGTGAATCTGCCCCTTTGTGTTGTTGGAAATCAAAGTATAATTTTCCTGATCACCAGGTTGCATATCAGAGGACATTGGAACCCTGCAGCCCAAATAATGTGTGTATATATATATATATATATATATATATATATGCAGAGAGAGGGACGGAACCCAAGCACCTGTTCTGCTCTGAGAGGGGACGTCCCTTCCCTCTCTAGGTAATGTTTAGAAAGCTGCAGCAGTGCCTGGGTGTAAGTCACGCCTCCCTTCCTAACTGGCACCCAGCTGGCCAGTGCTCCCAGTCCCCCCAGCACAGCCCAACTCAGTCCCACTGCTGAGAATGTACGTGTCTGTCGTCCTGCGGTCAGGCTGCTAATCTCCCCGGGTTCCCACGTTCTTTTAGAAACTTGTGCTTCTTGCTTCCAGGGGCTACAGCTTGTGCCACATAGCTCTGTGGATGGGGAGAAGAGTGTAGGCTCTATCTCATTTTATGAACCCCGTGTGACTGGTACAGAACTGGACTACAGATAAGAGCCACTATGCTGCTGACTGCTGCCCCTTAACCCATTTATTGGGGGCCGATTGGGCTGGCAGAGGGGAGCCAAGGATTGGCTTGTGCCAATGGTACAATGAAATTTAACAATGAAGGCACCGGAGGAAAAGAGTGTGTTGTTCAGCGCAACGGAGTAAATGGGCAGAGCAAGTCCCTACTGGATCCAAGGTACAACTCAATCTCAAAGAGTCACAGTATTTATTTTCATGTATAAGAGTCGCCTGAGATGGACCAGCAGGTTACGGGGGGCATTGGGAGATCAGGTGGGGAGAAGGTGATTTCATCCTGGTACCATCTCTTTTATCATTTATAAAGCTGTGTCTGTGATTGTTGTATCATGCTGTGCCTTGTGTTCAGAAACCTGCAATCCTGGTGCCAATAACGCCCCTATAGGTACTGCTGTGCTATCATCTCCCCTTTTACTATAGGTGTAACTGTGCACTCCTAGGGCTAAGTTAAAACATATAAGTACAATGGAAGTGCTACTGACTTGGCCATTTAATCAATGCACATTCCCTGGTCCCATGTCTGAGTAATTCAGTTTATACACTTGTACATATTATACACATTTTTTCAAACATGCACCTTTACACATAGCTTTACTTAGCCTTCACTATTTTCCATTATTTCAATTGTTTTCAATGGGGCTGTACTCGCACAAACGCATGTAGGCGCTGTATGCAGGTTCAGTGAGTACATGCTGCATTTTTCCTGCGTTCGGCACCTACATGCATTCCTGTGAGTACAGCCCCATTGAAAAGCATTGAATGCGTCTATACCTGCGCTCCCCTGCGGCTGAATGCAGCAAAATGGAACGCAGGGGAGCGCAAGTTAAAACGCCCGTGTGTAAGGGCCCTTAAAGCCGCTAGGTAGTGGTGGGAGAGGATTTAGCCCTTAGACAAACCAATGCTCAGGAGACATCTACTTCAAGTTTAAGGAAAATATAGTATTTTTCTCCTCCCCCATTGGTACTATTGTGCTATTAACTACCCCGATGCTACTGGTACTACTATTACGTCTCCCTTTATGAGGGCTCTTACACACAAGCGTTTTTACCTGCGCTCCCCTGCGGCTGAACGCAGCAAAACGTAACGCAGGGGAGCGCAGGTAAAAACGCTTGTGTGTAAGGGCCCTTAAAGTCTTTTATTCCTGCTAATATAGAGGAATTATCATGCTATTATCCCTGCTACTAAAGGTACTGATGTGCTACTAAATGTAACTTTTTCTCCCTTTCTACTATATGTTCAACTGTGCTATTCACTCTCCTGTTTCTTTAGGTACTACTGTACTATTATCTTCCCTACTACTGTAGCAGGTACTAGTACTGAGCTATTATGTCCCCTGCTACTATAAGTACGACTGTGCTATTAAAGAAACAGTAACACCGAAAAATAAATATCATGTACTGGTGCCCTACATTGAGTTAACTGGTATGTTTGCTTCAGAAACACTACTATAGTTTATATAAACAAGCTGCTGTGTAGCCATGGGGGCAGCCATTCAAGCACAGGATACACAGTAGATAACAAATAAGTACTACTATAGATATAAAAAAGTTGCTGTGTAGCCATTGTGGAAACTGAAAAAAGTCTATATGGCACAGGTTGAGTAGTAGATAACAGATAACATCATTATGTTCTACAGAGCTTATCTGCTGTGTAACCTGAGCCTTTTCTCCTTTGAATGGCTGCCCCTATTTTTACAATGCAGCTGATTTATATAAACAATAGTAGTGTTTCTGAAGCAAACACAAAAGTTTTACCAGTGCAGGGCAACACTGCATTATATTTTTGTTACTTAAGCTTACATTTCAACAGCTATCTGAAAGTCAAAGTTTCAGCGACCATGTCTATGCTCTTCCTGTATTCATTTACACCTAGGTTTGCTAAATTACAGTTGAGCCAAAAGCCTGGAATTAGCAGTCTAAAACTGCAAATATCAAAACCACACAATATTACATTTTTCAGGTATGTAAATTGCAGACATTCTCAGAGAAGCACCTTCAGTAAATTGCCATCAATTCATGTTTTTTTTGGTTTTTATCCCCTGTAATAAACATCAAAGGCAATCTACTATAGGCACCAAAATATAGAATTATCCTAAATAAATACCATCAGATCTAATTCTCAATGTTTATGGGGCCCTAAAATGATTTTGATGTAACTCCTAGTTATGCCACTGATCTCCCAAGGCTTAGATCATTCTTCTAAATACTCATGCAGAAATACAATTCCCAAATTGCATAGCCCCAAATAGCTTTATGGGATTAAAAGGTCTCGCCATTAAGGTCATCCTTGTTCGAGCGTGACATGGCTTATTAATAGCATGTAGCGCATTATGCTTGCTTAATTTGATTGGCCTATTTCATTTAGGATGGTAAGACGAAACCGTGTCTATCCAGATTTTAATTGGCCATGGATCCCCACTAATGCAATATAATGATTCCTCAAAGTCTGGCGAGATACGGGTGCCAAGCACCCACGCGTTAATTATTGCCACTGCCTAGTAATGTGATGTGCAACAATAGCTCATTCACACCGGGCGCCCAGACCATCAGCGATTATAAGAGTATACATGAACCCTAATTAGGGATGCACCAAATCCACTATTTTGGATTCGGCCGAACCCCCGAATCCTTCCCGAAAGATTTGGCCGAATACCGAACCGAATCCGAACCCTAATTTGCATATGCAAATTATGGGTGGGAAGGAGAAAACATTTTTTACTTCCTTGTTTTGTGCCAAAAAGTCACGTAATTTAGCTCCCTGGCCCTAATTTGCATATGCAAATTAGGATTCCGATTCGGTTCGGCCAGGCAGAAGGATTCGGCCGAATCCCAATCCTGCTGATAAAGGCCGAATCCTGGCCGAATCCCGAACCGAATCCTGGATTCGGTGCATCCCTAACCCTAATACAGTAAAGCAATACTGTCTTCCTACAAACTCTCCTTTTGCAACATTCAACATGCCACTGACTTTGTATGTGCCCTAAAGGATTTATCTGCACTTTTTATACATGGTCTCCTTAGGGTCCAACCTATAGCCGCTTGATGATTTGCAACAGTCTCTAAGAGTAGCCCAGAGCATTCCGAGCATGTGCAGTGTCACTGGCACTCCTAACAAAATCCAAGATGGTGAACCACTATGGACAACTGGATAAGTTCAGTATATAAAATATGCTATTTTTTTTGGCAGTCACTTTAGAGCATAGTTCTCCTTTAAGAGATTATCAATTGGGCAAGTTAATGAGGGTAATAATAAATCATTAAAGGGTCCAAATACTTCTAGGAAAATGGTAGTTCAGTGAAAAAAGGCTTAACTGAAGAACCAACCAATAAATATTTGAGAGTCCAAGTCTACAGCATGGAGACTTCTGGTAAGAGCAGGGTTAGGGAGTATACTGTACATAGAGCTGATCATTGTTGAGAAGCTTAAGAGTGAAGTACAGAACTTCAGAATTTTATCAGGGGTATAACTGCAGGGGCTGTCAGTGTCCTCACATTGAACCTTCCCCTTTGCAAATTAGGAAACCAAGAAGTTGTAGGGTCCCCCAGACCTTGGAGAAGATGCAATGTACACATAAGAGTTCCCCCTCCTCCTTCATAAGGACCCATATTTTCCAGTCTGAGTTTAACATAGGGCACCAATTTTGCACTAGTTTGTTTGTAGCTTTTAGTGCCTATTTGTAGTGTTATTGTGGTTGCGTGTCCAATGAACTCTGCTGCCAATCATGCCAGTGGTAGAACTGTCTTTATGGATACCTGGGGGGTTGTAAACGAGAACCTCTGATCGGTTGGATTTGTTTACAAAAGAAAGTAGCCATCACACCAATAATAGAAAATATGTATTTACTGTTGGCAAAAGCCATAAACAGTGGCTGTCCAATATCACATCTAATGGAAGATGCCCATTGGGTGTCACACTGTGGAAATGATCAGCAATCTGCCAACATATGACCACCTTCTGGCCAACATAAAATCTTATTTCTGTTTTTAAGAGGCCCGATCCAAAGCCCCGCCGCGAGGTTATCATATGACATGACTCACAAGGCACATGTCGTACATAAATCACAGGTATTAAAGCATCAGATGGGGCTTCAAACTCGAGACAGGATCAGGCAATGTGAAGCTAAAGAGTATATTGAACGAGTCTCGTCTTGTACCATGCCCTTCACTCATCGGACCACAAGGTTGATTTATCCAAGAAACTTCAAGCTTCACATTATTATGGCTGGTACGGGAAAGCTACAGCTATCGATATCATCCAACTACACAAGCTATTACATGCACAGGTCACATTGTCTAGCAGCTAGGATGAGTACATGACCTTCTGGAATATATATTTATATATTTATATTCATAGCAAATGGGGAAATCAGAATAGGACTGCCAGCTAGACAGGAAATTGGGAATACTCGGGATACAAAGTAGGTGATTGTATCAGTAGAGGAAGAGACATTGGTGCCTGTAAGAGAGGAGGGCTTGTTGGGCCAGGGTTAGCTGGAGATACAGTGAGGAAGATGCTCGGCTCATATTGCAAGAGGATAGTCTGTAAAAATATAAAGACATAGAAAAATCACCTAATGATATGCAGGTTCCAGCCAAGCCAGGTTCCAGTATGGGCAGGTGGGTAAAGAAGAGAAGGTTCAAGTCTCACCAGATCAAAGAATGTTCTAGTCTGAGCAGAAGGTTCTAGTATGGAAAGGTCAGTAAATGACATAAGATCCAATCTGGGCAAATAAATAATGAAAAGAAGGTTCTAGTCAGAGAATAACAATTAGGCTTGCAGTCTGGGTAGGTCAAAAAGGTAGATGGCTTCATTATGGGCAAGGTTAAGCTTCAAGCTGGGACAGCTCACTACGGCAATAGGTTCTAGAATGAGTAGGTCAGTAAAGGACATGGGGTTCCAGTCTCACCATGTCATTAAAGGCAGAAGATTCCATGCTGTCAAGTCAGTAAATGACAGAAGGTTTCAGTCTGGATGGGTCCATAAAGACAGAAGGTTCTAGTCTGGCCAGCTCTGTACAGGACAGATGGGTCTTGTCTCAGCATTTCAATAAAGGACATAAGGTTCCATTCTGGGCTGATCAGATAGAAGGTTCTGGTCTCATCAAGTCAGTAAAGTGAGAATATTGCAGTCTGGCCAAGTCAAGAAACAACAGAAGGTCCAGGTCAGTAAAGGAAGAAGGTACCAGTGGGCTGGTTAGAAAAGGACAGGAGGCACCAAACTTGGCAGATATGGACATTATTAAAGAACATATTCATATGGTCTAAATGAATGGGAAGGCTCTGAGCTTGTGTTCCCTCTCTGTATGTGATAACCCCCTTGTTACTATAATCAGTTGTTGTGGGCTCGTTATAACAGCGGGAGGCCTGACGAGCTTAGCACTCAGCACTGTGATCTCACACATTACAGACTGGTCTCGACATCATGCTATGAATGAGCAAACATAGTTCTACTCGCAAGAATGGGATGCACCCAGTCACAGTGCTGAAAAGATCCCACACGGCTTTCCCCATAATATCCACTTTATCTGATAAGCAGAAGTCTGGCACCCCATGCAAGCACCACCAATAAAGAATAAAAATAGGCAGCCATGTGTCTTAGTGGATTAGGCAGGCAGGCAACGCTTATAACTTCCTCCCATGATGCAAGTGTCAGTCCAGACACTTTTACATTTCAACAGGCTCTCCCCACACTTTTACTCACACTCCATTTTTATATGCTGGTGATACACGGAAGTGTATGCTACGATATTTAGAGATATGGGGAGCACAGCATAAAATGGGTTTGAGTACTGGATACAATGATAATGTGAAGTTCTTAATGAGTGCTTAATTGTGCCCTGGTACCCTTGGAAATAAAACCCCAATATTTCTATATATCTGTAACCTTGTTATGAGCTAAGGGGGCCCAGTCTGAAGGTCAGTTAGGGGGAGATTTGGGGTGAGTGTTTATTTGTACCCTGGGTACCCCTGGAACTATAGTGACACCCCAATGTTTCTATATATCTGTAACCTTGTTATGAGCTAAGGAGGCCCAGCCTGAAGGTCAGTTAGTGGGAGGTTTGGAGTGAGTGTTTATTTGTGCCCTGGATATCCCTGAGGCTAGAATATGACTAGTGTTAATGTTCTCTGTAACAATGTTATGAATTAAGGAAGTGATTAATATAGCAACTCCTTTTGCAGTAGATAACAGAATTAAAAGATCAGGATCACTGTGCTTCCCATGATGACCCAGAGCCCAGTTAACTCAAGTTTATTTAATAAAACAGACACAAGGGAAACCACCAGCATTTGGAAAAAGCTATTACTAATAAATACAAATATAAAGATTTATAGTGACAGTCCTTTGTGGCGAAAGGTTAATGAAGTTTTAAACCGTGTCTATTTATCACTTCATCATCACTGTAAACAGTCTGTTGAACTGATACCGGCACCTAAGTGACCAAGTGATGAAACACATGCCAAAAGCTTTTTCTGGAACACTTCATGTGATTAAAACATGTGCTCTACTAGAGAAAATCCTAATTGCGTGTGTAGTCTCTCCTTGGCACAAACCACAGTTCAAGGGTTACAATTTTCCCCCTGGGCAGCACTTGGGCACTTACCTGCTGCCATTAATCTCTGGTGTCTCCCCTCTGTGTGAGCCAAGTCTGAGCTTTGTGTTTCCCATAATGGAGCACTTCTCTGATTGTCCCATGACTCCTCAACCAACAGGATCAACCCCAAAGCAGTTGCAGATCCTGGGGGGGAAATATGGTATAATTTCAGAAGACTTTAATCTTCCCTGCTTGGTTCTGCAGTTACCCAGATTGTAAGGAGCTACTCCTTATCTGTAAACCTGCATAATTCCAGAGATAGAATGGTAGGGAGTAAAGCTGGCCATAGACACAACGATCCGATCGTACGAATCCTTACGATTTTCCGTACGATTTTCGGATCGTGTATGGAGTGTTCCAACATTTGTCGTGCCGTGCCGATCAGTCGTTTGGTCGATCGGCCAGGTTAGAAAATTTCTGTCGGCTGGTGATCATATCTTTGCGTCTATTGCAGATCGTACGATTTTCAGTGGGAGACCGTCACTAGGTTTTTAATCGTACAACTTTTGTACGATCCCTGTCAGGGGCAGAACGTCGGCTGATCTGTGCTTTTGCTACTTTATTTAATCTGAAGGTTAGTGGCAGGTCTGGAGATGGGGAAGTCCGATCATTCGATGATTCGAACGATCGGATCTTTGCGTCTATGGCCAGCTTAAGGGCAAAAATGAAAGCACAATACATTTGACTTGTGATGAAGGTAGATTAGTTTTAACAGGGCATTCTATAGAGGAGAAATCAGATGCTTCAGATCTGCAGTGTCAGCTATGTTCTCTCTCCTTAGCGCCTCCTTGGGTATCTCACCTCTAGGTATCAAACATAAAAGTGTCAACACAGTGACTCACCCAACATTAGGCCAACACATCACTTATCACCCCACGTGTTTGTACTTCATAGGATCTCTGCCCAGCTGGCTCTCATCCCTTGCAGAACCACCCTTGGTCCTGAGCACAAAGTGCTTCTTGCACCATCTAAGATCTTTCGAGGAAAATATAATTATGTCACTTATCACAAGTGTCTGTGCCTACCCAAGTTCTGACATTGCTAGCTGAGCTGCCAAGATGCCATTTAACTTATCTAGGATGCCAATTCTCTCCATATAAACTCTGATTCCAGAAACTTAAAAAAGTCACAAAATGCCTTGGAACTTTTCCCAGTCATTACCTGCCTCCGAAAGGGAACAGTCAATATCACCTTCTTAAATATTTGATATGATAAATCTAGGGTTTATTAAACCATTATTCTCTGATGTGATGCAACTAACATGGGATCCTGGTCTTAAGGCGGCATACATGGAGAGATCCAAAATGAGCGGATCTCTCCCCGATATGCCCACCTTGAGGTGGGCGATATCGGGCTGATCTGTTCATGGGCCCTAGGGCCCAAAGATCGGATCAGAACAAAGTGTTAATGGGCAGTCAGAGCACAGGACCCCATCAACAAACAGATGCGGACACGAATCGATAGGATTTTTAGTCCTGTCCGATCTGCATCTGGCCAACTTTTGGTCAGATATCGATTGGGGAAGCCCGTTGGAGGGCCCCATACAAGGGCCAATATGCTGCCGACTCGTTCTGTTGGCAGCTTTTATCAGCCTGTGTATGGCCACCTTTAGGCTCCTATGGTGATTAGAGGTTAGGCTGCTATGGTGAATAGAGGTTCTTAAACCAAAAGTCTTTAACTAAAACTGAATTAAAAGGACACTTTCTCCAACTAGAACTTTTATCCCTTCAGATTAAAGTACTACTTCATGCATTCAAAGACATCTGATACCAAGATGGGTCATTTATTAATGAAAGTAAACTGTGCAAAGTGCATAATGCAGTGTTTGCCCTGTAATTACAGTAAAAGTATTACTGACTGCAATTGTAACTGATTCAAACCAGATGCAATTTTGCTTGTGTTGTTGAAGTAAAACTTTTGTGTTGGTTGTGATATTTACAGAGCTGCACCAGGAATATATTTGTGCCAGAAATCAGGAGACACAAAGGCATTGAGATCTGTACAATCATTACACATTTCTCACACTTCATTGGTTCACTGAATAAATATTGAAGCTAGTATGAAATGTGATGAAGGTAGTAGAGAAGTGATGACACAGGAGGAAGAAGGTTAATGAGTATATAAGTGAGGACTTGGGGAGAAAGAAGGTGAATGAGGAGAAGATAAAACTATTTTGGAGCGTTAGCTCCAAGTAATGTGATTTACGTACAGCAATTTTAAAGGGCAAGGAACGTGTAAAATAGAAAAAGGCTAGAAATACTGTATTTTGTATACTAAACATAAACATGAACTTACTGCACCACAAGCCTAATCAAACAAATGATTTATACAAAGTTGGCCACAGGGGGCTGTCATCTTGTAACTTTGTTATACATCTTTGTCTGACACTGGCACTGCACATGCTCAGTAAGGTCTGTGCTGCTTAGGGATCGTAATAAATGATCAAAAAACAAAGCTGTTTGTGGGACATTCACTAAGATCCGAAGTAACGCCAGCGCAAGCTTCGCGAGTGTTCGCCGCACTTTGCCAGGTGAATTTTTGCCAGCACTACGCAAATTCACTAAAGGGCGAAGTTATGCTCAGGTCGGTGAACGGTAGCGTATTTGCGCTAGTGTTACTTCGCTAGGCAAAGCGCAGTTACGCTAGCGAAGCCTAATTTGCATATGGCGCGAATTAGAAAATATAATAGAAGTGTATATTAAAGCCACTACACAAGCCCAGGAAACCTTTAATCCCAAAAATAAAGTTGTCCTATTGCCCTACATGTGCCCCCTGTATAGTTGTGTTGCCAAATGTAGGGGGGAAGGAGGGAAACCCCCCCCAAAAAAATTGATCTTTATCAGACTATCACCCACAATGGTAAAACACGCCACAGCGTTTTTTGGGACTTAGAAAAAATTTGACATTTTTTTTACAACCTCCTATCTATTGTATTGCACTTCGCCTGGTCTGACCTGGCGAAGTTACGTCTAGCGTAAGTGCTAACGAACAGCAAAAAGTTGATCTTAGTGAATTTGCGTAATTACAATCCTTCGCCTGTGCGCAACTATGCCTGGCGAAAGGGTGCGATGTTGCGCAAGTTTATCCACTTCGCTAGCGTAAATTCGCCAGAGTCTGTGTTAGTGAATTTGCGAAGTTACGATTTGACGTCACACTGGCGAATTTGCGCTAGCGTTAGACGCTTTGCGCTTTAGTGAATCTGCCCCTTTGAGTTCTGCATGGCTGGTAAGTAAGGCAGGGGCTCCCCCTGCTGTTCATAAGTATGATTGTTTTCCTGCCAGAAGTTAGGGACTGTCTGACAATTCCTATCCGCAGCAGTAAATGAAGGGAGAATTTCACTGCATACAGTCAGGTTTCTAATAAAAACGGTACACATTTTTAAATTAAAGTATATTGGAGATAGATTTCTTTTTCATTAAAGAAAGTAAAAATGGGATTTTATTTCTTTGCCTTTCCTTGCCCTTTAAGGTTGAAATCTTTTTTCCATGTGACATTGTCCTTAGGGTCCAATTAGCAGTCACGATGAAGACTATCAAATATTGTAGGGGCCGTGCTAGTTTAATGAAGAATTTGTAATGAAACCCCTGGGTAGAAGTGTTTCAGAGCTAGAACACACCACAACTGAAGTATGAGACCCCCCCCGCAAATGAATACAAGTAAGCGGAGGAATCACACTCAGTCTCGCTAAGGAAGAATGGATGATGCATGTCCAGATGCTGAGCTGTGAGGTCTTGGAGGTTAGTACCCAGTGAAACTCACCAGCTAAGGGAGCCAAATATTTAGGCTAGAGGTACAGCTTCTGCCTAACAGCTTAACACTACATGCCAATATGCTCTTAAACTGCTGGAACTGGACTGTTTGCTCTTCTGTAACTCCATCTATTGTAAAAACTGTTTGATTAAAGCTGGCCATAGAAGTAAAGATTTTTAAAAGATCCAATGGTTATCGTGAGACCACGATTGTCTCAAAACAATCGTTTAAATGTAAAATGTGTCCATCAACTAAAAAGACCATTTCAGGTGATATTCCAGCAAAACTGAAGGGCCGCTGCCTGCTTGACCTGCAAACATAAGTAGATTGCATGGACCGATAAAGATTTTTTAACCTGGCCGATCAATTTTCAGACCAATGTCGGACGAAAAATCGTAAGATGTACGATCGTTAGAATCCCACTAACCACACGATAATATGACAGATTGGTCGGACTTCCCTAAGATCGGTCGGTCAGCAGAGAAAGATCTTTGCGTCTATGGGGAGCTTAAAGGAAAACTATACCCCCCGAACAATGTAGGTCTCTATAAACAAATATTACCTAAAACAACTCATATGTAAAACCCTGCTTCATGTAAATAAACCATTTTCATAATAATACGCTTTTTTAGTAGCATGTGCCATTGTGTAATCATAAATAGAAAATTGCCATTTTAAAAAATAAGGACGGCCTCCTGGGATCCTAGGATCCAACGGTGCACACAAACATACCAAACAAACTATAAAGTTAGGTCACACGAGCCAATTAACAGACAGAGTTGTGTCTTTTGCTTCAACACTTCTTCCTGTTACAGTTAGAGTTGAAATATTTCTGGTCAGGTGATCTCTGAGGCAGCACACAGACCATCACCCAATGGGGGTTCAAGGCAAGAGATGTATAAGAGCAATATTTACTTAAATATATATACCAGGTAGGTAAGATTCTTTAATATGTCACTTGATTTGATATAAACTTCATTTTCGGGGTATAGTTTTCCTTTAAGTGAACTTTATGGTCCCCAGTTTGTCTATGGGGAGCTAAATCATCTGAATTATGGATCAGTCTCCAGCCTGGGCACCTTGTGAGCAGATCAGCATGTGCTTATTGGTTTCAATGTTTATCAGATCCTCATTCCTGTACCGCCAGGGGGCTAATTCTGAGTGTTGTGTTTCCCAATAAAGGAGCTATTCGTAGCCCTGAGCCACCCTTTCTGGGAACTGGGTAACTAACTGGCTTCATGTCTGTTACATCCGTAAGGGCAAAGGGAAAAAACCTACAATTAATAGGCACCTGGGATTGAAATAACTTGTATTTAGCAATTGCTTTGTGCATCTACTTGCCGATAGCCTACTGAATAATAAAGTCCCAGGGTCCATCTTTTTTGTGGCCCTTCCTTGAACGGCATATATTTTTCTGATCAACTGCTAATGCCCATAAGAGACTCAAAATATTGGCCCAAAATAAAGTCAGCAGTGCAGTTCTGGACTAAAAAGCATGATACAGTTAAGGCTGTGGGTTCAGTACCTCTGCTGTAATGCAAATTTCATTAAGCAAGGGTAGCCGTTCCATCTTATTTAGTTAAACCAGTCTGCTTCCAGAATGCCCTGTGCCCAACCTTCCCAAAATTCTCCAGAGGCTTCTCTCCCCATAATGCAACAAAGTCCAGAGCCTATCCTTGCCATAATGCCTCAGAACCCAGATCTCCATATTATACCCCAGTGCCTAGAGTTCCATTATGCCCTAGTATCCCTCTACTCTATAATACCCCAGTACCTCTCCTCTCCAAAATACCCCCAGTGTCCTGTCTCTCCATAATGCCTCAAAACACAGCCTATATTTGGAAGGTTTAAGAAGGCTTTAGGGGTCATTTACTTATGCAAGTGCAGTGTACAACTGAGATTTGGTTGCAAATTGTCATGATTTCACCCAAAATTCATAATTTCATTCTTACACTTCCATTGCTGTTGTAGCAACTGCAATTACAATCGTAAATGACCCCTTCAGCCTCCTCAGAAACAGCCCAATATAAGTAGATTGTAAGCTCTCTCTTACAACTTCGGAAATGAAAGCACTGGAAGTGCATTAGCGCAGACGGAAGGCAGGAAGAAGGCAGTTTGGGGAGTTTGTCGCCTGGCAGAAGAGGCGATTTGTCGCCAGGCGACTAAATCTCCCCGAATCTGCCCCTACCCTTAAAGCCACAGGGCAGCTCTGCGGGAATACTCACCCCTGCCCTAACCTATCCTCATCCTATGACACTTGTTATGCCAAGCTGAAAACCATGATACCCCCTTGCTGTGTTCCTTGCCAAGAGCCTGTCGCCTGAGCTTCTTCTGACTTTCCATTACTGTCCTTTTCATTATCACGAGTATGGGGGGAAATAAAATCAGAGTAAACAGAGCAGCAGAGTATAAATCTATCAGAAGGTAACAAGTTGGAAGCCTGGTCAAATAGGGAGCCCATGGAGGCTTCTTGTGAGATGGGTGCTGATGACAGGAGGGTGGATCCAGTGTCAGGCAGCTATTTGTTTCCATCATCAGGGGAGGCTGCTATCTCAGCAATGCCCACAATCCCTTTGTGGCACTGCCAGAGGTCAATGCAGGAAGATTACGTCTTAGTAGAAGGGCTCATAGACCAGTTATTATATGGGCACAATGCATCTGTGATACAAGCACCAGCTGCCTGGAATGTTACACATGCACAACATCTCTACATACCAAGCCATACCAATGCAGTTCAAAGCAGTTCTCTGGTTCTGACTCTTGAAACAACAGAACAAACATTATGTCTGCTCCAAGGGGGTAATTTACCATGACTGGTCCACAAAATCACACCCCTTAGTTACATAGTTAAGTTGTTTTGAAAAAAGTCCATCAAGTTCAACCCCTCCAAACCCAGCGCACATACCTGCACACAACCACTGAAACTATATATACCAATATCTATATTCATTGATTTTAGTATCACTATATTCTATGATATTATGCTTGTCCAAAAAAATCATCCAAGCCACTCTTAAAGGCAGTAACAGAATCACTCTGCATTTATCAACATTGAACCTCATTTATAGTTTGCTGCCCAGAAACAGTCAATTTAATGCCCACCTCCAGGTCATTAATAAACAAGCTGAAAAGGAAAAGAACAAGTACAGACCCCTGTGGTACTCCTCTAAGAACACTGATCTAGTTAGAAAATGTTACATTTACCACCACTTTGTGTAGTCTATCTTTTAGACAGTTCTATATCCAGGTACAAATACTATGTTCTAAAACATTCCTTAATTTAACCAGTAACCTTCTGTGTGACACTGTATCAAAAGCTTTAGCAAAGTCTAAGTAGATCACATCCACTGCCATCCCAGAGTTGAGGTCTCTGTTCACCTCCTCATAAAAGGCAATACAATTTGTTGGGCAAGATCTATTAAGCATAAAACCATGGTGGAACAAACTCATCATATTCTGATTTGCAATGAAGTCAAGTATTTTATCCCTTAAAACTCCTTCAAAAAGCTTTCATACCACTGACATCAGACCGACTGGCCTATAGTTTTGAGGGTGAGAACTGGATCTCTTTTTTGATAGCAGCACCACAATAGGAATTTGCCAGACTTGAATCCTGACAAATTAAGTAAAGAGGTTTGGCAATCCCGAGCTAAGTTTGTTTAGTACCCTTGTATGAATACCATCTTGTCCTGGACCACCTTGAGGTGGGGGATATTGGGCTGATCTGATCAGATCATAATGAAAGGAATATGGGTGTCGGATTGTGAGACAGCATCAGTGAACAGATGTGGTCCGTGATCCAACAGGATTTTTAGCCCTGCCTGATCGACTTTCAGGCAAGCCCGTCGGAGGTCCCCAAACATGGGCCAATAAGCTTCCGACTCGGTCTAGCAACAGCTTTTATCGGCCCATGTATGGCCAGATTTATTCGATGTGGTTTGTAACTTACACCAATGATCATTTTATTTTTTGCTTTTTGCCTAGTTGAAATCTCATCAAAAAGGGATTTTCACACCCTCCAAACTGCCATCCCTGGTTGTTGCTATAGAGCCCTGCTTTAATTCAGGTTTTACATAAAGACAAACTTTTTTTAACCCTCCTAAAAAAAAGTGTGTAGCTATTTAAATTAACAGCACTTAAAAGAAACACTTTACCTACGATCTTACTGCACTTTGCACCTTATACCATATAAAAAATCCAAGGTGTAGGGTGCAGTGCTTGTGGGCGCAAAGTAGCATTGCTCTTACCTCCTGCCAAACGCTCCCTTGCAACTCACACCCAACACGAAAAATTGATGGGTCATGGACCAGTCTGTGCATCATTAGTGCCTCCTGCCACCCACTACTTATTAATATTCATTGAGGAAGCAGAGGTACTTGCACCCCAGACCTGTACCGGTGGGTGCTAATGATAGGGGAGGGTGCAAAGTGTGAAACATGGTGACATTCTATGCACTTTGCATCATGCCCTGCCAATGGTAAATGACCCCTTAAGTCTGTTAATAAATTGACTTCAGCTACCGTATGTTATTTCAAAAGCAAGAACCAGCAGTGCAGAGAGATGCACCCTTCAATAGCAATACATTTACAAATAACTTTTGGTTTTTAATAAATGTATAATTATGTCACTTACTTCATTATGCCAACATTTTCTGGTGGTGTTCCCCTTTAAAGAAGTAACTTACAGATTTAACATGCAAATAATGAATAGACATAAAATTTAAGAATAAAATAAAGTAAGCTGAGCATTCTGGGACTTGCAGTTCCACCACAGCTGGGCATTTAAAGAGAATCATAGCCAACTATAAAAGGAAACCAATGATAGAGCTCGCCTTTAATCTCTTCAGCGCCAGAGCAATCTCTGGCATACTAAATCTGAGCCGGCAGTTTCCACAGAGAATATTTTTAGTGGAGGATCTGTAACATGATAGAGAATTAATTAGGTGGTATGCCAGTGTCACTCTAAACCTCCATGCTATGGGGCAGTCATGTCTGCTTCTTTTATTCCCCCCTGTAAACCTGTCACTGGAATATATGGTAGCTGGTGTTCTAGGTTTTATTGCCCTGAGTTTATGAGTTGGCCATCTGATTTTCAGATATTATCCTTGATATTATTGGTTCCAAAATTACATATTCTGTGGTTCGGGCCCCACTATCATTGACTTCCTCTACCCCAGCTCCAAAAAGAGCTTTAGACAGAAATGAAATGATAATCATGGACACTGCCCCGGATCAAATCCTGTCCTGCTGTCATTGGTTCCTACCAGACAGAGAGACTTCTCTTGCTTAACAGCTTGAGTGCAGAGTCATTTGCAAGATCAGAACTTATTGTCACTGTGATCACATTCCAAACATGTCAACACTCACATCAACACTCCTTCAACATTCCAGCGGCCTGAGTATCCGTGAGGTTTTGCTGGCTAATGAAGTGGGAAAGGCAATGAAAACTCATACACACAATGTTGTCTACACATGCTTGTACACTCGTGTGCTTATGTGTGGACACACAAGATGCTCTCTGATCCCTAGAAAAGACACAGGTCTCTGCACCTTTCTGTTTCACCAACACTGTTCCACTCTGTTACCTGAATTAAAGCATGATCCATCCAACATCGCAGGTGTGCATACTTATAAACAGAATATGAACAGAGAACATGGTTAACAGGCCCTGCTGAATTACTTTCTACAGCCTTATGTCTATTCCAGGCTTTGGTTTCCTACTGGGTTCCAACTAGGTTGCCCATTCCCTGACTGCCTGAGATCAGAACATTACCTCATGCTCAGAGGAGCCCTGTGTATGTCCTAGACTTTATAATGTAGCACCCGGGTTGTATTTTTCTATGGTTACAGGTCAATCTGGGTTGTCCATTTCCATCACATTGAAATCAGACTATGAATGTCCCACCATAAGTCATGCTCATGGGAGAACTGTGTCTATCCAAGGCTATGTTCCTCTTCTGGGTTCTAGATTTCTATGGGCACTGGCACACCCTAGCTGCTTGATCCCTAACTCCCTGATAATGATGCCCTACTTTTATAAATACTTCCATGCCATGTGTTGTTGAATCATTCCATGACTACTTTGTACACCCCAGTTACCAAACTCCAATATGGAAAAATTACTACTAGAATTCTCATGTTTACATCTATCCTGATAGAAAACATCCCCCCAATAACTTAGTGATTTAGTACAGCTGCTAAAGTAACACGTTTACTATAAAGGGTTCAGACTGGGATGGCTGTAAAGCTGAGCTGATGCTTGTAAACAGGACCTTATTATGATGAGTATTTAATTAGATCTCAGACCCTGTACACATCCCTTGTGACACACCTTCCTAAATATAGACCAACACATGTCTGGAAACACTGGATCAAATTGATGTTTGTGTAGGATTCAACCTGTTTACTGCTGTCCCAAAAATATAAGTTTTGCTTCTATGTTGCCCAAACCTAGTAGGACATTACTGGTTGTATATGGATTCCTCAAAAACAGTGATCTCCAAACTGTGGCTCTCCAGCTTCTGTTAAACTGCAACCTCCTAAAGCCCATGGATGGAATAGCAGTGTTAAATCTCATGAAGAAAAAGAACTTCCTATGGTGGTCAAAGTTCTGCTTTATATTATAGAAAAGCCCCCAGTCCTCCAGAACTAATAACTAAGAGATATTACAGGGCACTCCTAAAGAGATGTTCTTCTGCAAAGGTCAGGGTTACAGGAGGGTCTACAGTCCAGAGGTTCAGGAATGGCAATTTACATTAGGGTTGTTGACTACTCATTATCATCTGCATTAGAAACTGAATGTTGAATACAAAATACAATAGGGTCATATATAAGCTTTTGCCAAATAATGAGATGGCTCTAGTAGGAGACACGTGTGATTGATTCACACTATTAGAAGACATGTACCCAGGTCATTATTAAAATGATTTTGCTAGAAGAAGACATGTATCCTCATGGCATAATGAGATTGGCCTATACTGTTACAAGACATTCTTCTATGACATAATCATCATCATTTATTTGTATAGCGCCGACAAGATACGCAGTGCTTTCCTTAGTTATAACAAACAGGGAATAAAAGTGGATAACAATCAAGGATTTACAGATACAATAGTATTAGAGGGCCCTACACATTAGAGTTTACAACTAAAGGTTAGGGTACAGTTGAGACATTAGGGTTTCAGACACAATTTGTGATTTATGATACAGCAGTGATTGATTATTTAAGGTACATTGAATACGCTTCTCTAAACAGGAGGGTCTTTAAGGAGTGTTTGAAAGTTTGGAAAGAAGGAGAAAGTCTGACAGCTCGAGGCAGAGAGTTCCAGAGACAAGCAGAAGCCCGAGAGAAGTCTTGTAGTTGAGAATGGGCAGAAGTGATTAGAGGAGAAGCGAGGCGAAGGTCAGAAGCAGAGCGAAGGTTGCGTGTAGGAGAGTATTTGGAGATCAGAGATGAAATATAGGGAGGGGCTTCATTGTTAAGGGCCTTGAATGTGAGGGTTAGTAATTTGAATTTGATTCAAATTTGACCTTAGTTACTAGTAAAAGAAGACACATCCCCATGGCATAATGGTACTGGTAGCAGATAGATTGCCACTGGTTCATTCATACTAGTAGACAACATATTGCAGTGAAATAATGAGGTTGGTTCATACTCAAAGTAGATAAAGGCTCTTAGTTCCAAGTGCAAGCACATAGTGTGATATGCCATTTCAGGAGTAAGTTGCCTTGTTTTTTTACCAACAAAGCAACACTTTTCACATAAATTCAGTATAACAGTTGATGGTGTTCACTCCTGATTCTTTCAGCATAAGTACACTCCACCAATTGACATAGGATGATGTTGGAACCCTGAAGTTACCACCATGCCCTCCTATGTCTATAAGCTCACTCCATGTAATACATCTGAACAGGGTGCATGAATGCCAAAAAGTGTGGCTTTATGAAAACAACAGTTTCATAAACAATTAAATTCAGCAATAAACAATAACATTCATAGCATATAGGTCAGCCCAATCCTATCAAGCAAGGAACTGAGAAAGGAAAAGAAAGGTTCTATCAAGATATAAGCTTTTAGTGTCGGTGAGTTTCCTCTTTCTAGGTGTGGGAATGGGATGCTTCCATGAAAAGTGGGTGCCTTTATAGGATTTTTGTGGCGTACCATGTGGTTTGTTTTAACATGTTAATTGTGAGGTGTCTGACTGGGTGTGGGAGGAAGGGTATATATGAGAACCGTTTATTAAAAAAAAACATTTCTGTGTATCGTTATTTTTTGGTCAGTGTTTCCAACCGATCCATATGGAAGATGTGGTATAGTTTCTTTTTTGCTAAAGATAAAGGCAGTGGCAGTAGTTAACTATTGATGTCAATTTTTCTTCCGGGCTGGTGCTGCCAGTCTCCCGACCAAGTGCTTTTCATATTTTTGTGAGCTGAGAATAGGGAGCAGCGTTACTATATAATAATAATACCCATTTCATGTGTATTTGAAGTGGTTTCCGCTCATCTATGTCCAGTACGAGACTACATCTTGCCAAAATGAATGGATCAAAGGGTTAAGCTGGCCATAGATGCAACGATCCGATCGTATGAATCCTCGATTCGTTCAATTTTCGGATTGTGTGTGGAGTGTTCTGACATTTGTCGTGCCATGCCGATCGGTCGTTTGTTCAATCGGCCAGGTTAGAAAATTTCTGTCGGCTGGCGATCATATATTTGCGTCTATTGCAGATCGTACGATTTTCAGTGGGAGACTGTCAATAGGTTTTTAAAGGGCAAGGAAAGGCAAAGAAATAAAATCCCATTTTTACTTTCTTTAAT
>CM044431.1:7590758-7600960 GCA_024363595.1 Xenopus borealis
GGGACTTGTAGTTCCTTAACAGCTGGAGGCACAAGGTTGAAAATCACTGCTTTAAACTGTGCCGAATCAAATCAGGCCCTTGCCATACGCTGTACCTTCGGACCGCACAAGACCCATCCAACCCTAAGGGGGTCTTTTACTAACAATCCAATTTCACATTTTTCCATCAACTTCTAAAAATTGCTGTAAAAATGTGAGATTTAATAAGCGTTAAATCCACAAATACAGAACTTTGCTTGGTATAAGTTGTTGAGGTACTATTGAAGTCGATGCAAGCTTTTTGGACCACTCTAAATGAATTTGGAGTTTGAGGTTTTCAATTTTTTGTTTTTTTTTCACTAGCAATTATCAGAAAAATGTAGACGTAGCCATAATTTTTAGCTCCTTGTTCAATGTAATTTTCTATTCATACTTTTTTTTATTTGGATTATTTTAATAAATAGGTTTTTGAGTTTGTGGGTTTATCCGCGGTTTCAAAAACATCTAACACCACTAAAATCCAAACTTTGATAAATAGGCCCCTTTTTTTTTGCTGTAACTGAATCATTGAACCATGCTAGTCACCTATGGATTCCCTGCTATGAATATATCCGTGTTGAAGGATGCCCGGTGGAATCTATGCTACAGACCGACGCATTGGATCCTGGGAATTATCAGCCAACTCTGGGATCCCTCCTGCTTGCCAACTTGTTTGCCTCATGGCCATCCTGGCTCTGCACTTTATTGTTATTGTATAAACCAGTCTCACTGGCAGCAGTATCTCATTATTTGATTCCTGCTATTGACTTCACTAACTTCATGAAGGCACAGCCGCTTTTAATTCAGGTAAATTCTGAACTAGCCGAATACAGAGAATTCAGTTATTGCAAGTGCCACGTCTCTTCCGGCTGTCTCGTGGGATGTTTCCCAGCCTATCAATGTGTCAAGTGAGTTGTATGTTGTGTTATTCTCCAGTCATCTGTATGCTAGGTGCTCCTGTACTGAGGAATCCAGTACATGTTGTTATTTGCTGGCTCAATTTGGGCCCCCTGAGAGGTTAACAAGGGAGTTAAGTGCAAATATTTATTTCCATGCTGTGTTAAAGAACAAGTAAACTTTTTTTTTTCTATCTCTAAATTTGCTCTAAACAGCCCCCCAGATTAATGTACCTTAGTCCCTGCTGCAAGTCTGCTCTGGTTTCTGTGTTATCAGCAGCTTGTTTCCTCTTCTTCCTGGTGCTGAGTGAAGCCCAGCCCCTTAGCTTACTGAGCTGACCTTATCTCTGTGACTAGTCCTGGAGATCATTTGCATACTATGACATAGCAGAGACCAGTGTGTGTAGCAGCTTTTGCTTGGGGAAACTAGCTTACTAATGAAACACTGGCTCCCTCTTCCTCTCTATTGTGGAACAGCAGCAAATGGACTGCTCAGTAAACTAAGGGGTGGGGCTTCACTCTGCACCAGGAAGAAGGGGAAACAAGCTGCTGATAACACAGAAACCAGAGCAGACTTGCAGCAGGGACTAAGGTACATTAATCTGGGGGGCTGTTTAGAGCAAATTTACAGAAAGAAAAAGAAAAACATTTACTTTTCCTTTAAAAGCATTTCCAGCAGGCATTGGTCACTCTACTGATATCTTGGTGAGCAGCCTCACAATTTATTGATCTTAAAGTGATACGGACCGTAAAAAAAATGAATTTTAACACATGAATGTACATTAAATGTTTCCTATAGGTCATGTTGATCATTTTGTGCTGAGAGGTTTGTTTTTGTATTTAATTGTTAGTTGAAGTTCCTAACCCTGACACTGTGACTTTGCCAACCTGGCTGTCCCATCTCAGCCTGTTAGTTACAGTTTCTAATGCTAACGGACTCCTGCTGCACAAATATGGCAGCCCCCTCATACAGGATCATGGGGGATCAGACGGGTAATGTAAAAGCATCATGCAAATACTTTATGGCAAAGTTAGAAATGGCTTTTAAAGCCAATATTATAGTGTTAAAAAAAGTTTAATTTCAGGTGTTAATATCTCTAATAATATTCAGGGAAACATCAGTGACATATACTGGTTTGTCCTGGGGCTTGTTTATTCTTATGAATCCCCGATGCTCTTCATTATTTAGACTTGTTTTTTAATTTTAGAATTATGGAATTAGATTAATGATAGTAATTATTTTGTGGGGGCAGTAAAGCCCAACCTAGTGTTTTGAAAGTCTGAACCAACTGATGTCATGTTCAAGCTGTATATGGTATGTATTGGTTTGTTCTTGCCCAAACATAATTTAAATGTAATTTCTAAAGTTTTTACATTTTTATGCAGAAAGTTAATTCTCTGGATTGACACACAAATAATGCAAATGTATTCTGTTTAGCAAATGGGACACTAATGTAGAGTCTTGCAGCAATTCCGGTACCCATGGGTTACCCGCAAAAACCTGCGGTACCCTGCAAATACGGGTGGTATAGACGCAGGTCAGCGGTTTTGCGGGTTGGGCCACGTGTCTTCTCAATAGAGATGTTTACATATTTATTTCTGATCACGCTACTTCCAATGTCGCTTCCTGTTACAATAACAGCACTTCCTGATTCTTGATGGTCAACATGACATTGCTTCTGATTCTTGATGGTCAACATGACATCACTTCTGATTCTTGATGGTCAACATGACATCACTTCTGATTCTTGATGGTCAACATGACATCGCTTCTGATTCTTGATGGTCAACATGACATCACTTCTGATTCTTGATGGTCGGCTGGTCTAGGTTGCGGGTCCTGGCCGGGTAAGAATTTTGGTCCGGGTTGCCAATTGCAGGTTGCGGGTATGGGTTACCAATTGCAGGTTGCGGGTATGGGTTGCCAATTGCAGGTTGCGGGTATGGGTTGCCAATTGCAGGTTGCGGGTATGGGTTGCCAATTGCAGGTTGCGGGTATGGGTTGCCAATTGCAGGTTGCGGGTATGGGTTGCCAATTGCAGGTTGCGGGTATGGGTTGCCAATTGCAGGTTGCGGGTACGGGATTGCAGGTACGGTTTGCAAAAAATGGACCCGCGCAGGACTCAACACTAATGACAAAGATCATCGTGTAAGGTCCAAATAATCTTAGCAACAACATCTAGGGACATACTTAATGTAACTGCAGGGGATACTTTTATAACATTTGTTGGTTCTGATGGTTGTGTGTTGCAACTCACCGTACTACACACACTACTGCTTGTTATGTGCATCAATTTTATAGTAAAATATAAAAGTAGTCAATGTACTACTGGAAAATTTCATTTTTTATTTTCAACTGTATTGATTCTTATTATTATGTACTTCTGTAGCGCCAATTTATTTAGTAGATTGTAGAGAGTATCTGTTTGTGCAGATGAATGGGACCTGCCATATTGTTTGCCTTGCAAGTGACCTGCTTAAATCAGCAGTCATAGATGGCCAATATTGAGTTACATTGTTTTCATTTTTTTACTTGAACATTTTTTAGTATTTTCCAAGAAAAACATTCAGACCATCACAGCTTTTAGAGTTGGATAGATGTTTAAAATAGACAGTGTTCTTCTGCAACACAATTTTAAAATCAAGATCATTTTCTCTGTAAAGCGCATACCCCCAACTTTGAATTTGTATAAATCTGCCTGTTTAATTTATAGAGAAGAACTCGAAATCACCCCAGTTGAAGCCAGTTTGCCCCAAAGGAGACAAAAATGAATTCTGATTTGAAAAAAAGGCAACACTCACAGCATTGTTAAGAAGCGGATGTTCTGAATTCAAGGCAACGTCACAAGAACAAACCAGACTGCTTGAAAGTTGGGCAAGTTCTGTTGCAGAATATAACTCACAGAAGACTGAAAATGACCATCTGAAAAGTTTCTGTGGTGCAGCAATAAGCAATGCTCTTCTCCAAAGCACAGCTTAGCTCGTATGGTAGGGAGGGAGATTTTATCTTTCATCAATACCTCTTAAGCTGGCCATAGACGTTACAATTACGATCTTTCTCGGAAAAGATCTTTCCAAGAAAGATCGTTTGTTTCAACACACACGTGTAGAGCTGAATCATCAAATATACAGGTAGAAACTAGGGATGCACCGAATCCACTATTTTGGATTCGGCCGAACCCCCGAATCCTTCCCAAAAGATTTGGCCGAATACCGAACCGAATCCGAACCCTAATTGGCATATGCAAATTATGGGTGGGAAGGGGAAAACATTTTTTACTTCCTTGTTTTGTGCCAAAAAGTCACGTGATTTAGCTCCCTGGCCCTAATTTGCATATGCAAATTAGGATTTGGTTCGGCCAGGCAGAAGGATTAGGCCGAATCCTGCTGATAAAGGCGATTCCTGGCCGAATCCCAAACCGAATCCTGGATTCGGTGCATCCCTAGTAGAAACAATAGAATTCTACTTGTATCTGACGATTCAGCACTAACAATGAATGGTGTTCAGGGAGCTTTCAAAGGCATCCGATCAAAATTTTCCGTCCAGCCCGATCAACCAGCCGACTGATATCTTAATCTTCTGACGATATCGGTCGTCTCATTTCCCACCATACACGCACCGAATATCGTACGAAAATTTGTTTTGTACGATATTATCTGTGCGTCTATGGCCAACTTTAGGCAGCAACTCGGAAGTGCTATGGACATTTAATCAGGTGATAGTTATCTGTCAGATTTGCGTTATGACCGTACATGGACCAGATCACTATGTAGAATCATGCCCCTGTCGCGTTCTTGGTAGTGACGCTGCAATTTCCATTTACCCAGATACCTTGCATCCATGTTGCATTGTTTATTGGTCACCCAAGTGAGTGTTGTTAGAAAGCTGCATGTACAGGATGGGATTATTGTGCTTTTTCCAATGGCACAATTGATATGCTAAGAAAAGTGCCTTTAAATCTTCAAAGACGACCCATTTCATATTTTGGGACACCTGCATGTATTCCTTTAAGCCGTGCAATAATGGGAAAGGTCCCCAGACGTATTGCTGGAAGGATATATAGAGATATGAATATGCACTGGGAATATTTTTTACCAAAAAGTTATCTTTACAGAAGAGCTTTTAAAAACAATCTCTAGGACAGAAAAAAATTGGAGTAAATGTTTTTTGGTTGCAGTGATAGTAGGTCACCTACTATTTGAACACTACAGATTATTATCCTGTTCCATCCGATGTCTCAAGGTAAACAATATGGTTGCTCCCATCATGTTTACATTTGCGTGTAAAGAAATCTTTTGTCCATAGAAAGGTATTCTATTTTCATTTCTGAATTATTTTACTAAGCAAAATAAGTGGTGCATAAACGCTACTAATGAATTGGTAATGTAGGCTGTATTTCTGAAATTCTCCTTGTTAATATGAACATGAAACCCAATGATTCTGAACTAAACAATCCCCTCGGTTACTAATCACACTCACTGGTATGTGTTGTGCCAAAATACAGGGAAAACAGAAAAGTTGCCCTGTCGGGTGTTGAATTAGGATTTGTGGAATGGAACGTGGCAACAGAAAGACAAAAAATGCATGTGGGGGGTCAAATTAAAAAAAAAAAAATTTATGTTGGCACCTCTTTGGTAGATGCACATCTATTGAAACACTGTAAAGTCGGTGGGTGAGTATGAAATCAGGTTTTTAAATCCTTACTCGTTTAGTGCCAAGGTATAGCATCTTGCTTTGGCTAAAGTGGATAGGGTTTCTGCTCCTTAAAGGGGCGGTTTTGGTTTGTCTGGAGACATTAGCCAGTTTAGACATACCGTTAAAAAATACTACTGAATTGTTAATATGCCGTTTAAACAGATTTGGCATTCCTAAAATACTCCGTTCTTTTTAAAATTGAGATAAAATAGGATTATGAACCTTCAGACTCCCCAGCAGAATTGTATTTGTTGGAGAGCAATACCAGGGCTTGCGAATACTTATGTGGCGTCCAGTGGGGAGCTTGAGGGCCAGATGTGTTCTTACGTAGGGTTTTTATGGGCACGCCACAGCCTACTCCATATGTCTTTTTATGACATGATTATTTTATTGCATTTACCCCCAAAATTTAATGTCTGAAATAAAATGCACGGTGTGTGAAAAAGTTGTATGGTATGTACAGGCTCTGCAACTGCTCCTGTACGCTTCCACACCCAGTTAACTGGTGAGCTTTAGCCTATAGGGTATTTCAGGAAAATTTTATTTTTTGTGAGAAAATGTTTCCTTCCCAGCATTTGTTTTGCTTTACAGACTATAAGGGAACCCATGTAGTTGTCGCTGGTGTTCATGGCACAGTTCAAATGGCCACACTGCCATTCAGACTGTTCTTTTTCCAGGTCTCTTAATTCGATTATTAAAAAAAAAAAGGATTCTTCTGGTGTTTAAGGGGAACATGTTTGAGTGCCTGTGTCTTTGCCAAATAGGATTCTTCTGGAGTTTAAAGGGCAAGGAAAGGCAAAGAAATAAAATCCCATTTTTACTTTCTTTAATGAAAAAGAAATCTATCTCCAATATACTTTAATTTAAAAAATGTGTACTGTTTTTATAAGAAACCTGACTATGCAGTGAAATTCTCCCTTCATTTATTGCTGTGGATAGGAATTTTCATACAGTCCCTAACTTCTGGCAGGTTAACAATCATACTTTTGAACAGCAGGGGGAGCCCCAGCCTTACTTACCAGCCATGCAGAACTCAAGCAGCTTTGTTTTTTGATCATTTATGACGACCCCTAAGAAGCCCAGATCACACTGAGCATGTGCGAGTCTTGATATTGCAGAGATGTATAACAAAGTTACAAGATGACAGCCCCCTGTGGCCAACTTTGAAAGCATAAATCATTTGTTTGATTAGGCTTGTGGTGCAGTAAGTTCATGTTTATGTTTAGTATACAAAATACAGTATTTCTAGCCTTATTCTATTTTACACTTTCCTTGCCCTTTAAGGGGAACATGTTTGAGTGCCTGTGTCTTTGCCAGATTGTTTAAGATCCAAAATTATTATTTCTATACCTTAGTTTGATCAGTTTATTAAAAAGAAGCCATTAATGCAGTAGAATACTCAAGCTATGCTGAAGCCTTCCAACATTCTTAAATTCAGTTTTGCACCCAAACTACATGTACTTACTTTAGTTAATATTCAGAACATAAATCCTAATACTCCCACTCCTCAGTTTATGGTACCTCCGACACAACACCAAAAACCGAAAGTATATCAAAGTACAGGCAGTCCCCAGGTTACGTATGAGATAGGGTCTGTTCTTAAGTCGAACAGTATATTATTTAATTACCATAGAACATTACTTTTTTGGTGTTACTGTTCAATATAATACAAAATTAACCAAATTATTGTTCTTAGAAACAGAATTGCTTCTACCATTTGCTCCTTAATAGAAGCTTCTAGATCTGATTTGATTATTTTCTGTGCTTGTTGTCAGGGGTCGGTACATTCTTGGCGACTGACTCCAGATACCCAAATTTGCTTACGATTCCAACTCTCTGGTTATTTTCCACCACCTGATGTTCAAATAACTTGTGGATATCTGCCACCAAATGCTACATATGAGCGTACAATAGAATTTTTAAATATGTAAAATAAAATGTAAATATTGCATATATACACAGAAGAATTGAAGTTGTGCTGTGAATAACTTCTGATTTCCTTTTCATTTCGTATTGACCGTGCGTTGTTTATATGTCCTTTTGAGTAAGTAAAAAGTTTACCATGCTAAAGAAATATTTTTGTCTAACTAGTTTCTGCTGGTCCTTTTTATAGCTGGCAAATGCAGACCGTTGCTGAAAATTCTACATTTTTGGTGCTTGTCAATTTACTCTGTAGGATATTAAGTAATGATTAAAAAGACTGGTTTGTTTGCCACCCCTGCTCAAATCCTTGGGTGTGCAAGATATTCTTAAACATGCATACCTTTTTCCTTTTTTAAGTATTTCCATCTCTGGTTTTACCCACTGTTTGTAGTATAAATCATGAAAATCTAATACTTGTGTTTTAAATTTCAGCTTTGTGTTTTTCTTGGAAAATTGTGCACCGATTGTGAATACCTTGAACTTTGGCGTTTCTAGCCCAGTCCTTTTGAGTCCCCATTTACAACTTGCTCAGATTAAGACTCAGTTGGCTCTTCATCACTTGACCTCTGTGGCTTCCAGCAATACTGTGCCAATTTATGCTTTGTTACATCAAGCTTTGTTGAAAATAAGTACTGCTTGCACAATGTTTAACCCCCGAGGAGGTTTCCCAGTTCAAAGGCAACAACAGCCAGGTCATTCTTTGTTAAACCAGACAAATATGAACCATCCATCAATGAATCTTACTGGCTTAAACCATCCTAGAATGAATCTTCCAAACATGAACAACCCTTCATCGAACCATCCTGGCATGGGACCTTCTGGAATGAATCACCCAGGAATCGGACATTCTGGTATTAATCAGTCTGGAATGAACTTCAACCGTATGGCACACCCTGGCATGAACCAGGGCGGCATGAACCAGGGCGGCATGAACCAGGGCGGCATGAACCAGGGCGGAATGAACCAGGGCGGAATGAACCAGGGAGGCATGAACCAGGGCAGCATGGGCTTCCATTCTGAAATAAAAGGTCCTGGCTTTGGAATAAGGCCCCATGGAATGGATCCTCCTAGGCCTTTTCTAGGAGGACCACCAGAACGAATGAGAATGAAAGGTTTGCCACTCAGAGCACCAATGCATGGAACACCTGAAAGACCCTTGGGTCCACAAGCTTTCCAGCAACAACGATTTGGTGGTCCCAGCCCTGTAAGACCTGGCCCCCAAAGAATGCAGAATCCAGATGTTGCTCCAGGTATGAATTTGCTGATGAAACAGTCCCCATCAGATCTCCTGTTAGGAAAAAATATTCCATTGCATGAATCTTCACATCACGTAGGAAATGAAAAACCATGGGAACCACGTGGTACATTTGGCAATATCCCTCAGTCAACTGGAATGAAACCAATGCCCTCTTCTCAAATCTCTGATCACCAGAACAAATACACGACTGAAAGCGCTTCAAGTATTCTGGAGAGCTTTGGGCTGTCTAATGAAGATTTAGAGGAACTCAGCCGTTATCCAGATGACCAGCTGACGCCTGCAAACATGCCAGTAATTCTGAGAGACATAAGAATGCGCAAAATGAGTCAACCTGTTGCTCCAGATCAGAGTGGTGGAAGAAGACCTGCAAGTGATGGGTTACCAAGTAAAGTTATTGACTATGGACATGCAAGCAAATATCCGTTTAAGGAATCGTCTGTTCCAGTACGGACTTTTGACTCTACCCGCAAAAAAGGAAAAAACTTTAAGCCTGCAGCTGCCCCCCAAAAAATGGGTTCTCAGAAACTTAATCTGCCCAATGAACCTGCATCCTCTGTGAAAAAACAGGCCGAGAAGCCCACTAGTAACCCAATGGATAATAAAATACCGACTATATCTGTGACTCGTCAGAACCAGCGTCCATCAAAGCAAGAGAGACCACAAAGCACAAATATAGTTGCTGAGCAGCCTGTAATGCAGTCTCCTATCAAGTCTGAGGTTCCCCCAGCCAATCAGCCTGAAGTTCCAGCCATTGGTCACTCTGATACACAGGCGGCTAGTTATACAGAGACTCTGGCTGATCATATTCCTACTTTAGTCAGCAGGGGAAATTACCAGCCACCATCTGAGACTCCTGGTGATGCAGCTAGTGGTCCACCAAAGTGGTCACCAGGATTATCTCAGGCAGAAACTGAGACAATGAAGAGGCTGCCAACTCCATCCATGATGAATGATTATTACGCTGCATCACCCAGAATATTTCCTCATATTTGTTCTCTGTGTAACTTACAATGTAGAGTTTTAAAGGTGAGTGTTTTTATGTTTGTTTGTGATTTCAGATGTACTGTATAAGTCTTAAGACATGCATGTCCTATGGTTTCTTAAATGGAACCGATCAAACCAGGGATTTACGTGATGCAAACAGCACCTAGGAGGGTTGTAAACCGTTGTGCATTGCTGTGCTTAAAACATAAAGGATGTTTTTTTTTTTTTAATTTAAACAGGATCAACTAAAAAGCTTCCGGTGGTATGTATTAAATACATGGCTGCTCCTTAAAGGGATACTGTCATGGGGAAATAAGGATTTTTAAAAAATGTATCAGTTAATAGTGCTGCTCTGGTTGACTTATGCGCTGAAATCCATTTCTCAAAAGAGCAAACAGATTTTCTTATATTTCATTTTGAAATCTGA
>CM044431.1:7628194-7638699 GCA_024363595.1 Xenopus borealis
TATTAACTGATGCATTTTAAAAAAAAAAAAACATGTTTTCCCATGACAGTTTCCCTTTAACTATTAGGAACAGCCTGCTAATAGGCTCATAGATTGTACAAAGAGATGCCCTAAAACTATACCAGTAAAAGTGTTTCTATATTCTCAATATAACCAAACCGTTCACATTATTAAGCAATACATTTTCAGCATTTCAAAGTCATTGGCCGTCCGTCCTGTGGCAAAGCAAGATCACTGACATACAGACAACACATTCTTAAAAACCTGTCTTTTCATTTCAACAGGCCATTCTACACATGGGCAGCACAAGTGCTGTTAAAGCAATGCACAGTTTTCTGACTCAGTACCCATGTAACATTGGGGAAAATACAGTGAAGTGTGTTCTGCCCTCAAAAAAACTACTTTCAGAGGTAAGCTCTTTGCATGATATTCATGCCATTGCTTATGTTTTAAACGGCTTTTTACTTAACTGCCTTATGTTAACATCTCTGCCAACTTCCTTCTGGTGTATGAGGCGGCCGTAGCAACTGTTTTTATTTTAATTAATCTAAGCAGATTTTCTGTATCCTGTTCTGCATGAAATAAATAAGCGTTTATGAACGTAGTTATTTGTCAAATCAAGGTCCAATTAAATTTTATAAATATACAGCATTTGGTGGGGGGAATCTTTCAAATCAATCAAAGGTCTTGTTGCTGAAAGTGTATTTTGTGACTTGGTAATCTTAGTTTTTGTTAAAACATAACCCTAGCTATACCTAATACCAGGTAGCAGCTCTCTATTCCTGAGGATAATGATTTTCAAACTTTGGGGCTTCTTCCACCAGTAGAGGGGCCAGGAAAAGTGCTGGAAGTTCATCTCAAAGACCATCCAGGCTCTTGCTATAATGTTGATGCATTAAAGTTTTCATACAATTGGGATCTTGTTATTGGGCCTGACCTAATGCCGGACCTCACACAAGCTTAAACGTAATAGGTATGAAACCTACTGCTTTAAAGAAGACTGCCCTGACTTCTTTTTATTATTGCAGGATGAATATGAAGTTGTTGTGGAAGAAGAAAAAGCATGGTAAGCCATCAGTATTAGTGTGCATATATTGAAAGTATGAAACTTTAGTCAGTAAACTAAACATTTTGCTTGTGTTTTAAGTTAGTTTGTTGCAAAAAAATGTTGTCTTGCTTTTTAACAGAGACTGTACTGCTGCAACAGCATTGTGTTACAATGGACACAGATATTGTGTGAAAGTATTGCTTGGTGTGCTGAAACTCACAATAATCAGAACCTCAGCCATAAAGCAGGGCAGTTTATCAGAAAAAGTTTATATAGTGCAGTATTTCTATAATCCGTGCACCTTATCTCCTTAGTGCATTAATTTTTTATTTTATCACCTTGTGAGTTTTTATCAAATTATATATATATAGGTCTATATTTCAAGAAAAAGAACACATTATAGTGCCTTTCTCCCCGTGACCTCTAATACACAAGAAAGTTAATTGTGGATGAAGGAGGAGGATTTGAATAGTTATTAAAACCTAACTTAATAAGCAATCGCAACAAATCAATAGATTCCCAGTGTCCCGATATACTCACAAGACGTGAGAAAAGGTGCACTGATTATAGAAATACTGCACTATATAAACTTTTTCTGTTATCCTCCCCTCCTTGAGAGACATTGTCTCAAAAGGAATACAGCAATCTCAATTGTATTTGAAGAAATCGCTAAAGCAGGGCAGGTCAGCTATCTTTATAGTGGCGCATTCTGCCATAGTGGCATGGATCCTGCTCTGCTGTATGGCTGGGATTCTATCCTTCTGTATAACAGAGCGTTCTGTCTCAGTGACTGCATAGATTCTATCTTATCCCTATTGTAAGCAGCAGTCCTTCCCTGCTTTATGGATGAGGTTTTAGCCACTTTTATAACAGAACATTCTGTCCCAGTGCTTGCACAGATCCAATCTGATCCCTTTTGTAAACAGCAGTCCTGCCCTGCTTTATGGCAGCTGAGATTCTAGCTTTCTGTGTAACCGAGCATTCTGTCCCAGTGGCTGCACAGATCCTAGTTGATCTCTATTGTAAGCAGCAGTCCTGTCTTACTTTATGGCTGACATTCTAGCCATTTTTATAACAGAGCCTTCTGCCACACTGGCATGTATCATATCTGATCCCTATTGCAAACAGCAGTCTAGCCCTGCTTTATGGCTGAGTTTCTAACTATATGTATAACAGAGCCTTCTGTCCAAGTGGCTGCACTTGGCCCCTATTTTAAGCAGCAGTCCTGTCCTGTTTTATGGCAGTGGAAATTCTAGCTATCTGTATAACGGCATTCTGTCCATATCTGTTCCCCATTGTAAGCCGCAGTCCTGTCCTGCTTTATGGCTGTTACACAGATTCAGCAAATGCAACCTAAGTACAGTATTATATACATTATTTCTAAATAAATTTCTGATCATGTTTTCTCTAAGGAAGCAGATAAATGGATAGAAATCCTACCTCACATTAAAAGGAAAACGTAATTTTATTGCTATCAAAACGTATTACAATTTTTAAGGCACACAATCTTAAAGGGGAATGCCTGCTTCCTAACCAAAATTCGATAAAGAGGGCCTGGTAACACAGAAACTCCCTAATACACCCGTCACAATTACCTGTTTCTTCAAAATGTATTAATAAATAATAAGCTTACAGACAGCATGCAGGAAATACATAACCCACACTGCATTGCGCTGTGATGTTCCTTTCCATTTTGAAATCATGTGTGCAGTGAATTGTGGGGTTTGGAGGATGCAAGCTACAGAGAAATGGCTGATGATACAAAGTAACATTAGTCCACCAGCTCAGGAAGTGGATCAGCAGGGGGCTAGCGGCTTAGGGAACTGTCAGAAACCATTAAAAATCATGAAAAGTCTGCATATTTAATGGATGTAAATTGCGTGTAATTATGTTTACTTTTCAAAAAGCTTATGTTATGTTTTTGTGGAGTTCCCCTTTAATTTAGACTGAATTTCTATTATCTTTATACAGACTGTAAACAAGTGTAAGAGGATATGACTGTACCTTCACCTCTTTTCTTTCCTTTGGTCAATTATTGTACCTTTAATGTTACGACTATATTTAATTGCTGAGTTTCTCCTTTAAGATATTTAGTATCCCTGACCATGTAGCAGAAATATTTTTCTTCCTATGAACAATATATATTATAAACCTGAGTGTAGTGCAAACATTAGTGTAGTGTGTTGGATTTATAATTATTTTATATTGCAGTATATATTTTAATGAAAACCTGATTCTCTTTCTAAAAGCTCTGAGACTGAAAGTAATGTGGATGAAACAGAAGAGGCCCAGACTGCTGATGAAATGGCCTTAAAAACTCCGGCAAGTAATGCCGATTCTGCTGCCCACGAAACAGTCGTTCCAAAATCCATTCCAGTTGTTGCTGTGAATGAGCCAGTAGTAATGGGTCATGAGGATCAGTCTTCAGCTGTTGAAGAAGAGTCTCTGACTTTTGCTGAACAGCCATCATCTGTTGATGAAGAACCTCCTGCAATTATGGAAGAGGCACCTGCAATTATGGAAGAGGCACCTGCAATTATGGAAGAGGCTCCTGCAATTATGGAAGAGGCTCCTGCAATTATGGAAGAGGCTCCTGCAATTATGGAAGAGGCTCCTGCAATTATGGAAGAGGCTCCTGCAATTATGGAAGAGGCTGATATTCCAGTTGGAGAGGATACTCGTTTGGAAAATGAGAAAGCAACTCTGTTGTATGAGGCAGAAACTTGCTTGGCCAATAAGGAAGACATGACCTTGACTAACAAAGAAGAGACTTTCTTGACTGATAAGAATGAGGCTGACCAAGTTGAGGATGAAATTTACACAATTCCCAAGGAAGAAACTCCAACTTTTGAAAAAGAGACTGACCTAGCTATAGATGAATCTGAAATACAGCAAGGTGTACAGAGTGCTTCTGAAGCAAAACTAGAGTGGTCTACTTCTAAAAATCCTTGTTCATTAAAAGAGGCTGTTGCCCAGCCAGAGCCTGCTAGGACATTCACGGGTAGTGTTTTTCTCTCTCTCGGCTTTGGTGTTCAAGCAACCGAGGATGATGATGATGATGATGAAGAGGAGGCTGCAGAAGCACCTGATTTTGATGTGACCTCACCAATATCTAGCACTGTAACAGACCCAATGGATGAAGATGACCAACCTGAAATCCAAGCAAAGCCTCATATACCCGAGGACTTTGATGTTATGGTATCAGTAGAGTCCGAATGTGAAGAAGAAGAGATGTCTGAACAACTGAGCCTTAGGGACCATGTTCAAAAATTCCATGAGCCAGAGGCAAGTATGGTTAAACTTTTTACTGCATCTGAAGAAACAGAAGAACCGGAAACTGATGATATATCTGTTGCACCGGAAATATTTTCTGACAGCCTCTCTCACATTACAACAACTCTGAATGAGCCATCAGAGGTCCATGCAAAGATAAGCAAAACATGCGGTACTCATGAGCCAGAACATGAAAATGTATTTTGTGAAAAATTAACAGATACAGTTGAGCTAGAGACTACAGACAAGGAACGATCTAGCCTTAACAATACTGAGAGCCAAGAGACAAATTTAAAGCGTTCCAAAGGTGATCATTCCCATGGAAGAGGAAAATATTCTTCTGTGGGAAAATTGAGCTCTGGCAAACAAACAAGCACTTCAAGGGTCAAGTCAGCCAGTGAAAAAAGTAGAGATTCATCAACTGATACAAAGGAATCTTTGGATAAACGCAACTTGAGCAGGACAGCCAAGTACAATGCACAGAAAGGAGAACTCTCTGTAACAGTAACATTGGACAGTCAGAAAGGTTCAAAGATAGACACAAGGCCATCGGCTGATAGGGTTTCTTCTGGCAGAGATTGTAGTATGCCAAAATCAAATAGTAATCGTTCTAGCCCTTCTGAATCGTCAAACAACCTCAAATCAAATGTAGGTTCTTCTCAAAAGAAAGGTGGTAGCAGAAATTTTTCATCTGGCTCAGATAAGGAATCAAAAGTTACTCCGAGGTCTTGGGAAAGAGAAACAAGGTCAAGCAACAAAAGGGTCGATCGCTCTAGAGAAGACCGCTCTCGGGATGACCGTTCCAAAGAGGACCGCCCTCGGGATGACCGCTCCAAAGAGGAACGCTCTAGGGATGACCGTTCCAAAGAGGAACACTCTAGGGATGACCGATCCAAAGAGGAACGCTCTAGGGATGACCGATCCAAAGAGGAACGCTCAAGGGATGACCGATCCAAAGAGGAACGCTCAAGGGATGACCGATCCAAAGAGGAACGCTCAAGGGATGACCGATCCAAAGAGGAACGCTCAAGGGATGACCGATCCAAAGAGGAACGCTCAAGGGTTGACCGCTCCAAAGAGGAACGCTCTAGGGATGACCATGCTCTGGATGATCGATTTAAGGTTGGTAGAAAGGCGTTTAATTTTTTGCTCGCTTTGTGTACTAAAAATTTGGAACATCATGTAGGCCATTTATCTTAATCAACAATGCATGTAGCTGTTTGGATCTTTAAGTTGTGTGAATTATTCACACCTCTACTCCAATGCCTCCCAACCATAGCCAGTCCCAAAACCCTTGTCTGTCTATTCATTCTTTATCTGTGCACAGCTACTCTCATTGCAGTAGGCTACAGGGCCCAAAACCAAAACACAAGAAAGACGGCAAACTGCATACTGCAAGCTACAATAGTAATTTGCAACAAGGAAGATTTAAGTATTGAAAAGTGATGAGGATTTAGGAAAAAAAACAAGCTCCTGGTTCAAATAGAAGAGAATGTAGTTGAAGAGATCAGTAGAAAAAAACAGGATGGGGAATGAGAAGTAGAGAAAAGATAAAAAAAAAAAGTGGCAGATGAGAACAGTTATGGAAAGACACAGGAGATAATAGGATTTATGTACTCACCGTTAAATCCGTTTTTCTCTGAGGTCGACAGGGGGACATATGGGGTAAAGTTCCATCCTCTAGGAGGCAGGACACTTGATTGACAGATGAAAAAGGGGCGTGTCAGAACTACTCCAGCTTTACCCCTAGCACTTCCTCTTTCACCTCAGTTGGTACCAAATACTGAACACCTGGTAGAAAACAGAACTGGAAAGCCATTGCAACATTTAACTATATACAAGCATCAACTGGGTGGGATGTCCTGTGTCCCCCTGTCGGCCTCAGAGAAACAGATTTAACAGTGAGTACATAAATCCTATTTTCTCCTAGTCGTCTTGGGGGACACAGGGACAATGGGGTATAGCTGGTATCACTAGGAGGCAGGACACAACCTTAATAAGAAAACTGACTCCTCCTCCACTGGCTATATCCCCCAGCAGGCGGAGCTTAGGTCAGTTTGAGTTGTGTCCTCAGGAGGATAGGACTTCTAGCAAATTCCCTTCTCAGCTTTGCTGGCAACCTGGGGTTGTGTTTGTATCATTACCACTGTGTAAAAGACTCTGTAGCACTCTGCAACATGGGATCTGCCGCCGGGGTCACTGGGTGCTGTGCACAGACCACCTAGCCAACTCATCTCCTTCTCTATGGAGACCGGGCTAGCCGGCCGGCAGCAGGGAGAGAGAGAGAGAGACACCCTCTGCATCAGCAGCAGGGACAGGTAAGCAGGGCTTTCCCCTGAATTTTCTCTATATCCCCCCCCCATCCCATCCACCTTTCTATGCTGACATATGAGAGGTGCTTTGCACTATGTTATGTGGAACAGAGCTCTTTACTTCTTCAGAAGCATATTCTCTGGGGAGGGGTGATGTTTTCAGGGTATGCCTTGCCTCCAATGGTGCCCTCAAATAACTTACATACTGTACTCTTTTTGACCAGTATTCTATAGCCCTTCTCTGTATCCCTCTCCTTTCCCCATGGTGTATTGTAGCGCGTGATATTGCACGAGAACTTCTTTTCCCGCGCCTCGCGGTTTTTCGCGGATGACCTTGTGTGGCAGCAATTGTTCTCGTGCCCCGCGAAAATTCCCGCGCGTGCGCCTTGCGCAGGGGTAGCTATTCTTGCGCAGGGGTAGCTATTCTTGCGCAGGGGTAGCTATTCTTGCGCAGGGGTAGCTATTCTTGCGCAGGGGTAGCTATTCTTGCGCAGGGGTAGCTATTCTTGCGCAGGGGTAGCTATTCTTGCGCAGGGGTAGCTATTCTCGCGCAGGAGTAGCTATTCTCGCGCAGGAGTAGCTATTCTCGCGCAGGAGTAGCTATTCTCGCGCAGGAGTAGCTATTCTCGTGCCTCGCAGAGTCTCGCCCGTGAATTTGTGCGGGTACTAATTCTCGTGCCTCGAGAAAATTCGCACGCGACTTCACGGTCGTTTTTTGGCGCGTTTTTCAAGTTACGCGAGATTAATAGCAGCCATTTTTTCTGCACCTCTCTACAATTGGCGCAAAAACGCCAGGGACACAGGGTTGACAGAGCTACATAGCAGAATCTCCCTTCCTACTAGGGAGAGTAAATCTGCAGGGCACTTCCAGAATCTCACTCTCTCCTTCCTGGCCTTACAGGTTAGTAGCAGAGTTTTTCACTGGGGGTACTTTGCCTCCCCATTTGGTTACACAATATTGATACCATGTCTGAGGGGCCCAGTGACAGACTTTTTCCCAGAGCATCACCTTCCACTGCTATAAAATACTTGGCTTGTGCCAAATGCAGCAAATGTTTACCGAGAGGGCACAATAGTCCCCTATGCAGCAAGTGTGAACCGTCTAGGCCAGACCCGGAGCCTCCAGAGTCTCCTCCTCTGGTGAACCCGACCCCTCAAGATGACCACCCAGTCTCTAGCAGGGAGCCTTCCCCCCATAGAAGGCAGGCTACACCTGAATGGGCATCTCAATTGGCTATAGGAATACCCAAGTTAGCACAGTCCTTAGACAAGCTGCTAGCTCGTTTAGACAATCCTAAGCCTAAACCCTCTAAACGCAGAGCGCCCTCTCCATCTAATGATGATAGTGACTCTAGACGCTCTTTTTCACCCCTTCTGGAGTCAAGGGATGATCTACCCCCTCCGAAGGAGAGCTATCTTCTGAATCAGAATATGAAGAAGACGAATCTCTTCACCATTCTTCTGAAGTAGATACACTGATTGCTTCGGTTCTTGAAACCCTGCAAGCCACAGGCTTGAGCCGCATCCTCTAAGCCGCTATTCAAGAGGCACAGTAAAACAGCTTCTGTTTTTGCCTCTCGTTCCCAGTTAGATTCTATCATACAGCAGGAATGGGACAAGCCAGAGAAACGTTTTCAGCCTGCCGTTTTACAAAGCTCTATCAGTTTTCTACAGAACACTTAGATAAATGGTCATCACCATTCTTCTTTCAAGGACTCTATGGACAAGAAGTTAGACGGACTATTATGTTCCACGTTTACAGCCTCAGGCTCATCCCTCAGACCCATGCTGGCTACAGCATGGGTGAGCCGTGCAATGCAATCCTGGTCAGACTCTCTCCTCTCTGCTATTGCTAATGGAGCCCCTCGCCATGAACTTTCACAATGGGCTTCCCAAATCAAGGAAGCCAATGACTATATATGTGAAGCGTCTCTGGATGCAACACAGGTCTTCAGCAGAGCCTTGGCACTTGCAGTAGCCCCTCGCCACTCCCTCTGGATGAAATTATGGTCGGCTGACCTTTCCTCCCAAGAAATTGCTGACTTCCATACCCTTCAAGGGCAATTTTCTCTTTAGGCCTGACCTTGACAAGCTCATCAGTCAAGCTACCGGTGGCAAAAGCACTCTAGTACCACAAACCAAAACACGTCCCTCCTTTCGCAAAGGAATGTTTTTTTCGTGGCTCCCAGTCCAAAACCACTAGTTCAATCCCTCCACGACAGGCCTCTACAGGCAGAGGGCGCTTCGGCAGCAAACCAAGATCTTCCTGGCAGAATCAGAAGCCCTTCTCAAAGACTACTGACCAGCCTTCCACAGCATGACGCCAGGCACAATCAGACCTCATTAGGAGGCATTTTGCCAACATATGGACTACAACTATTCAAGATGGCTGGATCCACGAGGTTGTCACTCGAGGCTATCACATAGAATTTGCCTCAATGCCACCAGACAGATTTTTCATGTCCCGGGTTCCACAAGAATACACAAAGCGAGAAGCCTTCTTTCAGGTCATTTCAAACCTACTCCAGGCAGAAGTTATTACCCCAGTACCCTTAACTGATATCTTCCGCGGTTTCTGTTCCCTTTTATTTATGGTGCCAAAGAAGGACGGTTCGGTACGCCCCATCCTAGATCTCAAAGATCTAAACAAGTTCATACGCACACGGAAATTCAAGATGGAATCTCTAAGATCTGTGATCGCAGCAATGACTCGGGGACAATTCCTGATGTCACTCGACATAAAGGACGCCTATCTGCACATCCCCATTTTCCCTCCGCACCAGAAATGATTGCGCTTTGCATTCCAAAATCACCATTTTCAGTTCACAAGCCTACCCTTCGGCCTCACCTCGGCCCTTCGGGTATTTACCAAGATCATGGCGACCACTACAGCAGAAATTCGCAAACAAGGAGTTTCCATAACTCCTTATCTGGACGACCTCCTAATCAAGGCTCCGTCTCCTCTGGAGGCTCAACGGGCACTCCAAATTTCCGTAAACACTCTCAGGGAAATGGGATGGGTTCTGAACTTAGAAAAGTCATCCCTAACACCCAGTCAGTCTATGAACTTCTTGGGCATGAGGTTCAACACACAAACAAGGAGGATATCGCTCCCACCAGAGAAAGCAATTCACCTCCAAGCGCTTATTCGAAGGTGCTGGGAGTCATGGCCTCTACCATAGGCAGTTCCATTCGCTCAGTTTCATCTAAGAGACCTCCAAATGAACATTCTCAATGTATGGAATCGGAGATCCTTACTTCAAAAGATTCCACTATCTCCTCAAATAAGGCTATCCCTTTGCTGGTGGCTAGACCCAAATCACCTCTCTCAGGGGAGAATTCTAGGGGAACCACTTTGGCGCAGACGTTTTGGTTGGGGAGCAGTTCTAGAGAACAGAATAGCACAAGGAAAGTGGAATACAACCGAAAAGCTTTTTCAAATCAATCTGCTAGAAATTCGAGCAGTACGACTAGCCCTGATATTTTGGCAACAGGAACTGAAGGCACAGTATGTGAATCTACAGTCAGACAACTCCACAGCAGTAGCCTACATCAACCACCAAGGGGGAACGAAAAGCAAATCAGCCCTGAACGAGATCAGACTCCTTTTCAATTTGGCAGAGACCTGCCAAGTCCAACTGTCTGCCATTTACATTCCAGGTCTACACAACTGGGAGGCAGACTTTCTAAGTCGACAATCATTAGATCTGGGCGAATGGTCGCTTAAAGACAAGGTTTTCCAAGAAATCACAGAAATGTGGGGAATTCCGGAGATCGATCTGATGGCGACCAGGCACAACAGGAAGGTACTGGCCTTCATAGCCAGATACAGAGACCCACTGGCTCTGAGTGTGGACGCTCTGACCACCGCT
>CM044431.1:7640174-7659612 GCA_024363595.1 Xenopus borealis
ACTTCTTTTCTGTTATTGTTTGTATTAATGAAGAAACAAAATAATAAAAATCAAATTTGACGGCGTGGCTCTTTAAACAGTGATCCTGACCCGAAAAGGTTTCTCCCGGGCTGTGGCATGCACAACCGGTCTCTGCCAGAGCATACCAAAGGGTATGGTCTATCTACCAACAGTGGTGCATCAGGCATAAAGCCAGCTTCAGAATTTTTTCTGTTCCCAATATCCTGGAATTCCTTCAGGAAGGTCTTTCCAAGGGTATGTCGCTCAGCTCTCTCAAATCCCAGCTTTCCGCCTTGTCAGTCCTTTTCCAAAGAAGTCTAGCACTGATTCCAGACATCAAAACCTTTATCCAAGGAGCAGCACATATTGCTCCTCCAATAAGAGCACCCGCTCCCGCTTGGGACCTCTCCCTAGTACTCAAGGCACTTAAACGACCGCCTTTTGAACCCATAGGATCAATTTCTCTACAGTGGCTCACCTGGAAGACTTTTTTTCTCTTAGCCATCTCCTCAGCAAGACGTGTCTCTGAACTCAGTGCTCTATCATGCAAACCTCCCTTCCTCGTTTTTCACTGTGATCAAGCGGTCCTCCACACCATTCCTTCCTTTTTGCCTAAGGTTGTTTCGTATTTTCATCTCAACCAGGTAATAGCCATCCTTTTGTCCTGCACCATCCAATCAAAAAGAAAAATCTCTTCACACTCTGGACCTTGTGAGAGCACTAAAGTGAGAGGGCTGAAACCTGCACCTTAAGGGAATTGAGTTGCAGACCCATGTCTAGGCCTTTTTGTAGGACTGAGAGAATTGCCGGTACTGAAAATCTTTCAAACGATACTGCACTCAATTGACACCATGTATGATAACGTTTTCAGACTCTGATATATTTTTGTGGAGACTGGTTTTCTGGCCTGAAGCAAGGTGGCAGTCACCTCTTCTGAGAAACCCTTTTCTCCAGATGGACTCTTCAATAGCCATGCTGTCAAATCGAAGATGGCTAGATTGGGATGAAGAATGGGTCCTTGTTTGAGTAAGTCCACTCTGCATGGTAGAGGAATGGGCTCTTCCACTGACATATCTTGTAGGTCGTGGAACCATGTCCTTCTTGGCCAAAACGGAGCTATCATGATTGTCAGCAGATTTGATTGATTGATCTTCTTGAGGACCCTGGGTAGCATTGGGATTGGTGGAAATACGTACGCCAGATTGAAGTTCCATACTTGTGTTATGGCATCGATCTCTGAACCGTGTGAAGAAACGGTTGACCTTGCAATTGTTTCTTGAAGCCATTAAATCTATTTGAGGCTTCTCCCATTTATGAATTAGTGACTGGAACACCTCGTAATGAAGTTCCCATTTGCCGGGGTCTATCGGGGCATCCACAAGTGGGGGAAGGGTCCACTGATCAACAAGATCTTTTGGAAATTTCAACTGAGAATTTACTGATAGGTTGAAATTTCCTCTCCGGTGCCTGCCATTCATCGAGAACACCCGCTCGCAGTTGGTCATGAGAAGGGAAGTCTGTCATGGTTTTTCTTTGTCTCTTAAAAAGTCCTTTGGACTGTGATTGTTATTCTTTAGGTGGATCAAGCTTGAGTGTTTCTATAACTGCTCTGATGATGCTCTCTACATCATGAGACAATTTTTTTGTCTCCAATCCCATCCTCCTCGTCTTCAGAGGGAGAGCTTGAAGAGAAGATTTCACCCTCCTGTTCTGACAAATCGGAGGCCTCCAGGACCCTGGTTGAGGGAGAAGGTGATTTATGTCTAGTAATTGGCCGTTTGCGTTTGTCCCCTGAGCCTTCCTGCATTTTTGACATGGCCTTTCCAATGGAGTCAGCAATAGTGCTGGCGATAGGATCTGTTAGAAGGGGTATATTTTGAAGGGGTATATTTTGAAGGGATGCCAGCGCTCAAGACAGCTGGATAGCCCATGTTGGTGCCGCCATGTCTGTTTGCACTGTGGGATCCAAATTCTGAGACCATTCTGATTGTGCACCCTGTACCTGTGGAGCATCCATAGTTACTGGTGTTCCCTCTTCCCCCTGGTGCGCAAGACCTACAGAGTGAGTCGACCTGGCCACTTAGAAATTTAGAATGGCACTTAGTGCAAGCAAAATAGGTAACCTGTGCTGCTGGTGCAGCCCATCCTCTACCCCAGTGAAATGGCCTCCCTGTCCTTCTGCCATGTGTTCAGTGTGGCACTGGGTAACGCTGGAGGACTCCGGTAGCTGTAGAGACTCCCAACAGGCACTACCTTATAGTGAGTACTTGTCTCTCCTCTTAGGCAATGTTCATAAACCTTTCGTTAGCTATGTAAGGGCCCGGTGCACATACAACTGTTGCGCGTGTTAGATAGAAAATGTCCGCCAGAAATCCCGCGAAAACGATGACGTCACACGGGAGTAATGCCAGAACCGCTACCCGCTCACAAAATGCCGGAAAGTGCCTGGAGTCTCCTAGCTTGGTACGATATATTGGTACCTGCTAAGTGCCGATGTCTTCCTTCAGCCTCACTGTAGAGGAGCCAGCCATATGGAGAAGTAGAGGGGAGGGGGTGAGAAGCGCCTCTGCTCACTGTCTTTAGGCACCAGATAAGGCAGAGAAAGTTCTTACCACCATATCCTTGCGGTTTCCGGCCAGAGTCCCTGGTCTCCCTCAGGAGACAGGTTTGGATCTGGAAGGCCTCTCTGTTATGAGTGTGTCAGGCCCCGGACAGAAAATTTCCCATGTTGGGGGTTAACTGTGTGGGGAACAAAGGTTTGCCCCAAGTCTAGCCCCGGGTGTTAACGCTAACCGAAAAAGTCCCTTAGCTGGGTCTCCTAGAGACCAGTATGTCCATCCTCCTGTGGTCAGGACACTTGAAAAACTGAGGTGAAAGAGGAAGTGCTAGGGGTAAAGCTGGAGTAGTCCTGGCACGCCCCTTTTTCATCTGTCAATCAAGTGTCCTGCCTCCTGGAGGATGGAACTTTACCCCATATGTCTCCTGTGTCCCCCGGAGACGTCAGAGAAAAGTACATTGGAGACAAGAAAGACAATAGTAACGGGGAAAGCATGAATCAAAAGCAAACAGTATGTAAAATGTGGTAAACAGTGTGGAATGAATTTGTCACTTTTGATAGTCCCTAATTAATGCAGATTAGTGATGATTCCAGGCAAAGCTAAGCTGTACACTCTGCAAACCATGTACTGTGCATGAATTGTTCTACTTTTTGTTGGCAGAGTTCTTTAACAAAACAACAGAGGAGCTCCAGAAGTGCTAGTCGTGGAAAAAAATCTGAAAAGGTGAGAATCTCTTCTAAAATGAGCCCACATCACATTAAAAATCCGATTACATCAACCAAGCATAAAAAAAATCTCCGTGTTGCATGGTCAAATGAGCGTTACTCAGAACAACCCTATTTTACATAGTAATAAACGCTTTTTTTCAGATTTGAGTAACCACCAGTTCTAATAATATCCATTTTAAAGGGATTCTGTCGTGATTTTTATGGTGTAGTTCTAAATTACAATGCAAATAATTCACTCTACGATATACAGTTTAATTCCTGAACCAAGAAGTGTATTTTTTAAAGTTGTAATATTGGTGTGCAGCCTCCATTTCGGGTGCGTTTGCCTGGTCATGTGCTTTCAGAAAGACCCAACATATGATGGAACTGCTTTCGTATTCGCTAATGTTTCTGCTACTCTGTAGCTGAAGGAGTCACAGCGGCACCTGGATTTTTCCTTTTGAGTGTTTTTCACAAACTGATGCGTTTTGAAAAAAAAACGTTTTCCTGTGAAAGAATTCCTTTAACTTTGATTGCAATCATAATTCTAAATAGGGATGGGCGAATTTGACCTGTTTCGCTTTGCCAAAATTTCACTGCAATGAAAATTCGTCGATGGATGACAAATTTTTTTGACACACTGCTTTTTATATTTTGACATACTTTTTTTTTTTTTCTCCCGTTGAAGTCTATGGGCTACATTTTCATGGCGAAACATGGCAGAAAAGTTTACTCATCCCTACTTATAGATGATGGTAATTTATCCAACAACCCCCATTCTGTGATGCCATTGAAATGCATTTTGTCTGTACTTATATCTTGATTTGCCCTTTTGAAGTGCATCCATGGGGCATCAGCAGATTTAAAATAGAAACAAATACTTTTTTTCTCACTCCTGCTATAGTTTATTGTTCAGCACCCCATGGAGTGCTCCCCTTTGTGCTCAGGGGGCACAAGTGCTTTGCAAATGAGCAGAGTACATAATCAGGTAGTGCTCCTACCACCCTGTCAACTATTCCTCTGAATGAAGTGCAAGGTACCCGGCCGGAGGGGGGACACCTTGTTGCCTCCACCTCTCTTAAAATGAGCACTGCACTTGATTCAAGGCACAGTTTGTAGCTCTCTGAGTTCCAAAATAGGCGGTAGCTATTTGTACAATGCCGCCCATGCAGTTGACAAATTGAAAAAAAAAAAAACCTGATTGCAGCATTTTTTGTGTGGGCATTGTAAATGACCCCTCCTTTTTTTGTGATTGCAAGTGCTGCTTTAAAACAGTTTGTTGTCTTCTAAAGAGCAAAAGCTATCATTCTCAATGTGTTTTATTATAGGAACAGGAGGATATGTTCCCATTTAATTTAGATGAGTTTGTTACTGTAGACGAGATTGTTGAGGAACATGGAGATGCAAAAAAAGCAGAAGAGCAGACGGCTGCTACTGAAGGACTAAATGCTTCTAGGAAAGGGAAAAGAAAAGATAACGAGGCAACTCCTGTAGAAGCTAAAAAATCAAAAAGGAGGAGTCCGGATCCACATGTAACGATGCAGGACCTTTCCTATGTAACCCTTGACGAAATAGTAGATGAAGAAGATGGCACTGTTGGACCTGATCCAAATGATCCTTTGGGCCTTGCAAAAGAACAGTCCCTATTAACAGTAGATGAAGTCCATGCAGAAGATGATCAGCCTTCTGCTAAAGACCCCCAAGGGCATATGACTTTAGATGAGATAAGTGAAGAGGAAGATGGAACTCAAAATTTTGTCACAAGCCATGCTCCATTAGAAACTCCAGAGGCTTTTGTAAAGCAACAACTTCTTTTAACTGTCGATGAAGTTGGTGGGGAAGAGGAGGAACCAATCACTTCAGAATCCTCATCCTTGCAGGCCACAAACCCAAAAGATGAAGAGAATAAAGCTGAACTTAATGACTTGGATGATAAGGAAATTGACCTTTCTAAAATATTGGAAGATCCGCAAGTCGAGGACCAAGTGCCAGTTGACCCGAAAGAGCAGCCTCTGTTAACCCTGGATGAAGTCAAAGGAGATGATGACACAGAATCTATAGCAGACATTAGCTTTAGTGAAGTAAACCAGTTTTTCACTGTAGATGAAATTGGGGAAGAGGAAGAAGATTCCACAGTTGTTCCAGATGTGAACATCGAATCGGCAGCAAAAGGCAACAGTGCAAGTGAAGTTACTAACACAAGTAAGTTACCAAGTGCTGTGAAACTTTCATAAGAATATCTGCTACTTTAGCCTAACACTTCAGTTGTGCCCTCATAAATGGAAACTTGCGTATTACAAGAAATATTTCCCTTTTATTTAGAAAGTACAGGTAAGGGACATGTTATCCAGAATGCTCGGAACCTGGTGTTTTCTGGATAAGGGATCTTTCTGTAATCTCCATCCACTAAAATAATTTCAACATTAATTAACCCAATACAATTGCTTTGCCTCTAATAAGGATTAATAATATCTTAGTTTAAATCACGCACAATGTACTTATTACAGGAAAGGGAAAAGTACTTATTACAGCGGAAGGGAAATAATTTTTACAATTCTAATTATTTTATTAAAATGCAGTCTATGGGAGATGGCCATCTCATAAGTCTGAGCTTTCAAGATAACATGATTCTGGCTAACAGATCCCATATCCATGTAACAATTATCTTCAGCATAGAGGCTAGAGCAACCCAATAACAGTAAAAGGCTTACAAGTTCTTGTATCGTGTTAGGCCATCTATTGTGTCAGTGGTACTGCTCATGCTCATTGTGCTCTGACCTGCTGTTGAGAAGCTTAGGAGTTGTCCAAAATCTAGAAAAAAATGGTTGAATCTGCATATGAGCTGAAGCTCCAGGGTCTAATAAGTGCTTTTACATTATGTACTACTTCAGCCTTGAATTTTATATTGTATATGTACTGAAAATTGTTTAATCCGTAAGCTCGGGTAAGTGACAGCAACCTAAAGCATTTGATGAGAATCAGCAGAAAAATAATGGGCAGCGACTGGAGAATTTTCAGAGGCATAGAATCTTCTATTATGTTTATTTTACAAATATATTTTAAGTTTCTTGCACTAATGTAAAGTATTTATTTAAAAATGTAGATAATGGGGGGGGGGGGGTACAAGAGACATTTTGCAGTTTACATTATTAATTTGTATTATTCAAAGCAATTAAGCAGTTAGGTGCTAATATAAATTTTGTAACAACAGCATCGCTGAGCATGAGAGATGGAAACTGTCACTGATTGGTTAAATTACCCCCGTGCTGTGAATTATCTGTGACGCAGCATCCGTTCTATAGAGAGATCTGATTTTATTTCTGAGAATGAGTTTTAACAGTGTATTTTTCTTCCTCACTGTAGAGCCTACTCCAAAAAGAGGTAGGCCCAGAAAAAGGCCTCTGCCCAAAGATGGCTCCACAGGACCCTCAGACAGCAATAAGAATAAAAAAGACAAGAAAGAGACCCTAGATTCTACAGAGGATAATTCCTCATCCCAGGGAACAGATGTTACAAATAGGCCTGTGGGGTCAAAAATGAAGGCCTCTAAAGAGAGTCCAGGCAAAGGAAAAAGCACTGCCGGTTCAGGTCCAGAGAAGACAGATTCAGGGAAGGCAGCAACGAGTGCAGGTGAGACCCAGGGTTTTCAGTTCCATCAAATGCTCTAAATATTGTAAGCGTATTTCTCTACTACATATATCTATTGCTTTTCTTGCCTAACAAAGATTTCCAGTGGTTTTAAAGTTTTATAAGTTTTGTAAGTCGTATTTATTTCTTCTGCTTGATAGATCTTCCTTTTACTAGCTATTAAGTGTGTGAATTATTTGAAAGTATTTGTCTAACATAGTTGTTTTTGTAGGTGATTCTAAAGAAACCGCATCTGAAACAAAGAAGCCAAAATTAGCCCCATATAATCCATCTGTTCCGATAGGTAAGGGAATAGTAGTATATTTATCTTTTCTCAAAAGTTCAAGTTTCATTGTTTTAATTACGCTGAATAAATCTATTGCCGGCTGTAATGCGCTTTATAGGGATACATCAAACACAGGATTCAGTTAAGGATTGGGCCAAGATTTGGTCAAATCCAAGTCCCTGTCCGAACAGATTCCAACAAAATGAAGTGACTTTTTTTGTCTTCGAAAAAGGAAGTAAAACAAAAATTGTGTTTACCACGTGCTGCGTGCACTGTTCCCTTTCCCTCTTTTCCCTGATTTACATATATAAGTTTGGGTCTGTATTCAGTTTCGTGACCAATCTTTCACAAAAGATTCCAGATTTGTCCGAATCCAAAAATAGTGGATTTGGTACATCCCTGCTTTCAAGTGGTTTTCTGGTATCCAAGTTGGCTAGACAAAGGAGTTGTACAGTTATAGTTACACTACTAGCCAAGGCAGGATAATATAAAGAAACAACACCCCTAGGAGGCAGGATAATATAAAGAAACAACACCCCTAGGAGGCTGGATAATATAAAGAAATGACACCCCTAGGAGGTATGAAAATATAAAGAAACTACACCCCTAGGAGAAACTAAATAAAGCCACCCATGAGCTCTTCAGATCAATTTCGTTAACAGGAAAATGAATGTGGCTTTTTTATGAAGAAAAGTTTTTCCCTGTGTTTAGTAGCTATGCTATTATATCTGCTTTGGCCACTGGAGGGCATTAGTCCTTAAAAGGTCTTTTCTAAACATAACTGTTTCCAAATAGTGACTTGTATGACATTGATTAATCACCTGCAACTAACTGTTCATTGTACTTGTTCTGGGCCTTCTTTGTAAAGTTACAGACTGTACCATAGAAGAATTCAGGTATTCATATAAAATGTTCCATGAAATGTACTGACTGGGAAATGCAATTTATTGTGTAGTTTTAAAAAAAAAACAAAAAAAATGTGGAATTGACCCTAAAACATTATTTTTTTGTAATCCCAGGAATCGAATTTCTCGTCCCTCAGACGGGTTACTTTTGTGAACTGTGCTCTCTGTTTTACATTAATGAGCCAACCAAGATAAAACACTGTAAAAGCCTCCGACATTATCAGTCTGTAGAGGTAGGTTGAGTATCTTGCTTTCTTAATAAGGGTGCCTTGTTGTGAATGCTGGCTAACTCCGCTTTCTTCCTGCTCATTCTCTATGCAGAAACATTTGGCCAAAGTAGAAGAATCCACAGATGCAAAACCATGAAGAATGTGCAATTCACAATGAAGGAAACCAAAACATTTTGGGTCCATAGTGCATTTTTGCTTTTATTTCTAACCAACCTGTTTTCAGAACACTTGTTAATATTGTACAAAAAAAATAGTTGCACTGGTTGTAGGCTGAGGTAAATAGGAACTGAAATGAAAATCTAATTTTTTTTTTTGTTTTTAAATATCTGATTTTTCTAGTGATAAATATTCCCTGTACTCTGCTGGTGAGTGTCGGTTGCTCTTGTCACCGGTCAGGCATTGTATCTGCTAGTCTTTTCTCTTTTCCAAATACTTGATGATGTTGCCATACCCTCATGTCGTTACATGTATTAACTGTAATTATACTGTGTCTTGTGTAGTTTGTTTGAAAATATTATCAACATTTTTATTTTTAGGAAGTCATTTTAAGATGATCCATTTTGTTTGGGCAGTTATGGTGCCACTGGCTGGGAGTTGTTGCTCTGAAACTCATATTGAGCACAGGGAGGAGTTCTGAGAGCACCAGCTGGCACTCTCGGGGTTTTCTTACAAATTCAAGGGCAGCCATGCGTTTCCGTTTTTGGGACACGTTTGCTTTATGAAAAGTTAATTTAGCATTCTTAATGTTCTTGCTTGTGATTACTTTGCATTCTTTTGTATATAACCCTTATGCTAACTTGTGTAGAAAGAAAAGTATGTTTCTAAATAAAACAAGTGCTTGACCAAATTTGTTAACAAATGTTAATTAATTTGTTGGTGTTTGCTTATTGGCCTTCCATCAGTAATCCTAGGGCCTTCTCACTACTGAGTGCTGTGAGTTTCACATGATCTTCACAGCTTGGATGGTGGCATCCTAGGTAAGACCAGTGTGGACCAACTCTGGGGCTTCAATAACTGGGGCGCTGACCCCAATGGCTTCTTGATCTGTTTCTCACCAGTGGTGGCTCTCCCTACCTGCATGCTCATCCATTATTTCCATTGAGAAAACAGTAGTAGAATGACTTGTTACATGCAAAAGTGTCCCTGCACAGGTCACCCAGCACCAACCACATCACTAGACTCCCGAGAAGAGGCTCTTGTACGAACTTCACAGTTGGCCTGTCAGATGTTCCACAGTTCTGATAGCTGAACAAGAACGCAAAAGCCTAAACAAGGAGAACTGGCAATCTTGATTGCATAGCCTGTAATTCCAGCAGAACCCAAGTGAAGTCTTGCAGCTAGCAACAGGATTAGGTGACTAGAAGAAAGTTGACAAAGGTTCAAGGCAGAGAGAGACTGGGCACAACAGATGGTATCTGAGATTAGAGAGACTATGGTAGAGATGGCTTTCATTGCTAATGACCCAGTGAGTGTTCATAGTTTGAATCTAATTTGAAAGGACATTTGGAACGAATGTAGGGATTGAATAAGGGATGGTTAATAAATCACAAAAAGAGTGTGCTTCAACCGAATCCGATAAGAGTTTCTGGGGATGTACATAGATTCGCAGAACACAAAAGTGACTACAACTTCAAAAAGCACTACACTACAACGTACAGCTCAAGACATAATCATTCGATATCAGCATGGGACTTTCTCAGGCTACTAGGACTAATGGCAGCCAATATAGAGGCAGTGCCGTTCGCAAGGAGCCATTTGCGTTCTCTCCAATGGGAGTAACTCAGTCTGTGGAACAAAGATCATCAAGATCTCTCACAATTGAGCCATATCTCGCCGATTGCAAGACGGAGTTTCACTTGGTGGGCTCATCTTCCCAATCTGACAAGAGGCAGAATCTGGGACCGTCCGGTTCAGGAGGTAATCACAACTAATGCCAGCCCCAAGGGTTGGGGGGGGGGGTGACAGGGCCACCTCCGGTATGCCAGAGCGTGTGGTCTGCTCAAGAAATCAGACTTCACATAAACACTCTAGAATTCAAAGCAGCTACTATGCACTACATTATCCTACATTGGCAAGTAGACCTCAAAGGCAAGCACATAAGGATTATCTAGCTTCAGCACTTCGAGTTGTGTCCAACATCATGTCATGGGCAGAATTCCATCACGTCCTTTTATCAGCAATCTTCATCCCGGGAGTCCTAAATTGGGAGGCCGACTACCTAGATCCATGGGAATGGCGACTAAATCTGGCAATTTTTCAAGAAATAGTGAAGAAATGGGGCCTTCCTGCGTGGATGTCATGGCATCACGGTTCAACACTCGGCTACCAAGATTCATGACAAAAGTGCACGATCCCAAGGCAGTAGGGGTAGATGCGCTCACATGCCTGTGGCAATGTCGCCTGGCCTATGCATTTCCTCCAACACCGCTTATTCCACAACTTCTGCACAAGATAAGACCAGAAGGAATTCCCAGGATTCTCATTGCTCCATGATGGCCACGCAGACCGTGGTTTGCAGAACTGATACAAATGTCAACAGAGCAGCCCTGGTCACTACCATTAATTCCAGACCTCTTGTCACAAGGACCAGCACAAACAGAGCACATACACAAACTGAGTTTGACGGCTTGGCTGTTGAAACCGATCTATGGAAACATGCAGGTTTCTCAGACCCAATAATTCATACATTGTTGTCCACTAGGAAGCTGAATACAGCCACAGCACAGAATATGGAATATTTTTATTAACTGGAGCCAAAGGCACAACATTTCATGGCAGTCATGTGTCTCCACTCACATTTTAGACTTTTTACAAGATGGAGTAGAGAAAGGCCTCTACTTCAGCTCTCAAAGTTCAGCTATCTGCCCTATCGGCTCTATGTCATAGGCAATGGGCATCATTACCAGAACTTAGACTGTTTTTTCAGTCCACCGAGGCAAGATCCTGTTCCGCCTTGGGACCTTAGTTTAGTGTTTCGAGCTCTCCGCTTGCCACTGTGAATCTAAAGTTCCTATCTTGGAAGGTCGTTTTCCTTCTTGCCATCTGTTCGGCTAGGTGGGTATCTGATTTGGCGGCATTGTCTTGCCGACAACCTTGGACGAGTTTTCACCAAGACAAAATAGTCCTCAAAACAGTCCCATCTCATTTGCCTAAGGTCACATCAGACTTCCATATCAACCAAGAAATTGTACTCCCTTCTTTTTGTCGTAAGCCAAAGGGCATTAAGGAACAGCAATTACACACACTAGACACAGTAAGAGCTCTCAAGTTCTACATTCACAGGACTGCTGACTTTCGAAAATCTGATACCTTGTTGATACTGTTCGGTCCCAACAAAAGCGGGCTACCAGCCTCGAAATGCTCAATAGCTAGATGGTTAGTAGCAACCATACAAGTGTCTTACAAAACAATGGGTCAGGTGGCACCTTCCCCAGCACCTTGTCCTACAGCACAGAGTGTATGAATAAATGAGAAGCTTCCATTGGTTGGGTGAAGGGTGTAGCAAGTCAGAATAGACCTTAGCTATGTTATTTTAACAGCAAGAAGTATAGTATGTGGAAATGAAGAAGCTATAAATGGTATTACAGTTGGTGTGTCCATTTAGAGCAGGGGGTTCCCAACCTGTTTGTTTTTTTCACCCATGAGGCACATTCAAATTTAATAAAAGAACGAGGAAGCAACACAAGCATGGAAAAGTCCCTGTGGGTGTCAAATAAGGCCTGTTATTGGCTATTTGATAGCCCATATGTGGATTGGCAGCCTAAAAGAGGTTCTGTTTGGCAGTGCATCTGATTTTTATGCAACTAAAACTTGCTCCAAGTCTGGAATTCAAAAATAAGCACCTGCTTTCCCGGCCATTGGGAGCAACATCCAAGTGGTTGGTGAGCTTGCTTGTGAGCCACTGTTTGGGGATCACTGATCTACAGAATGCATGGCAAGGGGAGACAGTCAGAGGTGACTTAATGTGGGAATTCGTGTAAAGCCTTTGAAGCTATGGAAGGATAAAAAGAAAATTCAAGTACAGGAATAAAGACCCCCATAAATGGGCAGATATAAGCTGCTGACAGATTGTGTATGGGGCCCTCCATTCTTTTCTGGTTGATATCTGGCCAAAAGTAGGTCAGCTGTCAATCGGCCAGCATTAATAATCTTAGTTCTTAATTGCACCACCTGTATGCTCAATTGTGTGATGCTATTGTTGGGCCCACAATCCGATCAGTCCAATATCGTCCACCTCAAAGTGGGCATATCGGGGTGAAATCTGCTTATTTGGTGAGGTCCCCAAACAAGCAGATCTCTACATGTATGGCCACCTTAACATCACTTGCGCAGAGCTTGTTCGTTCAACATCCTGGCTAGAGATCAAGTAGACCACCAAAGGCACTTGTAGTTGTCTGCAGTCTCTGCTCAGTTGCTATGCCAGCTGGCCAGTAATCACAAGGAACTGGCCTGGGCAGTTTTATGTAATAAACTGGTACTTGTTGCTCTGTGGTTTAGTTTAAGTATCGCGGCACCTTGCTTCCATCCAAAGCCTTGGTGCTGGAAACATGTCGTGTTCGATAAAGGCACTTTTTGCAGCAGAACCTCTGCAACCTTTGTATCGACACCTATCATTTTTGAACTACTGGGCAGTTTTATAACAGACATTGGGGGTCATTTATAAAGTTAGCGCATCGCATAATTGTTCCCAAATGGTAGTTTTGCCCATGCTTTTTCCTGAACGCTTCAATATTGCACTACTGCGCCAGTCTTTCTGGTTTTTGGGAATTCACATTGTGAATGAATTTTTGCAAACAGGACGGGTCTTGTCGCAATTTGTGATTTTTGCCATATTTAAAAAGCTCCTATAGCCATTCGCAATGTGAAAAACAAATAAGCAAATCTGTTTGCACACTCTTATTCAGCTTTATAAATATAACCAGGCACAGGGCAAATATATTCATATTATATGGTGTTCTTACTGATGCCAGTGCACTTGCCCAATGCCCAAATTCACAAATGCCCAGTAAGAATACTGACAAACTCCAAGAAACCCTTTTGTTTCCTTTATGCAGTTGCTGTCTTGTCCCAATTACAGCAAGATTCGTCTGTATGTCCATAATGTAAGTGATAGGCAAACATATGTGTTCTGAAAGACTGTATGTGGCATCCATCCATATACAGATTATTTATGCAACTTAACTGGGAGCAATGGTGTAATGCCTTAGAATGGCCACTAGATGTCAGGCTACCAACGCCAGGCTCCCACTGCATTCTTTCCTTTATGCATAATGCACAGTATATAGTCCTGCTCAAGAACCCTGCGTTTTATACTGTTCCAAGGAATGGTATTTGCACAAAACATACATACCAGCTGTTCCTTATAGTCAGATACGCTCTGTGCAGCCACTGGGACAGATTATTCTGTTATACAGATCGCAAGAATCTCAACTGCCATAAAGCAGGGCAGGACTGCTAAGCAAAAACTCATGACATCAAATATAATAATACATAATATTAACTTAATACAATATTTACATTGTTTACAAAGAGAACATAGAAGAATGAGTACAAGAGAAATTCAAGTTCATCCGATATTTCTCATTCACACTTTGCTTTTGGATCTCCATTATCTTAATAAAACTTCATTTTGTTTATTGTGAGGTCTGTGACTCATTCTCTCTCTCCAGAGAGTGATACTGAATCACAGACAAAATAATATATACAGTCTCTCTGTTATAGTGATTCTGCCTGTGAATAATTCCATAAGCTCTCAGAATAATCATTGACACATACCGATATATTATAAATAACCTGCACCTTCAGCACAGCCTCATATAAACTTCACAATACAATTCATGAAAAAGTGCTCTTACCTCTCCTCCACCCCACACCCCCAGAGACACTCTTTATTTACATGGTATTTTACATTGCCCTGTACATACAGTTTTCCCTGCAGTGAGAGCCAGGCATTATCAAACATCTTTGCAGGGAGTCTCACACTGTTTATATATTTCAATGTCTCATCCAGGCTGTTACTGGTACAGTCCCTTACAGCCAGAGGGACAGAGCAGTAGGTTGATCCTACCCTAGCTTAGATTTGTTTCCTTGGAGTCGATGTGATTTCTGCCACCCCAATGCCCCATCTCTTTATCTGCTTGAGGGCATGGGCAATGTGTGGTAGGAAATAGCTCTGACTTACATGGACCACTTCCGCCCGGCAGCCAGTCCGTGATAAAAGACGATGCCCAAGACCTGATAAAACTATCCCATAGGGAGCTTGTCGGAAAGTTCTTTAAGTCAGACCCCCAAAGATCAACTTTAGGAACGTGACACCAAAGAAGGTCACAGGACAGACCAACCCAAACCAGGAACGTTACCCCTCTTTTGACTGGGTTTAGCCTTCTCCCCCAGATCATCTGGAAGAATAAGCTATAGACTCGAGCATAGAAAGATTCTGGCAAAGGGAAAACACAGGACACATACAAAAACAAAGGGATCAGAAAAGACTTTATAAGGTTAACTCTTTCCCTATAGGTCTGCTTCCACCCTTTCCAACGCTGAACCTTTGCCAAACCAGTATCCAACTTCTCTTCCAAATTTAGCCTGGAATTATCTTCCCTCCCAAATTCAACCCCTAGTATTTTAATTTGAGAGGAGGCAACAGGGAAGGCTCTTAACTCAAAACTGGGCTCATCCTCCAAACTCAACAAAGCTTCTGACTTTTCACTATTGACCAGAGACCCTGAGGCTTTTGATGCAACAGGAGACTCTCTCCACCTCTTCAGGCTTTGAGATAACCACCATCACATCATCCACATAGGCTACCAACCTCAGGCACTGACCAATGGGTGCACAGATACCCTCCCAGTTACCTCTCTGCAGTGACCTAAGAAAGGGATCTAACGCATACAGCAAAGGACTCAGAAGACACCCCTGTCTTACTCCTGCCCCAACCTGGAAATCTTCACCCTGCCAACCATTAATCAATGGGAAGCTTCTCGCCCCTTTGTACAAAGCTATTATCCAACTAATGAATTGACCCGGGATACAGTATTTTGACAAAACAGCCCATAGGTACTGGTGATTGACTGATCTGGACACAGAAAATATTTCCCCCAACTATGAGCTTTGCATAATTCCAGAGCGTCTCTAATGGTAAAGACAGCTCCATTGTGCCCCTTCATTGTGCTTAAAAATAAACTTAAACGTGAGAAAATAACCTTTGCGAGAATCTTTCTATTTGTATTGAGCAGGGCAAGGGCAATTCTCAATATGCTTCTCGTCCTTACCTTTTGGCAACAAAATCAAAGAGGAAAACTGCATAGATGGCAGGAGGTCTTCTTCCTCTAAACACCAGTTAAAGGGGAATTCAACCCCTCCGGCACTAACCGCAGCCCCAGAAAATGCCACTGACCTCAGCAAGTACCGGGGCCAATAGATCTTTATAGGCCTTATAGAATTCTGATGTTATAAGCCATCCAGACCTGGAGCTCTCTTATTCTGCAGACTCTCCAACTTTACCTCCTCCTCTGTGATTTTAGTTGTCAAGGGTGAAAAACCCAAATTATTTGTGTCAGGCCCTGGGGTTGTCTCTAAGAAAGCTGCCATCCTTTCCCTCTCCAAATTTCTCTCCCCAAACAAAGCAGCCTAGTAGTACGTATATCACAACTTCCAGTATTCCCTACCTTGTCTTTTGTGCCTTACCCTGGAAGTCAATGAGACCCCTCACCAATTTCCTTTTAACTGACTCTCTGCAGTTCTTAAAAGGATCTGGGGAAATTGTAATTCCAGAATCTCTCTCAAGAACCAGAGAAATCTGGTGGCTGTACTGATACAGCTTAATTTGGTTCTTTAACTGGGTAACTTCTACCCCCACCACCCAGTGCTGGAGTGAGAATCAAAATAGGCCCTGGCATTTCAGGTACACAGAGGCCCAATCAGCCCACATAGAGGCCCAAACAGCCTCCACCAGCCCACTAAATACTGACTTTCTATGGGACCTTATAGCAGCCCCTCTGGCATTTGCCCTAACCCACAGATTGCCAGTCCGGGCCTGCCACCACCCCATCTCCAGCTTCATTCTCAAAGACTGGTACTGCCATTGCCTATTTCCCTCTCTTTTAACAGATAGGGACTTGAAGAAAGCCCAAATGATCATTTTTGACAGAATGTTTTGTGTAACAAACTCACAAAAGGGTTTTTGTGCCTCACCCTTTAATATCTCTGACCCCAACCTTCTCAGACCTTTACCAACCTCCAGACATTCTGATACCCCATATTCAAAGAAAGGAACCATGTGGTCAGAGAACCCCACGTCAATGTCCTTAATGGAAAATGGAGTACAAGTAGTGATGGGCGAATCTCCCCCATTTCGCTTCGCCAAAAAATTTGTGAATTTCCAGCGAAATTCGCGAATTGGCGAAAAAATTCGCGAAATGAAACGAGTCGTTTACGACGCGTCGTGTCAAAAACTGTTTTTTTTTTGGCAATTTTTTTTTTTTGCCGAATTTTCGCTGGCGTTTCGCGAATCACGGGAATTCGCCACGAATTCGCCTCTGGCGAATAAATTCGCCCATCACTATGAGGGTCCTTTCTGCCAGTCTCTGTTTGCATTATAGATATACATTAGTTAGGAGAGTTTCCTGAATAGAAATGATATCCACAAACAAAGAACATAGAAATTCAAAAGCCACCAATCTTGCCCACCTTTCCCCATACATCTTAACTTGTATCCCCTGAGGTTCATTTCCTTCTACAAAAACTAGAATCTCCTCCTCAAAGGAACCTCCCTCCCCAGGGACACTCTCCTTCCTTTTTCCCCCCTGTTCTTTCCCAGTAAGTTTCTCTGGATTTAGAGTCTGGCCTATCTCGGTTCTGGGGATTCTTCTTCTTGTGATTTTTCTGGTTGATTTCCTTTTTACCGGAGCATTTGGGGTATTAGATTTGTTGGGAGGTATGAGGTTTGTTTAACTTCCCCTTTTAAATCTTGCTTGTTTCTTAAAGGACCAGTAACATCAAAAAATGAAATTGTTTTAAAGTAATAAAAATACAATGCATTGTTGCCCTGCGCTGGTAAAACTGCAGTGTTTGCTTCAGAAACACTAAATAAGCTGCTGTGTAGCCATGGGGGCAGCCATTCAAAGGAGAAAAGGCTCAGGTTACATAGCAGATAAACTCTGTAGAACATAATGTAATCTGTTATCCATTACTCATCCTGTGTCATGTAGCCTTTTTTCAATTTCTGCCATTGCTATTTAGCAGCTTGTTTATATGAACTATATTTGTGTTTCTGAAGCAAACGGATCAGTTTTAACAGTGCAGGGCAACACTATATGATATTTTCTTTACTTTAAAACACTTAAATTTTTTGGTGTTACTGTTCCTTTAACAGCAGCTTTACATGCAGCTCCTTTACGGGGTTTATGAACAATGCTGGTTCCAGGGTTCACACCAGGGCTGCTACCTTATTTGCTATGGGGAACTGGTGCAATGGTGGAAACTTTACTCCCTCTCTCCTCTCGACTGCTACAGGCGCCGGCTCGTCCATGATCAGGAGATGTGGGGGCACCAGTGCAAGGTCTGGCAGCTGCACCCCGGTCCCACTCTCTTGGCAAGTCGGCTGTGATGGTAACACACACACTGGCCAACTGATTCCAACCCAACCTGGCCAACTGATTCCAGCTCACACAATGGAGAAGCAGCTTGTTTGTCAGCACAGCCCTGGACTCCCTGCTGCTCATACCTGGCCGGTATTTTACCAGCCTGGCCAGTAAAAATGATGGTTAATCCCACTGTTATTAACAGGGAAAAAAAACAATATATAGGCCGGTATTTTTTTCCAGAACAGGTGGCAACCCTACTCACAGTCCACGGTCACCCACTTGTGTCATTCTGCACAGTTTTCTTATGCTTTTCTGTTATATTTGTCTGTATCACATTAACCTGTTTCTTTCCAGGCACTTCCACACTCACTGCTTGTAACTTATCATCAGTATCAGAGGAAATTAAAGGCACATTAAAGGGGTGGTTCACCTTCAAGTTAACTTTTATTATATTGTAGAAGGGCCAATTCTAAGAAACTTTTCAATAGGTCTTCATTACAAATGTATTATTATTGCCACTTTTTATTACTTATCATTCTATTCAGTCCATCCCCTATTCATATTCCAGTCTCTTATTCAAATCAATGCAGGGTTGCTAGGGTAATTTGTACCCTAGAAACCAAATTGCTGACACTGCAAATTATAGAGTTGCTGAATAATAAGCTAAATAACTCAAAAATAGGGATGCACCGAATCCAGGATTCGGTTCGGGATTCGGCCAGGGTTCGGCCTTTATCAGCAGGATTCATATTCGGCCGAATCCTTCTGCCTGGCCGAACCGAATCCTAATTTGCATATGCAAATTAGGGCCAGGGAGCTAAATCACGTGACTTTTTGGCACAAAACAAGGAAGTAAAAAATGTTTTCCCCTTCCCACCCACAATTTGCATATGCAAATTAGGGTTCAGATTCGGTTCGGTATTCGGCCAAATCTTTCGGGAAGGATTCGGGGGTTGGCCGAATCCAAAATAGTGGATTCGGTGCATCCCTACTCAAAAACCACAAACAATAAAAAATGAAAACCAATTGCAAATTGTCTCAGAATATCACTCTCTACATCATACTAAAAGTTATCTCAAAGGTGAACAACCCCTTTAATGAACTGCTGATTTCCCTCTCCATCAGACACCAACACTTGTTCTCCTTGCATCTCTTTACATTGTTTGCCATCTTTATTCCATTTTACAGGGGGGGGCAGTATTAGCTGCTCCAGGAGGGATTGAGCTTTCCTTTTGGGGCACCTCTGCGGGCTTCCACCTCCTGAGCACAAGCTGCTGATGCATTTCCTTGTTTCTGCAACAAACTTTTCCACCTCCATTTCACTCTCACTGCTGTGGGGTTCTTGGGGTCCCAATAGATGATGATCTTCGTTTTGGCCTTGAAATTTCAACCACCAAAGCCTGGGTAGCCCAACCAGCCTTAGCAGGGCCTGGGCTTGTTCCAGACATCAACAGAGATCACTGATACACCAGCGCTTCCACTGGGGATCAGAGAGGATCTGTGCAGCCACTGGGACAGAATGCTCTGTTATACAGATAGCT
>CM044431.1:7688612-7708229 GCA_024363595.1 Xenopus borealis
CTTAGAATTGGCCATTCTATAACATAATAAAGTTACCGTAAAGGTGAACCACCCCTTTAATTATTTGCCTACTCGTGAAGCTTTCAAATGGGGGAGTCACTGACCCCATCTAGACTGCTGAAACTGCAAACTGGAGAGCTGCTGGATAAAAATCTAAATAAGTGAAAAACCACAAATAATAAAAAATGAAAACCAATTGCAATTGTCTCAAAATATCCCTCTCTACAGCATACTAACAGTTAATTTAAAGATGAATAACCCCTTTGATGTTGATCCTACTGCAGCTCTTCCCGGTTTATTTTATTAATTATGAACACTCATTGGACTGTTGCAGCATAAAAGCAAAGCACTAAAATAACCTTTATTCTCTGGCGATTGCTCATTCGCTTGAAGGTCGGGAGAAACGTAGTGACGCGCTGCATCTGGGAACCTCTTGCTGCACAGAAGCCTGAGTAAAGACTTGAGCAGCTCATAGGCCTCCTGTGGGCTTTGCTGTTAGTAATTACTACGCAACAAGTTGGCGCTATAGAAATACATGTTAGTAATTACTAGAGCACATCACACATCTGCCTGGAAGCCATTCAGAGCCCTTTCTGTTCTAACATGACTGAGGCAGAGACACCCTACTGACTGCCAGATTCCATGCTGATCCAGCCCAAGACTCACAGTCTCACCCATAGCACAATGTATGGGATTATACTGTGGGCATAGGGTTGCCACCTGGCCGGTATTTTTGACGGTTGATCCCAATGTTATTAATAGGAAAAACAGATAAATATATAGGAAGGCCGGTATTTTTTTCAAGAAAAGGTGGCAACCCTATGTGGGCAGAACACCTTGGCCTTGTAGTTGTGATAATCCCGTGCAGGGTGTTGTGGAACTGGAAGAATGTGCACAGAGATGCCAGACTGCAGGGTAGAAGTAATCTATATTCCTGGCTGCTCTCCCCACTCTGTTTACTCCTCCCCCCTCACTTCCCCTTCCTGTGTCCATAACCCAGTGGTCCTCAAACTTGGCCCTCCAGCTGTTAAGGAACTACAAGTCCCACAATGCAATGATGGAGTCTGACAGCCACAGTCAGGCTCATTTCTCCACCCAGTGCTAAGCTGCTAATGCATATTAAAATGAACATTTAACCTCATATTAATGTATGGAAGAACATTACACCAGTTATGACAGTTTCCATGTATCCTGAATTTATTTGCATTTGGCTTTTCAGGTGAATTGCGTATCATATATGTGCACAACTGCCAGCTATTCACTAAGTGCCACATATCTTGAAAGCATTATGCCTGTATGCAGTGGCTTTTATTACACTGGACTGTCTTTTTATGTGTAAAATGGTGAATTGTTTTGGGTTCTTAATGCACTTTTATACATGGGGTTTTCTTGTCTCTGCCACTGGCAGCTGTAACCGCCAGATAGCAGTGTCCTACAGCAAGCATGAGGCTGATAGTGGGGCTCAGTGGAGATATATTTATATCATGTGTTGTGGCTGTTGTATAGAAGCAATGTACATAAAGGTGGCCATACACGGGCAGATAAAGCTGCAATATCAGTCATTTAGACCAATTTGACAGTTTATCTGCCCGTGTATGGGGCTTCTGATAGTAGGGTTGCCACCTTTTCTTGAGAAAAATACCGGCCTTCCTATATATTTATCTTTTTTTCCTATCCATAACATTGGGATAGGGTTGCCACCCAGCCAGTATTTTACCGGCCTAGCCGGTAAAACACCAGCCAAGGCCGGGGCTGGTATTACAAATTTACCGGCAATGTAGCTGCCAGTAAATTTGTAATACCCCTTAAAAAGGCCCTTGCCTTGCCTGAAATCCTATTGAAACTTAGCTTTCTCGCGTCTTCAGACGATCGCTCGCCGCGGCTCCGCCCCTTTTGCATCACATCCCGCCCCTTTTTGAGTCACGTCCTGCCCCTTTTTGGCCCCGCCCCCCGCCTGCCGGTATTACATTTTGTAAAAGGTGGCAACTCTACATTGGGATCAACCATCAAAAATAACGGCCAGGTGGCAACCCTATCTGACAGGTCTGCCCGACCAATATCTTGACACGATATCGATCGGGAAGGTTGGATTTTTTTCCGACCAATGGAAGTCCATTGCACTTCTCGTAATCCGATCGTTCGGCCATAGGGCTGAACGTTCGGATTACCCCCATATAGCACTGCCAGTTAAGGTTGCCATACACGGGACGATTAGGGTTGCCACCCAGCCGGTATTTTACCGGCCTAGCCGGTAAAACACCAGCCAAGGCCCGGGCCGGTATTACAAATTTACCGGCAATGTAGCTGCCGGTAAATTTGAAATACCCCTTAAAAATGGCCCTTGCCTTGCCCTAATTTCAATTAAAACGTACCTTTCTCGCCGTCTTCAGCCGATCGCAAGCTCTGGCTCCGCCCCTGTGACATCACGACCCGCTCATTTTTGTGTCACTCTCCGCCCCTTTTTGACCCCCGCCGGCCAGTACCTTTTTTTGCAAAAGGTGGGAACCCTAGGGCCGATAAAAGCTGCCGACAGAGGCAGTTTATTGGCCCGTGAGTGGCGCCCTCTGACGGGTTTTCCCGATCGATATCCACCTCAAGGTGGGCATATCGGAGAGAGATCCGTCATCGCCAAACGAGCAGATCTCTCGGTGTATGGCCTGCTTTAGTGGCATATCGGGGAAAGATCTGCTTGTTTGGCAATGTCACCAAACGAGTGGATCTTTGCATCTATGGCCAACACTGCAGGCTTCCCAAGGCTATAAATCTCTGAGGCCTCTGTGCTTTTTTCCACTTTCATTGCCAAAGGGGGGGATGAGCCAGAGGCAATTCAGGATCCCATTACAGTTTACAGTGTCAGTGTCTTTCCAGTAAATTCCTGCTCGGATGCAATCACTGGGGAATCAAAGCTGAATTTAAGAGGAAAAGTCACAGGCGTAAGAAAGCTTGTGTCCTTTTGTTATTCAGGCAGCACCCAGCTCTAGTCTGGCGGGTCTGTACCTGTTCCATTGAGACACACAGTGGGAACTGACACTCGTACCCCCAGGGTATCAGGGAGAATTCTGCGTGTCTGAACTAAACACAACTAAGAAGCCAAAAAAAAATCCACTGTTAAAACACAAGCATATCAGGTCAAAGCAAATCCCTACCATAAAGCAAGACTGCAGTGCTGTTATCTGCCAGAAGGGAAGCAGAGACAGTGGTACCAGAGAATACACTCTGTCCCCACGCAGAGATAATATAACTTACTCAGATGGAAACCAACATGACTATTAATATATTAATTTTCTCTTGAATTGTGAGAAATAACACAAATTCAAAATGTCATAAATCTGTCCCTGGATATTATGAGCTGATGTCAGATATAGTAAAAGAAAGATTAGTAGGGCCTGTGAATGAGGAATAGTCAGTTGAGGGCTAGATTCCTAGGCTGTAGGTAGGTAGGTTGCAGGCCAAAGATTTGCAATAGAGATATACTGGGAACCCCCACTAAATGGAAATCACAAGTGAGGTAGATATTGGGTATCATTTCAGTCATTAGTCTATTATATTGAGCTGCACCGATATATGAGCTTTTTGTCTGTTTCTACCATCTTGTATCTGTATTCTCCTGATCATCATCATCACCATGATTCTCCTGATGACATCACCTTGCTTTCCTGCGTAAAGATGCAGGTCGGAGAAATGGGTTTGTTAAATCCAACCCAGGTAGGTCTCCTACTGTGATATGTGGAGTCTTTGCAGCAATGCCGTATTCCAAGTATAGTAACAAAGTTTCCTGTTAGCAATGCAAGCTCCCTCTAGTGGCCAACTGCAGAATTTCTTGATGTTGAACATGAATTTACATCTTGGGTTGGTTGTAGAAAATATAAAGGAAACTGAGCAGTGACTCAGGCTAAGAACATAAAACTGGGCCGGGGGGGCTATAGTTGTCATCCAAGGGGTAATTACAACTCTGACAAACTGCCCATAAAAATTTCAAAGGGTTTACACAACTTTACGTTACAAAACTGGCATCACATGCATTAAATGTCGTGGGCACATCTATGGGCACCATATGTGTACCCACCTATTGAATGCACCAGCTGGCATTCATTTCAGCTACATATACATGTTACGTCCTGGCATTTACAGCTGTGTTTATGGATAGCATTCCTCTAGCCTGCACTCCCCCCTTCCTCTGCTCCCCAGCCCCAGGCCAGGCAATAAAATCAGGAATTCTCTGTTGTCTTCATCCCAAGTGCAGGGCACATCTCTAGGGCATTGCTTTTTGCTATTAGATAAGACAGTGGGATATATATTCCCTATTATTGGAAACTGTATGGCAGCGCCCCCCCCTTACAAAATATATATTCTCTATGACACCTTGCTGCAAAAAATATAAATTTATTGATACATAAAAAAATTCCAGTTACCCCAGCAGGAGCCTGACGCGTTTCGTTCCTCTCAGCACTTAATCATAGGCCACCCCCCCTCAGGTATGAATACTAATATAAAAAACAAGGAATGTCCTGCACATACAGTAAGCTATAACCATCAATACTACTGTACTTTGAGTGAAAGTTGAAGACAAACAAGGAAACCTATTTCTCTGTAAACTCGAGACACATTAGTGAACCCCCTGTAAGTGCTCACACAGCGAGACCAAGTATTTTTAGCCAGTCCTACACTTCACGGCCAATAAAAATAACCACGCCAGACAATAGCGGGGAACAGACGGGTAACAGGATTATTTATGTTGGTCGCTGTTCTCTAAACAATGATATAAAAAATAGCAATTCCCATGATACAATAAATGTGAAGTTTTAGTGAGACTGCGCCTCATGCAGTGCATTGGAATGTCAGCCTGTTTCCGCCATCATTCCGCATCAGCCACTTAGGTTTCCTCTATTCACATCCTGCTGTTGTTCCAGCTCCTGACTATGGGGTATAATTAGCATTCCTGCCCTGGTGCCACATTTAAAGGGACACAATCACTTTAGCATCTCCCATGTTTATAAACCCATTAACTCCCTCTACCTTTTTTTCCCCTTTATGTCTGTGTTATGTTACAGCTTATGGAGCTTATTTATATACAAAGCAGAACATTCTTCCCTGCTCTGGGGTCTGTCTTTCTCTGTCCTATCTCAACTGCTGTATTTATCTACTTGTCATATCATCTCTTTACCTTTGTCTCTTGCTTCCCAGGCTTCTGTCTCTCCATATGTCTCAGTTCTCCTGTGTCTCCCCCTCCCAATTGCTGTCTTTCTCTTACTTCCCAATCTCCTAATGTCTGTCTCTATCTCTTTCTCCCAAACGGTGTGTCTCTTAGGGCACCATGCACCTCCCCAACTACCACTCTCTACTACTTCTACTACTTCTACTACTACTACTACTATCACTCTCTCAGTGTCCCAGCCCACCCAGATATTGTATTTATTTGTCTTATTCCCATTGTCTGCCTCTATTTTTGTTTCTTCCCCCCCAAAACCTACTTTTATCTGTCTCTTATTCCCAAACACCTTCCTCTGTCTTTGCCTTGTATTTCACAACTCATCTGTCTCTATCTGTGTCTCTCATTTGTCTCTTTTGCAAACTACTCAGTGGCGTAACTACCAGGGGGGGGGCAGAGGGTGCAATTGCACCAGGGCCCCCACCCACTTTGGGGCCCATCGGAGCCAAAAAATGGTTATGGCAGACGGGGAGATTTTACAGCACACATGCAATCAACACTCCAGCATGGGATTTATAGAGTAAGGGCCCGACAGGGGCCCAGGTGCCTATCCTGTACCGGGCCCACCAGGGAGTAGTTACGCCACTGAAACTACTGTCTCTCACTCTGTGTCTCACATGGCAACTCATTTCTGCAAAGCGCTCCCTGACAGGAGTTAGTGCTCTGGGGGGTTGGGAATATAGTTGGGGGGGGCACAAAGCAGTTGTGTCCTTATGGCAGTAGCTGAGTACATGGCTCCACCCTAGACTATTCCTGCTAGCACTCTTTAATGTGGGAGTCTGAATTATGTGTACATCAGGTAGGGGGGCAGAGACGTTGTGTCTGTGTTTCTACCCTGCCTGGCTCATGGATATGGCACAGTTGGATGTAGGCCACACTGGGGGAACACTTTGACTTCTGTTTTACAGAGTACAAGAGACATGTGACTGACAGCAATTCCTCTACCTTGGCTGACATGACACATTGCTCCTGTTGTTGCTCTTTGTACCTTGTCCTGCACACAGTAATTGTGACCCTCCTGTAACTTCCTGTCTCCTGCTTCCCTGCAGCCGTTTCCTTCTGTGTTTTAGTTCCCAACTCCTATTTCTATCTGTTTCTCATTTCCCACCTCTCTGTCCATGAGTTTCACTTTCCACTTCTTGTCTCTATCAATGAATCTCTCTTCCCATTTCCTGTCTCTATCAATAGGTTTCACTTCCCACTTCCTGTCTCTATCGATTAATCTCACCTCCCACTTCCTGTTTCTTTTACTAAATCTTTCTTCCCACTTCCTGTCTCTATCAAAGAGTCTCACTTCCCACTTCCTGTCTCTATCAAAGAGTCTCACTTCCCACTTCCTGTCTTTATCAATGAATCCCACTTTCTACTTCCCCTTCATGTCTTTATTAATGAATCTCACTTCCTACTTCCCCTTCCTGTCTTTATCAATGAATCTCACTTCCTACTTCCTGTCTCTATCAATGAATCTCACTTCATACTTCCTGTTTCTATTAATAAATCATACTTCACACTTTCTGTCTATATCAATAAATCTCACTTCCTTCCCACTTCCTGTCTCTAGCAATGAATCTCACTTCCTACTTCCTCTTCCTGTCTTTATTAATAAATCTCACTTTGTACTGCTGGCCTCTATCAATGAATCTCACTTCTTACTTCCTGTCTTTATCAATAAATCTAACTTCCTATTTCCTGTCTCTATCAATGAATCTCACTTCCCACTTCCTGTATGTAGCTATTAATCTCACTTCCTGTCTCTATCAATGAATCTCACTTCCTACTTCCTGCCTCTATCGAGTCTCACTTCCTGCTTCCTGTCTCTATCAATGACTCTCACATCCCACTTCCTGTCTCTATCAATGAGTCTTACTTTCCAGTTTGTGTGGTTTTGTATCTCTCAGAGTGTAACAAACAATAAATTTGCAGCATTTCAGAAAATAAATTAGGGGTCTCAGCTGCAGGAGACAAATTCCTACTTCAGAACATCATTATTATTAACATGTATTTCTATAGCGCCAACTTGTTGCGTAGCGCTGATCATGACAGGTGTCTTTATAACTGGATTAAAGTAATTGAATTTAATAGGTGATTTATTAATGAAATTCCCTCAAATATTAATATTTCTATAAACTTTCTTCGTTACAGGTTTCTGGGGGAAACTCGAGTCTCCCTACGGGATTTACTTACATCTCCCAACCTGACGGCCACATATAACGCCCCCCTCCTGGACAGCAAGAAGCAGAGCACGGGGGTAAGGGTCACTTTGCTCATCACTGTAGTATGTGTACTTATCAGTGGGGGTGCATCCTAGCTAAGGGGTATACAATTGGAGCCCTTCACTTGTTAGACAGGGAAACCAGACCCTACACAACAAAGGAGCCTTAGAATGTGTTCCAGGCCTTGAAAACCTGGGGTCCAGATGAACACTGGTTGAGTGGACACTATGAAGCACTGGCACTTTAATCACACCTGGCCCTAGATTTGCACTTTTTCTCCTAACTACAGCCTTTTGGCCCAGCAGTTTAAGAATTTTTTGAATCTGGTTAATAGGCTGAAGCTGTACATTGCAAACACTTGATATTAATTTATATTCTTAATATAGCACTATACACGTTTTGCACTTTTAGAATTGTGGTACAATATCTCCGGGTCAAGCAAGGATCTGGGGGTATATGTGTGACCATTAGGCCCCCAAACCCATCAGGGGTGCATTATGTTGCTGGGACCTCGTTGGATATCCACTTGTTTATCCTGCTCCCTTTTAAACTTTCAAGCTAGAAAGGAAGGGACAAAGGGACCCCCTATAGACTTACAAGATATGCTGACCCTTGTACCCTGTGGGTTCCCCTAGCTTTGGCGAGAGGGTGGGAGAACAAAGAGTCTGGATTTGTTTTGCACCTTTTGACCAGGAGACCCAGATTTTTGGACTTTTTTTTTAAAGCAAAGTCATTGCACCACTGAGCACCGTGTGTTTTTACACTTAGCACCTGCAAATGGGAGATACAAGGAGTCAAATCTGAAGAGTGAGGCAAACACAAAACAGTGCATGTAGTTGTAAGGTGATGAGGCAGCCAACAATGAACTAGAAAGGAAACAACTAGGATGTTGGCGTGTGTGTCTGGAGGAATGATGTGTAGGGCACATACTAGGCAAGTGTTGAATGTAATGACCTCTATACTTTATGGGAACACAAAGGTGCTTGTGCCAAAAACCAAGAAGGCTAATGAAGAGGAGAAAAAGTGGGCTACTGTCAAATGGCTGCTAGGGGATGCTGGGTCTTGTAGTACAAAAGCAGGATATCATAATTTGGAATTATGGTTCATGAAACAATATACTGTATCATTATTAGTTTTACCAGATACATTTATTGTCTGATGGGTTCCATTAAGGTTTGGTACGCAGGCCACAGAATGGATTTTATAAGCACATGTTAGTATTTAGCCTCCTCCTAAGGACCCCCCTGACCCCCACACGAGCCAGAGCGCTGGAAAGAATAGAATAACATGGGCAGAGATATATTTAGCAGAGCTCTGTAGCTTTACACTGCCTCAGCCGGGGACTTCCTGAGGCCTCTGGACTGACTGCTCCCTCTCTCTGTGTTTCTTGGCACGGGCAGGGGAGCCTTTCCATCTAGTCGCATGCCGCTCGCTCAGCTCGCTAAAGGGGCTTCCTGATCACCTGAAACACCAGGGCAGTCATTGTGAACAGAAAACTATACTCCAGGTGTAGAAATTCTCTACTATTATCAAATAAATAAGGACATTTAGAAAAACCCAGTTTCATGTTTTATGCAATTTTTAATTTTACAGTGTTCATTTCTGTTCCATTAGTTCCGGCCATAGAGCAAGACAGGACTGCTGTGCATTGCTGGACAGGAAGTAGTGGCATTAACATGAGTGTTAGTGAATATATTCCCCCATGCAAGCACAAAAAGTCACTCTAGGGCTCATTTAAGAGTGCAAGCACTATGCACTAAGCACAAAAACATCACTGGTCAACAGAATGACCCTTTAACCTCTGATAATCTATGGTTTGTGCTCTGACCAAATCTATTCTATTTTAATGAGAGATTGAGGCAAATTAATCTGTTGATCTGTATGAAGGTGATATGAATTTGTTGCTGTGTCTAATGGATTTATTTATAATTTTGCAGGCAATATTAACCTTGCAGATATCTTACTTTCCTCCACCGGGGGCAGCCCCAGTCGCACCCCCTCCAATACCCAAGGAGCCCACTCCGTCCCTCAATGAGTTGGACACCGTCACTGGTAAGTTAAATTAGTTAATAGAAACCCTCCTTACAGTTCTGTGCCCACCTCCAGAAGCTGAAATAGCTTCATATTGGTCAGTTCCTACCTATCTATTTGATCTAAGGGAGAAGAAGGAGGAAAGGGGATCTATATATTGAGTGTTTCTGGGGGATTATGCATGGCTGTAATTGTCAATGTGTAATCGGTGTGGGGTGACCAAGGTCAGCAGGGTGGCCCATGACCCCAAGTGGTCTACAGGAATCATACTACTGAAAAGGTTCCAAGTTATTCTCCCAATTCCCTATCAATCGGGGAACCACCCTGTATAACCTACCTGACCTGTGCTGGTTTTACAGATACAGCTGGTGAAGAGGACACGGAAGATCAGGCAGGAACTGGTGATGAGGCTGATATTGTCTCTCTTGTCCCTGGAGGAGCGGAACAACCTACTCTCCCCAAGAAAACTGCCCCTGTCCCTGTGCAGGGATTAAAGAGAAAGAAGAGTGCTTCCAAAAAACAGTTATCTAACAAGCCGCAGGACTTCCAGGTGATGATGGTCTATCAGCAATTAAATTCATATTGGATTGAAACATTCTAGATATTCAAGGTGGAAAGGATATTTCACCATTAGCAAAGTTATGGTTTCTTACCCAATGAGTTGTGAGTTTCTTAAACTCTTTTTGGAGAGGTGGTAAGTCATGGGAACATATTGTGGCCCAATTATCTGCTCTTTCACATGTTTGTCTTTGAGGTCCTCATCCAGCCCATTGATCTCCATTTGGACAGCTCTGCATAAAGGCTTCAAAGAATTTTAAACTATAAAAGGCTTATGGCATCAGAGATGAACCCATATAGGGGATTGAGGTCAGGACACAACGCATTAATCCACCCATTTCTTCTAGGAAAGCTGAGGTATGTTCCTCAGTCTGGCTGCACCCAGTAGGACATCCACAGCTCTGCTAAAGAAAAAAATCAGGGTGATAGGTGCCCTTTAATATCTATATTAGATAAATACATAAGGAAGGAACATGTTGCAGAATGCCAGCTCTCTAGACATACTTTCTATACAGGTGATTCATATAGAGGAATGTTGCACCAGAGTGAAAAAAGAATGTGAAAATACATATCTCTATGGTGAGTTCAACACCTGCTTGTTCATGTTATTGACTCAACACTTCATGGTTCATGAAACAAACCATCAGTGATCACAGCTCTGTGTCAGGATTGATATAATGATAAAATGCCAGTCTAATGCAATGCCCTGTTCCATCCTGTGAGTCAGTTGGAAACATTGCTCAAACCTGAATCACATACTCCAGTCACCAGCACGAGACTTTCTGTTCTTCCACACAGTAAATAAGGCTACTTAATAGCCTGGTTTTGATATTCTGATCATGTGGCCTCTGTTGGCTAAATGCTTGCAGTATCAAACCCAACAGAACACTGTTCATAATTGACTAACTCAAAGTTTAATTTCTAGTTGCCAAAAAAGTGGCTCCAACTTCCCCTTCAGAATTCATCGTCTTGAACTCACCATCCTGATGTCCCTATGCCCCTACACTGGGTTACATTTTTAAAGGATCACCCAGAAAAGCAACTGTTGACATGAGCCATCTACAGAAGCTTCCACATGCTCCTCACTTTAAAATCAGGGCACTGTGGATGTAACTGGTAACCACAAACTGTAAAACAACCCCTGAGAAGGGACAATAACTGTAGCATAGGGTAGTGTTGTCCAACTGTTGGATGAGGGTCTCTAAGTAATTTTAACAGCCTTAATCTTGAGCTTCATATCTGTAGTTTAATAGAATCCAACCAATCACCACATTGTCCATCAGATCTTCAGCCCACCACCTGGAAAAAAATAGCTCGGCACTGTTGTAATGTGCTTACAAGTCAATATGGAGAGCACTTCATATAAATAACAAGGTCCAGGTGATTCTGGTTTTCCCTGGCTCAAGACATTAACATGTGCAGTGATTTTTAGTAGACACAAGCTAATGCTTTATCCCTCTGTTATTCTGACCCATGTTAAAGGTTCGTGTTCGAGTGATAGAAGGGAGGCAGATTCCAGGGATTAACATCAAACCTGTGGTCAAAGTCACAGTTGCTGGGCAAACAAAAAGAACCAGGATACGAAAAGGGAACAACCCCTATTTTGATGAGGTGAGATGCTTGTGGGCTGATGGGGTGAAGGTACCATTCCTAGTATTACATTCTATCAGAGCTGCCTGCAGAGCAGAAAAAGGCCTAATACATAAGTCAGCAGAGAGGAATGTCCGGCCTTTATTATATTATTATCCTTTATTTCTATAGCAATGGCTTATTTGCCCATTAGTATCTTCCTAATTGCAGAAATGTAATAAAATCCTGTTTATTCCATGTAGGGATGTTACTCAGTGTTATATAATTGCGTCTGGATTCTATTTTTTTGCTTTCTTTGTACAGACATTTTTCTTCAATTTTTTTGAGTCCCCTGCTGAACTGTTTGATGAACCTGTGTTCCTGAAGGTGAGTACCTGAGGCTGCCTTTGTGTTTTATATGTTACTTACTCATAGTAAGTGACGTCACAATGTAATGCCTGTGTCCAGAGGCAGAGCAGTTATATGTCCTCCAGCACCCTTCAGATTGAAATATAAGGTCTTATATTATAGGCAGTGGGGATTTAAGGGAAGTTCAATATAGGGATTGGTTCATGGGTAGTGATGGGCGAATTTATTAACCAGCCGCGAATTCGCGGCGAATGTCCATGTTTTGCAGCAGGCAAATAAATTCGCGAAACGCCTGCAACCATTTTGACACTATCGGAGTCAAAACGGTTGCCCGCATCAAACTTTTGTCACAAATTTTCCAATCACTATTCATGGGGAAACAAAAGGATTGGAGGTCAAGAGATTGAGGGAAGGAAGAGACAAATTTAAAGGTAAAAGAACACAAAAGAAAGAACAGGGGAGGACGGAAAAATGAAGGGAGAAGAGAGGTATAATGAAAGAGAAGAATCTCATCAAGCAGAAGACAAATAAAGAAGTCTTCTCAAACTCTTACTGGGTCTGATAAGATGCATTGAATTGTACCCAAAGGGGTTTTGGGGGGGACAGGCTATAGTCAAGTGGCCACCATCCTGTGAAATACATAAAGAGCTGGGCTTATTTTCAGCCATCTTAGACCTTTGCTGGGAGTCTTATTAGACAAAGGAGCCAAGATTTGAAAATGTTGGCAGGAATAAGCCTGGATATTAAAGAAGTCTTAGAATATTTCCATTATATCAACAAAGACCTAGAGGAACTATACCTATAATGTCTCGTTTGGCTTTATACAAAGATGGATATCACTCTGTACTTTCAGTACTTCCCCTTTAATCAGGAGCATGGCTGTATGTTGGTACCCAATGTCATATGGGTTCATTGCTTTTTAATAAACCCAACACATTAAAGCTCATTTCTGCCCATAACCATCCCACCTCATTCTCCTTCTCCATAGGTTCTTGATTCCCGCTCCCTCCGAACAGACTCGGTCATTGGGGAATTCCGGGTAATTATATTTCATATTGATCGTATCTTCTTTACAGCCCCCTAAATTCTCATTCCCATGGTAGCGCCAAATGTTCACACTAGTTAACGGGTCACGTGACGTCAAAAATATACTTCAATCCATGGTACGTATATTGATTTGGTGGACACCATGACTTTCTGGCCTGGTATTAATATTGGGAACTTTGCTTAGTAAAAGGTTTTATCAATCGATAAATACATTTTGGCTCAGAGTTATGGAAAGTAAAAAGTCTTTAAAGTCCCACTCCAAGCCACGCCCACTTTTTCACAAAGTCCCACCTGTGTTTTATATGGAATAACCTTCTCTGCATTCAGTGCTCCTAATAACACATATAAATGTTCTGTTCTTGTGCAGATGGACGTTGGAATGATTTATGGAGAATCAAGTAAGTTCTTTGTAGACGTTGGACCCTAATTTGCTCAGTCAGGAACTGGATATACCCCAGGGCCGGGACTAATTCATTTCCCAGAAATGCCTGTTTCACTCTTAGGGGAATCCAGAGATAAACTTAGTAACAAATGTATCGCTGGGGGAGGGATCCAGGAGTATGAGTCACGCAAGGCCTGTGCCAAGTCTCATCTATGAACCACAGAACCTCAATACAAGTCCCTCAGTCATATAGTGTAGAAATAAAGTCGGCTCATCATGTGAAAAGAAACAAAATATAATAAATAGGAATTAATAATAAATATTTGTTATAAATTAATAGAAAGAGGCTCATGGGGCTGAAGATTTAGGCCCTTTACTCTAATGGACTATTTATTTTATCTGTGGGCCGGTGAATCACTTTAATGGAGCAAGAGCACCATCTACTGTCCCATTGTCATATCATATTCTTTAAACTTCTTGCACAGATCAGTTCAGTAGGAAACCACACTCACCAGTTTTTATTTATACTCACTCCCTTTCTGTCTGATCATGGGAAAATGAGTAGCCCAGGAGCAGGAAGTACAGAGAATCAGACCTTTACTGTCTGATCATGGGAAAGAGAGCAGCCCAAGAGCAGGAAGTACAGAGAATCAGACCTTTCCTGCCTGATCATAGGAAAAAAGAGAAGTCCAGGAGCAGGAAGTACAGAGAATCAGATCTTTCCTGTCTGATCATGGGAAAGAGAGCAGCCCAGGAGCAGGAAGTACAGAGAATCATACAGGAAGTTCAGAGAGTCAGACCTTTCCTGTCTGATCATGGGAAAGAGAGAAGTCCAGTAGCAGGAAGTACAGAATCATACAGTAAGTACAGAGAATCAGACCTTTCCTGCCTGATCATGAGAAAGAGAAAAGTCCAGGAGCAGGAAGTACAGATAATCAGACAGGAAGTATAAAGAATGAGACTTCCTGTCTGCAGGCTCGGATTTGTGATGAGACTACAAAGGCCCGGGCCTTGGGCAGCAAATATTTGGGCCAGCATACTGCCAAGCCAATCTATGGGGAGCACTGTGGATGCACTGCTCCCCGGTGCTCCAGAGCTTACGTGCATACGCTCCTGCGTGTGGTAGTCCAGGCGGGCTGGATCCAGAAGTAGAGAGAATCAGACAGGAAGTACAGAGAGTCAGACTTCCTGACTGATCATTTGAAAGAGAGAAGTCCGGGGGCAGGAAATACAGAGAATAAGATAGGAAGTACAGAGAATTCTATCTGATCATGGGTAAGAGTGCAGTCCAAGAGCCAGAAGTACAGAAAATCAGACGGGAAGTACAGAGAATCAGATCTTTCCTGTCTGATCATGGGAAAGAGTGCAGACCAGGAGCAGGAAGTACAGAGAATCAGACAGGAAGTACAGAGAATCAGACTTTCTGCCTGATCATGGAAAAGAGAGCAGTCCAGGAGCAGGAAGTACAGAGAATCAGACAGGAAGTACAGAGAATCAGACTTTCTGCCTGATCATGGGAAAGAGAGCAGTCCAGGAGCAGGAAGTACAGAGAATCAGACAGAAAGTACAGAAAATCAGATTTCCTGCCTTATCATGGGAAGGAGAGCAGTCCAGGAGCAGGAAGTACAGAGAATCAGACAGAAAGTACAGAAAATCAGATTTCCTGCCTTATCATGGGAAGGAGAGCAGTCCAGGAGCAGGAAGTACATAGAATCAGACAGGAAGTACAGACAATCTATTGGTTCTGGCAAATACCAGAGGGGCTACTGTAATGTGACATAGACACTCACTAGATATTGGGCATGTGGGGGCTGTTGTGCATTGGGCCATTGTGAATTGAAATACCAATTTTGTCCTAGTCTCAGCCTCCCATTGAGTTTATAGAAACTCACCTGGTTTTAATTGCTGACTTTTTTTGTAAAATTTTTCAGATTTAATTTGATAAATCCTGAAAATTCAAACTTGGAAAACTGTTTTCTTACAGGGATTTTCTTGAGTTGCAGAAACAAAATGTGAACTCGATTCTTATAAATTTGCCTCTTTGATCAAATTGTAAATAGTTCCTGTACTACCAAAAGATGTGAAAATATTCCATTTTGATGGTCTTTATTTATCTATCAGTGCCCTAGAGAATTGTGGGTAATGTCTACAGGCACAAGTGAAGCCTAAACACGATTCAAGAATATGTCTAAATAATTTTGTATTTGCTTCCAGATTCTTGTGAGTAATTCAGTCATTGGTTTAGATAAAAGATCACACAGTTCACTCAATTATGTTATTAAAATTATTTCACAACAGAAACGGTAATTTAAATGTTAAGTAAATAATTGAAATTTTTTCTAATTTCTGGATATCCTAACAGAGCATTTATTTTTTAGATGGGGTCAATGACCCCCATTGAAAAGCTGGCAAGAGTCTGACAAAAGAGTAAAAAAATTATAAAAAATAAATAATGAAGACCAATTGAAAAGTTGCTTAGAGTTGGCCATTCTGTAACCCACTCTTTAAATTCTCTTTTATTAAACAGCCTTCTGATTCTTGTGCCATTGATTACTACATTCTTACACAAATTTAAAAATATTTAAAAAAAATTGTATTAGAAAAAAATTAAGAAAATGACAAAAAATTATGGAAAAATTATATTCAGAAAAGCAAATGCCATACTGGTAGAGTGTGCCAAAGTTTCTAATCATTTTTTGATTCAAACAAATAAACTTAACTTTTATAGCAATAAATTTAAACAAAATCTCTCTAAAACATTTTATTTTTTTAAATATTATTTTTACTTACTTAAAAGTCTAAATAAATGTATCAGGACTTTTGTTTTCGCTGTAACATTTTTGAATATGCAAATAGCAGATTTTATATTGTTGCCAGTAAAACTGTCCCTATAAATATGTGAATGAATAATAATAGGAAGCAAAGCCAATTGCAGAGACATTTAGTGGCTGATTTATGGGCCCTCATGGAATATTAAAAAACAAAAAAATAAAAAAAACTTTGGTATTTTCAAGTTCCAATTTTAATAAATCGGCCTAAATTTTGGTTGTAACAGAGGGTTAGATTATTAAGGTTGGTATTTTACCAAACTCAACAGTTACCAATCAGGCTGTACCATAAAGTAATTATTCTAATGGTTTCTAATTTGAGAATTTAATAAATAAATGGGTCTTTTTCAGAACACGCCTTTCTGAGGAAGTGGCTTCTCCTCTCCGACCCAGACGATTTCTCCGCGGGGGCCAAGGGGTACCTGAAGGTCAGCCTTTATGTACTGGGACCTGGAGATGAGAGCCCCGTGAGTATTTGAGTTACAGGAACTCCTGCTACACCTGGACTGATCCATACAAATGTCAGTGGGGGATGGAATGCATAAAATGTCACCTTCTTGGCAAAATCCACGTAGAAACTTCTGTTGGGCCTTGGAAGTAAGGGAGATATTCATTGTATCTGATGTATAAGGAATGTTGCAAAGGCCTTAAAACAATCTGTTACATCGGATCCCGGAGGAAGATGGCTGGTCCAAGGAGGACAGGTGGCAACTGGAACTCCTCTACGGCTCTGGTCTTCACCCACGCCCTTTTGGAGGCAGCAAAGGAGCCTAGCGTGTTACCAAAGGCGTAGTACCAAGGGGATCAGGCAAGGACGTAGTCAAATTTAGGCAGAGGTCAGTTTCGGGTGGCAGAGAAGCGAGGTATGAAAGGATCAGGCAAAAGCATAGTCAAACACAGGCAGAGGTCGGTTTTGGGTGGCAGAGAAGCAAGGTCCCAAAGGACCAGGCAAAAGAGTAGTTAAATACAGGCAGAGGTTGGTTTCGGGTGGCAGAGAAGCGAGGTCCCAAAGGATCAGGCAAAAGTGTAGTCAAATGCAGGCAGAGGTTGGTTTCAGGCAGCAAAGGTTCGGAGTTCAGGAAAACAGGCAGAGAGGAAACTCGGACAAGCACGGCTTTAGCAGGAACAGTAGAAACTGAAGCCAGCTTGGACAATTCGAGGAGGAAGAGGAAGGTATTTAAGGGACCAGGAACCAATCAGAAGCAGGATGAGGAAGGACAGACACATCAGGGACCAATAGGAAGCTGGGCGCCCAAATTAGAGGTCATTACGCCCAAGTATTTTGGCACGGGTGTCCAATTAGACGCACGCAGGTGTTTCAGCGCCTAGGTTGACGTGCGCCTGCGCTTATGCGCCGGCACTCAAAAACGGCGGCGGGTGTTCCGTGTTACAGACCTAGTTGAAAGATGACCCTTCTTACTTTTTATGACATATGCTGTGTAATTATAGAGGGCTACAAGGGATTCTGGGATATTTGAAAAGCAGAATATGGCAGGAGACTTGTGCTGTACATTGGAGTGAGCCAAGGGGTTTGCTACTAATACACCTGTTAATCCTGTTCATGCTTATACACTATTTCAGTAGGTTCAGGCAGCCCATTGTGGCATCATCCCTTAGTCAGGAACCTACATGAGGCTTTTGATAGTTGCACTGTAGCCCCAATTGAATGGAACTATAGGAGGTGGCTGTACCCATGTAAGGCCACTAGTATGGTATGCACCCATCAGCTGCATAGAGAAGAATATCTGTCAGTGTGTGATCACCTATAGACTATCCATGTGTCTGGCCAACCACACCTGTTGAGGGCAAGAGCACAGCTCTTGATTAACAGACCTGCTTTGTATTTGCAGGCAGAGAAAAAAGAAACCTCAGAAGACAAGGAAGACATTGAAGGGAACTTGCTGCGCCCGGCCGGGGTGTCTTTGAGAGGAGCCCACCTTACTCTGAAGATTTACAGGGCAGAAGATCTGCCACAGAGTAGGTGCCAACTTTTTGGTAGCCTCCCAGAGACCTGAAAGCATCACTGTGTTGTTGTGACTATTGAAGGGAACACTGTAAGACTCATATCTCAGATGTGGGTCAAGTAGGGTCAGGAAAGGAGACATCAAGTTCAACTTGACTGAATTCCTGTAAAGCTCCTGTGGAGCCAACATCAAGGCCATGAGGTCATCCAATGGGTACAACAGGGAATGTAGCGTCAATGTTTTATTGTGCCAGATGATAAATGTTAGGGAACAAACAAGGACAACCTGAACAGCTCTACAAGCAAAGAATAGTTTGGGAGATTGGCCAAAATGAGACGGTTTAGGGGTCTTGTCACTTTATAAGCTTGGAAGTAGACAACAAGTAGACCCTGTGTCTAGACCCTCCCCATATTTAGTCTTTTGTTAGGCCCACTCCCTAGCGCCTGACGCACAGGACTGGTACAGTGGGCTTTGGGGGGTACTATATCTTATTTAATCATAGGGAATGCCATTTAACATCAAATCTTGCACAGAAAATAGAGCTTTATCAGATACAGTAAATCTCAGTAGGAACAGTGAGCTCTGTTAATCTGTTGGATCAAACAGGAAAACCCTCTGCTGCAGCTCATAGTTTCTGAATCAAACATATTAAAACCCACATCTTATGATAAGCTGGAAGTAACTCAGGGGAAATGTTCTTCCCCATGTGGAATGTAGAGCCGTTACTTTTGTTTGTCACCAGTGGGGTTCAGCTGTTGGCCAAGGATAGTTCAGCTGATGGAGGGGTCACAGCGAGGGAAAACTGACTGTTAATATTCTTTATCCTAGTGGACGATGCTGTGCTGGACAATGTCAAACAGATCTTTGGCTTTGACAGCAACAAGAAAAACCTGGTGGATCCCTTTGTGGAAGTCAGTTTTGCAGGGAAGATGGTGAGTGAACATAAACTAAGAATTCATCTGGTGTAGGCCCTCAGATGTAGCCACTATAGCATTTCCAACGCTGATGTCCCATAGGGAAAATGATGCCACAAATATACATTGTCTATGGGCTGAGCCATTTCTGCTCAACTCATTCTCTGGTACAACAGACCTCATGCCTGCATGCTCCCCGCAGCATATTATAATGGATGCCACTAGGTGGCGCTGCTGCTCTATCTCAATTTCCTTTATTTTACTGACAATTCCAAAATACTGGATTTGCCTCATTCTGACCCTGCACTTCATGGCCACTGATATTGTTAATTAGAAATTCATCTCTACTGTAAACACTTTCCTGTGTCTTATTTCTTATTCTTATTTTGTAGTTTGCTATAAACATTATTGGCATTAAGTTGAATTTTAGTGGCACGGAATGGAAATACCAGCCAGGTGACAGTCCTATAGGAATGAGACTGACGCTCATGTACAGGTGACACGGACGCTCATGTAGGGATGAGACTGACGCT
>CM044431.1:7711880-7743593 GCA_024363595.1 Xenopus borealis
TATATATATATATATATATGTGTGTGTGTGTGTGTGGGTATATATGTGTATGTGTGTATACATGTGTGTGTGTGTGTATATATGTGTGTGTATATGTGTGTGTATAGAGTCAAACTATGGGATCCTCTAATTTTCCTTTCTTTTCTGACAGTTCCCTTCTATGTGTGAAAAAATGCGTATTCGCCTTCTAGACTGGTAAGTGTGAGTGTGCCCCTGTGCATGTTGTACAACTATAACTCCACAAGCCTTTGTGCTTGGGGCTTGTATCATTGTCCTTATTAGTGTATATGCATTGTTAGCTTGTCCTTTAATAATGAGTAAGGGGGGGGGGCTAAAGATAATGGTAAATAATGGTCAGGGGCCCATCCATTAATGGGCTGAACAGTGAGGAACACTGCAGGGCTGAACAATCTGATTGTATACATGACTGTGCCACCTCACCCATGGAATGCCCAGGACTTCTCTCCTATATTCAGGGTGAGCCATGTCAGCTACAATGAAGAACCCCAGCCCTCCCTGAGTCTTGCTGTCTCCTCTGTACAATGATAACATATCAATTCATCCCTTTTCTGAAGCTATCTACAGTATCTACCAGCACGGCTATTTCTGGCAGTGTAGATTGCAAGCTCTATGGTTCAACGCTTACACATGCATTTAGTTTTGTGAAATCACAGCACTGGAAGAAACAAGTGTGAGAATAAAGCCAACCTGTACCTCGAATGCAGCGTAACCCTCCGCTGAACCCTCCACTTCTTCTTCTGGTTCCTACCACAGCCCATAACTTCTCTTCCATGATTCCATTGCCCCCCGGCCCCCCATGAAAGCCCCAGTTTCACATATACTTTATTCTTATGCCACGGAGTCCTATGGAGATCAACAGAACTATTTTTATCTCTGGGAACTCCACCACATCCCAAATTCCTTCTGGTTTACTCTCAGCGAGGGCTGGGACAGTCATACCGGACGCTGCTAAATCATCCCGCTTGTGTTGTGGCTTCCTATTGGCTACACAGTCCTTGGCAGCCATCTTGATATGTCCGCAGGGGCCAAGAACAGCAATAAACACAAGTAGCCGTTACTGGTGTCAATGAGCAGCCGGGAGAGATTAAACTATCACTTTCAAAGGCTTTGACTCCGGGGATAGTAGAGAGAAATAAAGGGGGTAATTATTCCCCCAGTGGGAGGAAGATAAATGCTGCACTTTTCCACTCATTTATTTCCACCTCTCATCGCTTTAACATGCTCCTGTTTTGCTTTATTTCTGGCAATTTTCTCTACTTGGCTTTTCTATGAAGCACCCCAGCCCCCTCCCAAACGTTTGCCATGCAATGATCTCTCTGTGACATATAGTCTGTTGTCTGTCTGTAGCTTCTCATGCCAAGTAAATAACACTGCACATGTATGCACACATGTATGTAACCAGCTGGAGATTTAGAACTCTATTGGGGCCATTTATAACTGCCCTCTGCTGCTACTGCAGGAGGCACAAAAGTTCACCCCTTAGGGGTCATTCATGTTGGACTTTCTCATGAGGCGGTGTCAAACTATTTTCACCATAGTCAATAGTACTTGGCACCCTCCCCATTCACTGTCAACTACTGGTACCATTTACACAAGCCAATTTGCACCCACTGGCCACTTGCACCCTCTCCTGCCCTGGCAACCCATGTCAGAATGAATAGGGGAGAGACAGGGCACCTACCTGCCACCTCTCCCCACCAACCCCTCATGCATACAGTGTTTCCAGATGCAGGGAGTGCTGTATTCATAGATGTGGTCACAGGTCTCTCTGGCTCGTCTTGGTGACCTGCAGCAACTCTTTTGTGCAGAGCAGGGTGCAAAGTTTAAAAACATGGCAGACTGTGTCTATATGTTGCACTTAACTGCCCTGGCCCACCCTCCCACAATGCCCTAGAAGTATTGTCCACATGACTTGTGCAGAATGCACCAATACCGGCACAAGGATTCACACCCATGAGCAGAATTCATCACAGCTGGCTTAAAAGGCACATCCTCGCTCATTGCTAGGGTTAGTTTCTAGGAACATGTATGAGTGCAAGTACATTTCTGGATATAGTCAATGTACAGTCAATATTAATGCCCTGTGTTGATGACTACAAGAAGGGTACTGACTCATTGGGGAGATGTTTAAAAATTCTGAAAGGTAAGGGTGAACCAGTTGAGTAAGTTGCCTTATCACAACCATTATGGCTTCTCCACTAACTTGTAGATAAGTACATCATTAGGTCTATTTCCCTGCTAACTTTATTCCCTTGCATCTTTAGGGACCGTCTCACCCACAATGATATCATTGGTACCACCTACCTGAGTATGTCCAAAATCTCAGCACCTGGTGGCGAGATTGAAGGTACTGTCATTTCCCTCCTCTACGATGTTTTGGGAGCTGTCTTGGTTTTGGTGCTTGGCTTTTGGTTGCGCTGGTGGTTTGGTGACCCTAGACTTGCCTTGTTTCTTGGTGGGACTCAAGGGTAGAGATCTACTGTAGGTTCAATGGTCGCTACCTGGATTCAGTCCGGCACAAGGCACTTACAGGAGGCTAAGGGCTGATGGAATGATTCCCTGGCAGCTGAGACTAAATGAAGCATTAAAGAAAACCTTTCTGCATGAAAGGAACGACATGTAGAAGAATGGTAAAATAATTTCCAGTTTTAGTCAACCTTATACTTGGGTTTTCCACCTTATTCTTAGAGTCTTTATTATTTTATGTCAGGGCATAAAAACATTAGTTCAAATATCTCGCACATACGTGTTTCCATTGCACCAGAACTAAACCAATATACATACATGATATCATCAGCCCAGTTTATTTTTGTACTGTTGGAGGAAGAATCACTTTTGGCAGCATAAACAGGGAGCCAATCCCAACCAAATGTTCCATTGCAATTTCAACCATTGCACAAATAGTTTGACAGATACAGTAGATAGATAGATAGATAGATACATAGATAGAGAGATTTATTTTTTTTGTCTATTATGATAGATAAATGGACTTCCTAGCTTCCAAAGGAGCAGGTCAATATATAGATCGTTGTTCCATGGATAATACTCTTGCATCTGCTTATCTCAACCACTACTAATTGCTGTTATTGGCATTTCATGGTGTCCTAATATAGTTTTGCATGCACTGCTAATATCATACTGTAATATCTATTGTGAGAGCTGTTGCACTGACAATATGGATGGATTATGTTGACGTAGTGGGTAGGGTCACTTAGGTTGAAACCTGAGCCCATGTGTATTAGCCGCACTGAGAACATTCCCTTGGGTTCTTACCCAGTATTCCTCATCCTGGGTTGTCTTTTTCCACGGTTAGAAAAGAAAAGTACCTCTTGGCCAAGTGAATCCATTGATCCTCAAACACTTACCCATTAAAACAGCTCAGATTTCCCCTACTTAATAGTCTTTGGCTTCTCTCTTTCTCATAGTCAGGCAGGAACTGCTCTTTGGGAAAGGGAATCCAATCACCCCACAGCACTTCTCCAGATACAGAGCTCTGATTTTCTGTGTTCCCTGCTCAAGGGCTGCTCCTGCTTATTGTAAAAGATTATGAAGGGCTTTGGGCCTGACCTGAGAAGGTGGTTGGAAGGTTTTTCATAACCCTGACTCTATACATATAGTACAAACAACTGATTCACCTTTGGCCACTAGGATTGATTTTTTCCACTGCTTTCCCATCTCCATGGAGATTGATATAATGAGAAAACCCCAGTTGGTCCCATCTGGGCCCAGTTCCACTTTTAACCTGAAAATCAAAGCCCTTTACCTGGGTTAATAATGAAGCTTGATTAGGTTAATTTACCCAGTTGGAGGTTTCAACAGGTTTTTAACACAAATGTGCTCAGGGCTCAGCCTAGGACATAACTATTGATTGACCTGACTGAGTTCATATCACTACAGTAAAGCCACAGGAACCTGATAAGCCAGAACATTCCTTGTTTTGTTTAATTCATACATTGTAGGTTCAAGTATGGCAGGGACACAAGGCAGCTAAGGATAACAATAACAAATATATTGCTTTAGGAACAATTTGGTAGTTCATCCAAAAAAATCAAACACCACATAATAATGAAAAGTACTGTAATTTCAACTTTTCATGAATTAACAATGGACATCAGCTATGTGGGTAGAAAAAGGCAATGTGTTGCCTCTAAAACTCCCTTGGAAGGCTCTCCAATATGTAGCTTCCAACTGTACCATCTTGCCCTACTGTCTTCATGTTGTCCTATTGTCTCCATCTTGTCCTACTGTCTCCATCTTGTCCTACTGTCTCCATCTTGTCCTACTGTCTCCATCTTGTCCTACTGTCTCCATCTTGTCCTACTGTCTCTATCTTGTCCTACTGTCTCCATCTTGTCCTACTGTCTCCATCTTGCAATACTGTCTCCATGTTTTCCTACTGTCTCAGTTTTGACCGACTGTTTCCATGTTGCCCTGCTCTCTCCATGTTTTCCTACTGTCTCCATCTTGCCTTACAATCTTCATGTTATCCTACTGTCTTCAACTTGCCCTACTGTCTTCATGTTGTCCTATTGTCTCCATCTTGTCCTACTGTCTCCATCTTGTCCTACTGTCTCCATCTTGTCCTACTGTCTCCATCTTGTCCTACTGTCTCCATCTTGCAATACTGTCTCCATGTTTTCCTACTGTCTCCATCTTGCCTTACAATCTTCATGTTATCCTACTGTCTTCAACTTGCCCTACTGTCTTCATGTAGCAATGGATCCATCTTGTCCTACTGTTTCCATCTTGTCCTACTGTCTCCATCGTGTCCTATTGTCTTCATTTTGTCCTACTATCTACATGTTGTCCTTCTCTCTCCATGTTGTTCTACTTCATTTTGCCGTACTGCCATGGAATTTGGTATTGCCCATTTAGTCTTATTTGTACCCCTAAATGAAGCTTTGAGGGTTACAGAATTTTTTCCCTTGAATCAATTTAAAACAAGAATTGTTCTGGCTTTTTCAGGTAATTAACTCTTCTAGAAATGTTTACATACATAGATATGCTGCTTGCATAATTTCTAACCAGTCTCCTTTCTTTGTGCTCCAGATGAGGCACCGCGTAAGGCATTGCCGGTTTCTAACTGTACGTTCTGTGAAAGCTTTTACTTTTCTCATCACATTTCACACTACCAAAGGAATTGGGTCAGGCTGAAAAACAAAGCAATCTCATTTTAGAAGATCATAATTCAAAGGGAAAATATTCACTTTGTATGGAAAAAATAAAAGGGAAGATAACTTATTTTTTAAAAAAAGCTTTACTCATCTGTTATTTAGTTTAGAACATTGTTGCCTTGGATACTATTAGCACAACTTAGCACAAGTTTGGTATCTGATTGTGGTGCAAGATGCAGTGATTACACTTATCCTTCCTTTGCACATTGGAACCACGCACTTTAATATTATTGTGCCCCCATGGGCCAAATGACCAGATCAGTAACCTCTGGCCCACCATATGTTTGTCAAAGCTCTTATGGATCTCACCCAGTGAATGGTTCTGTTCATGACTGTTAGCTTCATTTTGGAATAGGATTTTACCAACAACCAACAGATCTATGGTTGTGCCCATTAATGCAATATTCCTACCAGGTGAATTTTACACTTTTATAACATTAGTTCTGAGAATGAGCTAGAAAGGCTTTCTTGAAGCTTTATTATTCTCATATTTGTCTCATATTTGTCTCAGATGTGGTCTGCAAGGTACTTGCTACTATTAATACCCTTACCATATTTGACTAAATGATCTCCAGCCATGGAGCATGGTCCCATGTAGAGCAGATAGAATTAGAGTGCCACTCCCACCTCCTCATTTTATTTAGATATCAACCAACCCCATGTTGGTCATGATCCAGGGCTGGATCATTATCACCTTCATAACATGGAGTTGACTGACTTACTATCCTTTCTTAAGTTCTGCTGTTGGCACTGATCAGATGACCATCCTGAAGCCCTTAGGTGAAGTTGTAAACAAAAATGCAGCCAAGGTTAAAAAAGGCTTGGTCTATAAATTGGGCAAATAAAATGCTATATCCTGTCAACATGATGAGCTCTGTTCCACATTTGTTTCATAAATAAGGACTGTGAAAAATGTAGACCTTTCTATGTCATTTAAGGCATTTGTCCTTAGGGGTGTCATTGTGAGGTGAAAGCACCCAATGTTTTTACATATTCATGTGGAATATTATGATACACATGTCCCTAAATATGACGCAAAGTGCACCTATGTAACTTGTATTTCTGTGCCTCTAGTTGACGACACTCTGGGATTTCTGCCAACCTTCGGGCCTTGTTATGTGAACCTGTATGGCAGCCCAAGGGAATTCACTGGGTTTCCGGACCCTTATGAAGAACTGAACTTCGGGAAGGTAAACCTTTATTGCATAATGCAGCCTTATATTTGATTTATAGTTGTATTTTCTTGATGTGTGTGATTGGCCAACTCAACATTGTCCATCACCAGTCAACCCCAATCAGGTCATCACAGGTCAACCCCAAATCCCACCACATTTCACATGTTTTTCACTCTTCCTAAATACTCTGAAAGACTGACACGTTTGACAGTTCATTCAGCAACTTAATAATAAAAGACTAAAGGTTCTAGATGGTTGATTCTATTCTGTAGGCCATGTACAAAGAGGCATTTTTACCTACAGTTGACATATGTGTGATTTTACTAGGGTAAGACTACGGTGAAAACCTTTTAACACTCTAGAATGCTAACACAATCAGTGGTGGGTTTCTGAGAAAATCACAGATAAGCCCCAATATATTATTTGCAACCAATATTAGTTTATCCCCACTACTCAATGCCCTTCTTACAAGTGGTAAAACCCTATGAAGCATCCCAGGGGTCAAGCAAATGTTCTGAAGTCCCTATGTTCACAAACGTTACTAGCACTTTATTCCTTTTTCTTACCTTTATCTATTTACATATACCTGAGGTCCTACATCTATTAATTTGTATTGTAGCCAACATAATATTCTTTCTGCCCGTATGGAGCAGACTTTTATGCATATAGAACTTTCATGCCACGTAGCACAAACTGCATTGAACTTGGAATGGAACGTTCCTCTCATTCATCTCCTTATTTTCAAGCTTTACATATTTAACAGTCGCTCAGTTATTAAAGGACAGTTCTGCCAAAGTTCAGCGCAACATAAATGCTGTAGTGTTGACTCCTGTTGGCCCACACACTGCTAAGGATCCCATTGTACTTTATTATTAACTAAATGCTAAGGTTTCTGAGTTTCTGCCACATAGATTTCGTTCTGCAGCCTTTGTGGCCTCCAGTTCATGTCTCGCTCCCAGAGAGCTCAAAGTTGGCTTATTTGCACCATAAAAATACAAAAATTAAATTAATAAACATTTTAACAATGCTCAAAGAGTTTCTCACATGTTACTTGTCTTGCAAAATAACTTGATAGAATATCACTGTGATGACATTGGCAAGGATAGAGATATTAGTCTTTTCCCCAGAGGAATGATCCCTCACAATAGTGCTCCTCTTGGAAACCCTCTGTGTTTGTGCCTTTCTGCTTAAACCCCTATGCTTGTGGGTGGCACCCATGGTAGGTATCCTTCTGTTCTCCTCAGTGGATTCTCTCACTTCTCTAATAACTAGGCATTCAAAACATCCAAAGTTGACAGCCCAAATAAAAAGTTATATCTTTATTAAAGTTTACATGTCCATAAAAGTCTAGTGCTGCTAGGTTTTTATAGACATGTTCTAAGCAAAGTTTCCAAAGCTACATAAATATTAAGTCTCTAATATTATCCTGTGTATAACCATCATTTTGATTTAAAAGTTTCAGAATAAAAACAGAAGACGTGCAAGGGTAGAAATGGCACATTAAACCGGGGTTGCCAAAACCTTATAGACTTGGGCCTACAGGTTCCACTACCTGAGGATGTTGCTACAGTGCCGCAGAAAACATAATTAGGTTAAATGATGTTATTTAACAAAATAACACCATACATTACTTCTCTTAAATATGAATGGAATTTAAGATGACCACCTGTTGTAATGTGCTTTGTTGTCATCTACTGGTCACCAGATCTTTTGGTAGATCACAGTGTACCTTATGGGAACCATTATAGCTTACAGTCTTTAAATCTGTTTGTGATAAAGGTATTTGATTCTCTTGTTCTTTCTTCCATCCTTAAGGGAGAAGGTGTTGCTTACCGTGGACGGGTTCTTCTGGAGCTGGAAACAAAGTTGGTGGAGCAGGCAGAGCAGAAGGTGGAAGACATTCCTTCAGATGATATTTTACGAGTTGAGGTTCGAATATGTTTTTTTAACAGGGGAGAAAGAGGCTTCCCGCAAAAAAACACAGATCTAATTTCTGTTATTTGGTTAAACAGTTGCTCAGGTTTCTCATGGGGTACCTGTAAATGGTCTTTGCTTTGTGAGCTTGGAGCATTTGCTCACAACTAGGAAGCCATAAAATATCTTAATTGGTCTGCGGATGTCTTACTACAGCGCATAGATTTTACTTGCAAGAAGCTAATTTGTGTTTTTCTTTTTTTACAAGCAAATCATAAATTTCATACGGGACTTTGATGAACGATGTGAAAGGAGCCTTCTTATTTTCTTCATGCTGTCAATCTATTTCATATTTTGGGGGTGCTGTTCATTGTTGTTATTCCGGTAAATTGCATTGGTTTCTGTGAGTGAGAAGGAATCTGTTTAGTGCTGGAAAAATATGTCCTGGAGACACTTGAACACTCCATGAACTGACAGAGCACTTGGACAATATATCCAGTATCTAAGGTTTATGGTATAAACTAATTATACTAATGTTTTCCAGGCAGAGGGCCTATTGTCCACATGTCTGAGAGTTGGAAACTTCATTGATAATCTTGTCTACAAGGGCTGTTGCAGCCATCTTGTTGTCATCTCACAAAAGTTTGGCTTGCTGATGATACCCTTGCGTTAGGAAGCCAATCCTGGAGTAGCTGGACTAGAGTCCTGCGCGGGTCCATTTTTTGGGACCCGTACCCAACCCGCAATCTGCAACCCGGACCCGCGACCCGCATTCTTACCCGCATGGACTGCGACCCGTACCCGCAACCCGAGATCCGCAACCCGGACCCGCGACCCGCTGACCATCAAGAATCAGGAAGTGCTGTCATTGTGAACCGGAAGTGACATCATCGGAAGTAGCCGTGATCAGAAAATAAGGAGTAAAACAGGAAGTGCTGTCAATTTAAACCGGATGTGACATCATCAGAAGTAGAAATGCTGAGAAAAATGAGTAAAAATTGCTATAGCGAGTATCCGCGACCCGACCCTCAACCCGCCAACCTGCAGAACCACCGGCCCGCTTCTATACCCGCACACAGAAATTCTATGAGCAACCCGCAGGGTACCCGACCCGATGCAGGACTCTAAGTTGGACTACATCTCTCAGCATACTTTGATAATAAGTCTTACTATTAAGTATTACTTGAGTTATTGCTTAGCAGTATTGGTTAAATCATGGCTAAGCAATAGAATTTACATCCCTTTAAAATGATGTTGCCATGTAAGAAGCCCATGGAGCCTGGGGTACACTTTGTACTATAATAATAGCTTGGAGGGCCTTTGTCTCCAGTTCTGTTTACTGTATTGGAATGTTCTATTCTGCACAAGGAACCAGTAATAGGCACTAACCCATTCTCTTTTAACCCAAATGCAAACTGACTTGTCATGCTGCCGTCACTTACAAACCTAGGCCCAACCTGGCCATCAATGTGATAATCAGAGGGGACGGAGCAAGCATGCTTATATTAATGAAAACTCAATACAAAATCCCTCAGCACGCCACTTACTCGATTTCCAAGTGTGCATACACTTCCTGGCTGCTTCAAAAAACAAATTGTATCCAGAGAATTTGTAAGGAAGGAGCACACCTATGGCCGATGCCCCCCGAAAGCTTGTGCTATTTATTTCTGCTGCAATAAATGGATTGAAAAGGCATTGGCCATAGGTGTGCTCCTTCCATACAAAGTCCCTATATAAATGAAAAGGCAGCTGGATTAGGAATGCCTGAGGACTGAGACAGGATGATATTGTGGATAGGGAGGTCCATGGGCAAGGCCACCACCCTGAAACCTACTAGAAAAGTCCTTCATGTTGTGCACACTTTTTTTTAAACAAATATGTAAAATAAATGGCAGCCATAAAAAGAAAATAATCCCTGTTTTACAGAAATATCTCCGCAGGCGCAAGTACTGTCTGTTTGCCGCTTTCTATTCAGCCACCATGTTGCAGGACGTTGATGACGCCATTCAGTTTGAGGTCAGCATCGGCAATTATGGAAACAAGTTTGACAACACCTGCCTCCCCCTGGCCTCCACAACGCAGTACAGCCGGGCTGTGTTCGATGGTAAGAAGCACCCATTGTGGGACCAGGGGTCTCCTATAGTACTAATTGAAAATCAAGCAAAAGAAAAACATTGCCGGCTGGATAAAGTATGTGCGCTTCCCTCGCTCCCTAACTGGCTTGTAATTGCTAATAAATGAAGGAAGCTCAGGAGTCTGCACAGTCTATAAAGCATTCTTAGTGCAGATTCCTGGAATTTAAGCAAAAGTCTGGACAAACTCCCAGGCACTGCTATACTGCGCCGCTCAGAACAAAGACCCACAGATTAAGATGCAGATTGGCAGACAGAAGTTGGGGCCCCAGGCAAAAGAATAACAAGGGCCCTAAGGATGTATAGCATGTAACCCTTCAACTATTGAACTACAAGCCCCAGCATCTGTGTATGTAATGTATAAACATTGAATTCACTTTGTCCTAAAATGTGTTTTATCCCTGTATTCTCAGACCTGTATTTTATATACCTTGTACCCTGTACCTTAATCCGTATTCCTTAACCTTTATAGCTCAGCCTGCAGCCTTGTGCCTTTATATGGTCACACCCCTCAGTGACTTCTAATATCCTTATCATTTACAGTAGGGGGTACATTATCCCTTATAATACATGAGTGATACTCAGAGTTCCCCGTATAACTCAGCCTGCAGCCTTGTGCCTTTATATGGTCACACCCCTCAGTGACTTCTAATATCCTTATCATTTACAGTAGGGGGTACATTATCCCTTATAATACATGAGTGATACTCAGAGTTCCCTGTATAACTCAGCCTGCAGCCTTGTGCCTTTATATGGTTACAGAACAACCCCTCAGTGACTTCTAATGGAATGCTAGAAATATGTACATAATTGACTCCTTGTCTCATAACCAATTACAGGTCTCTTATGTTCCTCCCTTGCCCACAGGTTGCCAGTACTACTATCTTCCTTGGGGCAACGTAAAGCCTGTAGTGGTTCTCTCATCACACTGGGAAGACATTGGCCACAGAACAGATACGCAGAATATTCTACAACACGCAATAGACAATCTGGTAAGGGAAACCACACTTCGGATTTATATTAGATTAAAGGTGAAGGCCACTCTCAATAGGAAGAGTGTAGAAATCATGCTGTTCAAGCCGTGGCAGAGGATTTGTTGCAGCAGGAAGGGCAGTACAAGTCTTTTCTCATTCAACTTAGAACTGAGGGACATCAAGGCGGCACTAAATTTACTCTACTGTAGCTTTGAATGTGTTTCCTCCTACAAGTTCTGAAGGTTTCTTAGTTCCAGTGAATCTATGTGGCCCACCCCTGTATTAACCTGACACAAGTGGTGCCCAGGAGTCTTAGGTATTGTGTGTGCAAGGGATCAAAGAGCTCAGCAGCGACAGCTTTGAAGTACTTGGCAAAAACAAGGCATAATAAGGGGACCCGCAACACAACAGGGACAGTGTCTGCTGTAGACAAGCTCGGGATAAGATGTGGTTTTGCTTTTCATAGGCAGCTAATCTGGAATGGGTCCACCTTGCTGTGAAAGCTAAGAGCTCTCCCTACGACTTGGACGCTTTGGTCTCGCGTTTGATTGATGACATCATCACCGACTGCAGGTAAATTTGCCAGATTCAACTGGAATGGCTTTTGTACATTTATTGCAGAAAGATGTATTTTTGTTGGAAAAAGGTCTTAAAAAAAAAAGTAAAAAAAAAAGCTCATTTGTTCATGTTTACCACAAATATAGAGCCAGAGTACAAAGTTGAAAACGTGATTTCTACAACAGGCCATAAATTTGGATTCCCAGCTCCAGAGTGTGTGAATAGGACAGATTGTATCCCAACGTCCACTAATAGATTTTATGGCAAATACAGTTGAGTTTGGCGCTCACAACCATCCAGCTCTTCCTTCTGATCATGTAACGGGAACATTTCTCTCTTCTGTCTTCCAGCACTTTAACCACTTAGGCTCCCCTTAATTACAGCCCTGTGTATATACAGTAAACTGGCGTTATACCAGGGAAGGGTTAGTAGGAAGAATCAGTATTTAGCTGTAGAAAGATGAGAAACATGTAACTTTCTCCAAGACTACTCATTTTCTCAATATTATATATGAACTCTAATGTTATATATGAACTCTAATGTACTGTGTCAAGGAAAGGAGCATGAGCGTCTAACTGTCAGTTATGGGGTATGACTGAGTTGCAGAAGCAGTGGAATTTTGGGGGAGATTCAATGATAAGTAAAGGCAGATGTATGTGTTGGATGTTGGTGGAGATAGAAAGAAACCAGCTATGAATGGCCCTTAGTGTAGGTTGGGTTGAGTGCTGGCACATGGGGGCTTCTATCTGCTGCTTAATCAATTACAATTTCACACACAAATATGACAGGTAAGGGGATTGGGGGGCCTCTATACACTAAAGTGACAGATAGATCACCTATGATCTGGATATACAGTATAAAACCTAGACATGCTGGGAAATGATTCTGTCAGATAAAAATATGCAGCTTTAGATACAATAATCCTCCCAGGAGTGAAATAAATATCACCCATTAGAGACTATTTGGCTTTTCATAATCAGCCGGTATTAGAGAAAGCAAGTTGGCTTGAAGCTACTGGTATAAGGTATCAAGATGTTTGCGAAATTAAACTTATAAAATGTGACTGGCCTGGATATTCATCCTCCTTGACTTTGTTAAAGATGTTGAAACTCTACTACTTTTTATATCCGTGCTTCTGTAGCATATTAATAACCCCCATCTTGTACATTATAAGGATATTAGAAGTCACTGAGGGGTGTGACCATATAAAGGCACAAGGCTGCAGGCTGAGTTATACAGGGGGGAACTCTGAGTATCACTCATGTATTATAAGGGATAATGTACCCCCTACTGTAAATGATAAGGATATTAGAAATCAATGAGAATGACCAAATAATATCATGGGGCCAGAAACCATGGAACCATAATGCATCCTGCTACTGTATTGTAGAAGTACATCATTTGTTATAATATATAATTGGTCTGAGGTACCAATGAACACTTTCTTGTTTCCGAACATTTTTGGCTATCCCTAAATTTTATGTGAAAAATAGGCAACACTTTTTTTGCCAGCATATTGTGACAAACCACCAAAATCTGAACAATTTCAAAACTTGGACTTTTGCTCATCCTTACTTATATGTGAGAAGTTTGGCAGGCAACAGATAGAACAAACGGTACATGGAGGTTAGTCTAGGAAAGACGCCTAGAATATTTGAAGTGATGTAGAGCTTGGATGGCCTGCTCACGTATAAGTGTTATAAAACTGCTATTTCTTGCAACCAAATTTGGATCTTGGTGAAATACCCTGAGTTGTAATTCAACATTATCAGTTGGGTCACATCCCTTAAATAAAAATGTTAATCTGGTTATTTCTGATGAATGGGACTAGCTTATATCTGCTTATTTTTCTGCTGCACTCCATTTTCTCCATTTTTCCACTTTCTCCCCGGGTTCTTCTCACTCCCGTTCTCTTTTAGCATATGACCTCTTGTCAAAGATATTTCCTCACCTTCCCAAGGGTCAGTACCACTGGGAGACCCTTTAAGGCATCATTAAAAGAAATGGTTTTTGGTTTCTGAGGTGGGAATGAAGAAGGTTTCATCACCTCGACACAAGTAAGATGGCTGGAATGCCAAGTATTTGAGATTTTGGACGCTCTCCAGTCTGTTGAGATCCTGTTGGTTTCAGAAAGAATCGCAGAGGACTTGGAGAAATGTACAGTTCCAGTTGTGATGATTTGATATTAGGGGTAGATTTCATGCTATTTGCACTCCTTTTGGGAGGAAATAAATAACTTAAGTGATCTGAAGGTATTAAATCTTTATATTCAATATATAAACTAAGCATTATGAAATGGACACTCTATATCCAAGCATGTTATGTGGTCAAAGCAACTGGGCAATGATTTAATGTCCTAAGTTGGGACACTTACTGGTGACAAAGCAGCTTCAACACAATAATTATTCATTGGAAGCCCAGTATCAGACTGAACATTGACATGCATCTGTTGGAGTGGAGTTTGCCTCCACTGGACTCTTGCGCAGTGGGAACGTTTTCAGCAGTACTAAATTGAGCTACACTATATGGTAATAGTTTGGGGCCGTATTCTCTGTCAGAAAAAAAATAACAAATGGCATGTGGAGCATCTTAAGGTTGGAGTAGTGTATGGATGGCATATTGAGCTCCTCGAGGTTGGAGCAGTGTATGGAGTGCATGTAGAGCTTCTTAGGGTTGGAGCAGTGTATGGAGTGCATGTAGAGCTTCTTAGGGTTGGAGCAGTGTATGGAGTGCATGTGGAGCTTTTTAGCATTCAGGCAGTGTATGGAGAGCGTGTGGAGCTTCTTAGGGTTAGAGTAGTGAATGGAGAGCATATGGAGTTTCTTAGGGTTGGAGCAGTGGATGGATGGTATATAAGGCTTTTTAGCGTTGGATGAGTGTATGGATAGCATATTGAGCTTCTTATGGTTGGGGCAGTGTATGGAGAGCATATGGAGCTTCTTAGGTTTGGAGCAGTGGATGGATGGCATATTGAGCTTTTTAGGTTTGGAACAGTAGATGGAGAGCATGTGGACCTTCTTATGGTTGAATTAGTGTATGGAGAACATGTGGTGCTTCTTAGGGTTGGATCAGTATATGAATGGTATAATGCGCTTCTCAGGATGGCATATTGAGCGTCTTAGGGTTGGAGCAGTGTATGGAGGGTATGTAGAGCTTCTTAGAGAGGGAAAAGTGTATAGATGACATGTGGAGCTTCTTCAGACTGGAGCAGTGTATGGAGGGCCTATTGCACTTCTTAGGGTTGGAGGAGTGTATGGAGGACACGTAGAACTTCTTAGGGTTGGAGGAGTGTATGGAGAGCATATAGAGCTTCTTAGGGTTGAAACAGTGTGTGGAAAGCATGTGGTGCTTCTTAGGATTGGAGTAGTGTATGGAGGACACGTAGAACTTCTTAGGGTTGGAGGAGTTTATGGAGAGCATATAGAGCTTCTTAGGGTTGAAACAGTGTGTGGAAAGCATGTGGTGCTTCTTAGGATTGGAGTAGTGTATGGATGGCATATTGGGTTTCTTAAGGTTGGAGGAGTGTAAGGATGGCATATTGAGCTTCTTAGGGTTTGAGCAGTGTATTGAGGGAATGTAGATCTTCAAAGGGGTGAGGCTGAAATGATGGTTTGTATGGTTTATCTGAGGTCTATGTGAATAAATGCCCAAGTTCCTTTACTCTTCTCTCATTTTTCTTCTTTTTTTTGTAGTCACCCGTTGCCAGATATCCAGTCTATACAAGGGACCACCCACCTTGACCAGTACTTGTACAGATTCCGAAGGACAAACCTTGCACAGATTGTCCAGGCTGCTCTGAAATTTAAGCATGATGATTGTGTGGAGCAGGAGAATCTGATGGAGCAGGCAGAGGATTGGCTAATGCGACTAAAGGCTATGGCCGAGGAGGTAACTGACACCTCTTCTCTTGTAGTTCCAAACCAGCTTCTCTTAAATCCCCAGCAATCATGAGCCAACTTGTTCTAAAGTAAAGGCAGTGCTTGGAATATCTGGCACACTCTGTCAACTATATCATCCAGATACTGTAGGACTATGACTCTCAGCATCCCAGTGTGGCTAATTTCAGTTCCACAACTACATTTGGTCCTTTTTGTTCTAAAAGATCATAACTTTATGTAAACACCTTTCAATGAATCAAGGTGTCAATATTCCATGATGTTTGTTTTGTAGCTGCAGTTGCGTTCCACTAAAGCATCTGCACATCAGCTGTATGGCAGCCCATCTGCTGATCTGGGGGCAGGAAGAGGACATGTCAGTGTCTTGGATCATCCTTGGCTTGTCTGACAGCTTCATTACTTTTCATTATATAACTGCCCATAGTTTAGTAGTTGCTAGTTCCTCAGCTTCCAAATTAGCCATAACTTGGCAGTAACAATTTAAAGGGAACATTTACATGAATCCAATGAAAACAGTTCTATTGAAAAAGTGAAGAACTCTACTTAAAGTGCCTTAGGCAACGTTTCAGGCTACCCAGGCCCTTTGTCAAGCCATTGGGGTCTGCTGAAACCCTGTGGAGACAGTGGAGGTCTGAGCAACACTACTCTACCCTTTACACACCACTCTCTTTTGGCAAGTCACCTGAACATGTGTCCAGAGTTCCATTAGATATTACTGAACATTAACTGTGTCTGTCTACATTGTGGCTCTTTTTCCATCATTTTCCAATTTTCAGCTGTATTTTGTTATGTGTTTGTTGGAATGGATGAGGGATACTTTGTGAATTCCCGTTTGTAGCCGCAGAACAGCTTGCCAGACATAGTGATTTGGATGCTACAAGGGGAGAAGCGTGTGGCTTATTATAGAATGCCGGCCCGCGATGTCCTTTTCTCCAGGAGCGGCTCCAAGTGTTGTGGCAAGAACTGCGGGAAGCTTCAGACAATATTTCTCAAAGTATGTATTCTAATCCTTCTCTATTCAAGATCTCCATATATATCCATTGGTCTTTACTTTGTTTGGTAGTAAATTGCTCTTTCATGTACTCTGGGGATCAAAAAGCTGCCATTTTGTTCCACCCAGATCTTTCTACTGCCTTGAATTATCTTTCATAGGCTTCCATCCTCTAGGCTTGCCATGCAATAAACATTTTATGGTGTGAGTAAAGTCTCCTAACTGAGATTAGGATCATAGAGTTCACACCAATGGGGCTTCAAGCCACTAATGACATACACCAATCTATCTAGCTTGGAGTTTGTCTAGAAAGAGCTACTAGCCACAGGTTAAAAATCCCACTACCCTTGGCCTCTTTCTAAATTTTGTGCTTTTCCCAGTATCCTCAGGAAGGAACCCAAGGAGCTAAAATGCCGGCCCAGGTTCGAGTCCAGCTGTGGTTTGGGCTCTCTGTGGATCAAAAGGAATTCAATCATTACGCTCAGGGGAAACTGTCTGTTTTTGCTGAGGCTGTAAGTTTTTCAAAAAATGGAGAATCTATTATGGTTTTGAGATGACTTTACTAGACATTGCTCCTGTTTTACATTTTATAACTGCATGACCCTGTATGATTTAATTCACTTTACAGAGGGGAAAAGCTTTGTAAATATAGAGGGCAGTGTGGGGGTTCGAGAAGAATAGCCACCATAACAGCATGGGAAGACTTACTGCAAAAGGCATCACTCCCAAGGCACCAGCCCTGTTATCTTGCATTGGAAAGCCTAAAAATTGATAAATGCCAACTCTGTATAAACCCATCCCAGGAGTATTCTTAGGAACCTTTCCATTATCCATACCAACACATTCTGATGGTATGAAAAAATGATTAATGCAGAGATAACGATGGCCACTCCATTAAGATTAACCCAGTTCACAAAAATCCACCTGTTGTTTAACTGGTTGCCATTTTGATTCTATATAGCTGATATATTGATGATATCATTGATGCATGTCCAATCAGCATGAGATGTACTTTTATGGGATGATGAACACAAACCCTTCACCAGAACTTTATTACTATCATTCCTATTCAATTGCTATTGTTTCCTGGGTGACATAAAATTAACATTTTGAATGATTCTTTGTAACCTTCAGTATTTTTTAAAATATGCAGTATGAAAACCAAACAAAGCTGGCTCTTGTGGGCAACTGGGGAACAACTGGCCTTACGTACCCCAAATACTCTGACGTGACTGGGAAAATTAAACTTCCGAAGGAGAGTTTCAAGCCTTCCAGCGGTTGGAGCTGGGCTGGAGACTGGGTTATCAGCCCTGAGAAAACGTGAGTTAAGTTTAGTGAAGTCACAATGGATCCTTGTGTTTAAAGTAGGTGCTATTCAATGGTTTCTGGAGAGCCCAGATCCCTAGCAATTAACGTAATCAGGACAGCATTCCAAGAACAGCTGGGTGGTCATAGATGTAGTAGACTATGCAGAGAAAGGAGTTATTTTATACCAAAGGGCTAGAGCTGAGCAAGCACAGAACAAGGCTTTCCTCAGATCTTGGGTTCTTGGACTTGTTTTTTCACCTAATACGTTTCTTTGTTTAAAAAACCGCATCCAGATGGTCGAGTCTTGTAATTCAAAAGCACAGTGATGTCCAAACGGCACCAGTCCAGCTGTTTTGGAACAACATGTACCAGCATCTTCTTACAGCTGAGAATGGGGGGTATTAAAAAAAAAAAAAGAAAATGGGTGCAATCTAATGGCAGCTTATAGGGAGGGAGTCTGTAACTCAAGCAGTTGGCTGGACTAGAACACTCCTCCTAACAAAGGAGATGCATGAACTCTCATGGAGACTCAAGCAGAAGGTGAGTGGGTTGGACTAGATGCTCTGATGGTTGCTTACAGATAGGGGTCATTTACTACAGGGTGCAAAGTGCAAAGAATAGGAACAGTTTGCCATAATGGAGCATAGAGATCGGCTTTTTCCAGATGAATACAGTGATGTCTGCATTTGATGCATGTATTCATGAGGCATAGGGGGAGGCATGTCTCTCCCCTCCTGTCCCACGTCATTCAGTAAGGGAGGACCTGTGAGTGCAATCAGTAACAATGGCAGATGATAAAGACAGGGTTGCATTCATCTGTCTATTCAGTGGAAGGAACGGCACACAAACTACGCAGCAAATATCTACAATCTATTTATAAAAATGGCATTTTTAAATTAAATATTAACCTTATTGTGCACCCTTCCAAGGAGAGACACTGATAGACTTCCTTGATTAAACTGATGGAAAAGCATAGTTTTTACAGGCTCTTAGGCAACATTTAACTGCACATTTCATGGGGTGCACTGATTGCAAGGACGTAGTTTTTTCTTTGGGGGGGGCACACTTTTGTGGCAATTGTATGTAAAAGTTATATTTTGTTTGTTGTCTGTTCATTTTGAAGTGATCTAATAGAAATACTTGCAGCAGGGAACCAGGAGCGAGCAGCACTTGACATGGCGCTAATTGCCACCTCTTTATCTAATATTGCAATTTGCCGTAATAAATTGCTGCCGCACATTCCTCGGGCAAATGGGATAATTGGGGTCGGAGACGCATATTAGGCATCTCATATATCAGAAAATTGACTGAAAACAGAGAAAAACACAGCCTAGGAAATACTTCAGCGAGGAATTTCTGACTGCGTTGCATTATCCAAGAATAACACGAGCAGCGAGTTATCTGCTAACTACTGTTGTTGGAGAGCGCTGAAGGAACACAGATGTGTCACTGCTGATTTCATGATAACCGCTCTCAACAACGCATGGTTTCAAATCAAAATAAGAAAGCGAATAGCTGCCTCGTGGATTGGATTTCTTTGGAAAAGGTTATTTTGGATTCCAGAGGCGATACACGCAGCAGGCAAGGCAGGGATTGGCTGCCCAAGGTTTGACCGTGATATTTTAAAATATATATATATAAAAAAAACACAGTGGGGCCACATAATCAGTAATTTCCGAGGCGTAGGATCCCCCACTCCAGTCGAACTCCTTGATCATAAGGAATTTTAACAGGACCCAGTGTTGGTTAGGGTGGAGGTCCAAGATTCTCATTAAAAAATATTAGAAGTAGTAACACTGCAGTTTCACAGTCAATCATTTCTGCTTTCCTAAGTAATCCTGGAGAACAGAACTAATTGGTTTCTATTTCTGCCCATCACCTGCTTGAGTATCTTTCAGATTGATCTATATTTACCCCAGTTACATTAAGTCTGGCACATCTATTCCACTTATTTCTGTAAACAAATATTCCTTATGTTCTCTTCTTCCCCAACTTCATGTTGTCCTACCAGGTTTTCTCCAACTTTCTATCTTACTGGAAAATTAATTGAGTTTACTCCCTTCATCTATCTGAACATGTCAATCAAATCTGCTCTCTCTCCTTTCTCTGTTCTAAGCTACTACCTATTAAAGGTCAAGTGCAACCTGGAGATGTAGAAAGGCAAGGATGTGTTGGTGTTCTCTATTGAAGGCCCAGCCTTTGGCTAGGCCCTTCTTTGTTTGAGAGTATAGATACAGGAAACCATCAGTTATTCTGTCTTATTTCAAGGGCAGAAAATACATATTCTCCCCAATTCTTACCCTAACTGACCTTCAAGCTGAGCTTTCAGGTGTATCTTGGAGACCAAATGGCTTTTCTTTCCAATTTCCACCCAACTGAACTTAACAGCAAGGCTTTCAGATGTATCTAGGGGAGCAAATGGCAATTCTTTCAAATTCTCACCCTTATGAAACTTCTAGCTTGACTTTCAGGTGTATCTAGGAGTCCAAACGGCAGTTCTCTCTAATTCTCCCCCTTATGAACCTTCTAGCTTGGCTTTTAGGTATATCTAGGAGACCAAATGGCAATTCTTTCAAATACTCACCCTTATGAACCTTCTAGCTTGGCTTTCAGGAGCATCTAGTAGACCAAATGGCATGTCTATCCAATTCCCCCCCAACTGATCTTCTAGCTAGGGTTCCTGATGCATTGGGTACCTTTGTCTTGTGGAACGTTCTGAACATATCTAAGATCATAAAACAGGCTAGGCATCCATTGTTTGCCAGAAAGGAAACATTAGTCATGTGAGTAACAGGAAATAGATCCCCCATTCAAGTATAAATAGTACCAGTAACATTCCTGACAAAGATGGGCAGATGTCTGTAAGGGTTTTCAAAGTTTCCTTCCACATAAGAGTTCTGGGGTTGTTCTTGATACAATTATTGGTCAAGGGGTTTAGATCCTCCAAGAAAAATATCAAAAGGGGGTCTGCTTTTGCCCCACTGATCATACTGTTCTGTCCCAAGGCTGCTGTATGACACAGATGCGGGTCACATGAGCTTTGTGGAAGAAGTGTTCGAGAACCAAGCCAGGCTGCCTGGTGGACAATGGATCTATATGACAGAGGCCTATTCTGATGTGGTAAGTGGGATTGGGGGCTGATTTTGTAACCTTATGTTTTCATTTAATGATAGTGGTCAGTTTCTTTCCTTTGTGCTCATTTATAAAAGTAGTGTAAGGTACATAAAAAGTTGGTGCGGTTTTTACCGTACAAAACAAAGAGTTTCTAACACCCTTGCTTTTGTGGCTACCTGTGCTTTCGGTCTTCATTATGCAGGGATGTATTAAGAAACCTTATTGATTAAGAAAATCAATTTTTAGAAGTATGGGGTGGGGGGTGTTCAGCATCAGGCTGGTGGATATTAGGAAATGCCATATTCATTGGATTGAGGGGGCAAAGGGGTAATGGTCATCTAGAGAGGACCAGCACAACACTGAAATGTATCCACCACCCAGACTAATCAACTTCCAAAGAGCTAATAGGAAATAATCTATGCTGCAGCCCACTAGGAGGTCCTGGCTATTCAACTGAAGTTCTTAGAAACATCACATCAGCAGCCACAAAGGGAAAATTATATTTTTTTGGGGAATGGTGGATCAGGGCAGGGTAAGAGTGGGACGGGGGTATTACTTGCCCCTACCACACAGGCAGGAAAAGTCAAGGTGCACCCAAATTAGTTCTGTTGTTTTGGGTTGTCATATCTGGTCCAACCATGAGGTTGGTGGTAACTGAACAAATGGAAAATTTCCCCAGTTTGATCCCAATTTAATGAACCCATTAAATGTGATTGTGATCTGCTAAATTAATACAATGTATTGCTGTCAGTGTCGGACTGGCCCACCGGGATACCAGGAAAACTCCCGGTGGGCCCAGATGTCAGGGGCCCCTTTGCTCATTCCCTATTGCTTTATGGTAAAAAAGAGGCTTAATAATGGAAGGATAGAATATAGCAAATAGATATAAAAGACTGGGAGATAAAGAGGTTGAGTGAGGGGAGAAGGAGTAATAGTTTGGAAAGGGGGTCCATGGTCTAAGGTTTTCAGGTGGGCCCCGGTCTAAGGTTTTTTGGTGGGCCACTGGCATCCCAGTCTGACACTGATGGCTGTTTATTGGTTATCTATTAATATCTGTTTTATGCGTTCATCCTGTGCCTTTAAATTTGCACGTTTTTAGGCAGAAATGTAATATACAGAGCAAAGCCTCCCCCCCTAGAAATAAATAGCAGAAGAGGTTAAGTGCAGTAGGTGCCCCCCCCTCACCGGAGAGAGTCGCTCTGTCACTTTTACACCGTGATTTCATTTCAAAGGATTTTTGTTTTTGGACTAAATGAGAGAAAAGAGATTCAGGAGGAACATTTCCAATGAAACCAGAACTAAATTGTTCAGCGTGTGTCTGCTCGTAATGTTTAGGGATGATAAATGATCCTGAGCTCATGCTGTAACTGCTCACTGCAGGACATCTTCTACCTCCAGGCTCCGCAGCACTCACAAGGGCTTCCAAGGGAAGAGACAGGGTGCGGAGCCAAGTCCGTCATATATCCATATATATATATATATTTACTCAAAGCAGCGTCTCTAGGAACCTGTTACAATTAATATACAACATTAGCCTTTCTAGGACTCTCCTCCTTAATAAGTGAATCCAGTCTCCTCCTGGCACATACCCTCTGTACTGCTTGTCCCTGGGCTGCTCTCTTTCCCATGGTTAGGCATAAACTGCACTCTGAGTAAGTGAATCCAGCCCCTTACAGTACTTATCCAGGTACAGAGCTCTGATTTCCTTTACTTCTTGCCTCTGGGCTGCTCTCTTTCCCATGGTTAGGTATAAACTGCACTCTGAGTAAGTAAATCCAGACCCTTACAATCATTATCCAGGTACAGAGCTCTGAATTCCTTTACTTCTTGCCTCTGGGCTGCTCTCTTTCCCATGATTAGGCATAAACTGCACTCTGAGTAAGTGAATCCAGTCCCTTACAGTACTTATCCAGGTACAGAGCTCTGATTTCCTTTACTTCTTGCCTCTGGGCTGCTCTCTTTCCCATGGTTACGCAGGAACTGCACTCTGAGTAAGTAAATCCAGCAACCTTCCCCCCCCCGCAGTACTTATCCAGGGTTGCTCTCTTTCCTATGGTGAGGCCATAGGGGAAGCATTCAATTTGTGACTGGGGAGGCTTCCCATAGTACAACTTACAACAGGGGTCCCCAACTTTTTTTGCTCGTGAGCCACATTTAAATGTAAAAAAGAGTTGGAGAGCAACACAAGCATGAAAAAGTCCATGGGGATGTCAAATAAGAGCTCTGATTGGCTGTTTGGTAACCCCTATATGGACTGGCAGCTACAGGAGAGAATGTTTGGCAGGACATCTGTTTTTTATACAACCAAAACTTGTCTCTAAGCCTGGAATTCAAAAATAAGCCCCTGCTTTGAGGCCACTGAGAGCAACATCCAAGGGGTTGGAGAGCAACATGTTACTCACGAGCTACTGGTTGGGGATCACTGACTTAGGACTTTACTATGCCAACTGATCTCCGTTGCCTAAAATGTCATTATTCTCCATTGGTGAGGCAGGATCTGCCCTTTGGGCAGGTTAATTCAGTGTCCTCTGCATATACATGTGCAGAGCTCTGATTCTCTGTACTCCTGGGCTGCTCTCTTTCCCATGGTCATAAAGGAACCTGCATGATAGTAAGGAGGCACTGGGACGACCAATCCTTTTTTTCTTTGCTGTCTAGAATGGGGAGAAGGTTTTGCCAAAGGATGAGATAGAATGCCCACCTGGCTGGAAATGGGAGGATGACGAATGGTCCACGGATACCAACAGGGCTGTTGATGAGCAAGGTGAGCCATACCGGGGGCCTCCCTCAATCTTTTTATTCATTTGGTTCTTAAAGTGGCCATTCCTTGAGGTGGGTTATATCAGGAGGCTGACTATATAAGCTTGTCCAAATTACCAAATCTACCTCTTAATGGCCTCCTTTGATCAATTTTACCCACCAGTTTTCCTTATAGAATAGCACCTCTAGTGGTTGTACAAGATCCCTTTAACTATGGAGATGTGTAATGTAACCATTCATTATGGCAGCTCCCACTCATATCTATACATACAATTGTAGAGAGAAGGCACATTAACAATAAGCTATACATTAACAGAGCCTCAGGAACAATATGACAGCTCCAACTCATACATATAAATATCCAGAGATGGAATGTTCTGGGCACATAATACTCAGTGCCGTGAGCCTGTTGTGTCTATTTAAGGAAACCATATGGAGGATAAGTCTTATCAGATGTTACGATGAGACATTTATGGCAACACAGCCACATGGATCCCAGCACATATAGCAACGGGGCTCATAATATATTATAAAAAGACAGCAAGTCATTGGGTGGGAGGCTGGGGGCCCAGGTAACCATGGGGCTGGCTACTGAATGGGAGCTCTATCAATCTTTTCATTTGTTTTCCTAGTGAAAACCATTTTAATGTGCATAATAGCACCAAGAGCATGCTCAGAACATACACAGAGCATGCCCAAAGCATACCCAGAACATAACGAGAGTATACCCAGAGTATACCAAGACAATACCTAAAGCATGCCCAGAACATACCCAGAGCATGCCCACAGCATACCCAGAACATACCCAGAGAATACCAAGAACATACCCAGAGTATGACCAGAACATACACAGAGCATGCCCAGAACATGCCAAGAGAATGCCGAGAACATGACCAGAGCATATCCAGAACACACCTAGAGATACCCAGAACATCCAGGCAGGACATACCATTCGTCTTCTCTAATATGAAATATAATTGCTCCTTTAGGATGGGAGTACGGCATCACCATCCCCCCTGACCGGAAGCCTAAATCCTGGGTGCCTGCAGAGAAGATGTATCACACCAACCGCAGGAGGCGCTGGGTCAGACTGAGAAGGAGGGACCCCAAGCAGATTGAGATCCTAAAAAAGGTGCATTGAAGTCATAGTTCTCTTTGAATATCAGAGGATATTAGTTTGGGGGTTATGTGCGCAGGACTTATATATATATATAATCAATAATCAAGGGATGTCACAATGGAAGTGCTTGGTTGCTCTGTGACAGTACAGTGGCTGGCACCATTGTGATATCACTTTCTGTTATAAACTGTAGTTAGCTTCTGCATTTACATGAACTGCTGATTATGGTCCCTTGGTGATGATATTTTGGTAGAATTTCGCCCCTAGATGTCTCTGTTTGACCACAAATTCACCATTCCCCCCCCTCTACTCCTCACAGCTTGAAACAGTTTCCCCTGCTTATAAAATGTTCTATTGAAACCCGAGTGTAAACAACTGCTGAGCAGCTGCACGTCTGCCAGATGCACTTTTTATAACCTGTAATAGTGAAGCAGCATAATAAGCTATAAAAGCAGGCATTACAAAAAATCCTTAGAAAGGCTACCACCAAGGGAAACTCAGGCTTGCACAGCACTGCCCCAAAGTGAGGCTTTCAGAGTTCTGTCCAGCGGACTCAATGTAAACAAGGGGGATATATAGGCACACGGGGATTGTTCCATCTGCCTAAATATATCACTTTGTTTTACTGGAATATAATAAACACTGTATCCTCTACTGTAAATGATAAGGATATTAGAAGTCACTGAGGGGTGTGACCATATAAAGGCACAAGGCTACAGGCTGAGTTATACAGGGAACTCTGAGTATCACTCATGTATTATAAGGAATAATGTACCCCCTACTGTAAATGATAAGGATATTAGAAGTCACTGAGGGGTGTGACCATATAAAGGCACAAGGCTGCACTCTGAGTTATACTGGGGGGAACTCTGAGTATCATTCATGTATTATAAGGGATAATGTACCCCCTACTGTAAATGATAAGGATATTAGAAGTCACTGAGAGGTGTGACCATATAAAGACACAAGGCTGCAGGCTGAGTTATACAGGGGGGAACTCTGAGTATCACTCATGTATTATAAGGGATAATGTACCCCCTACTGTAAATGATAAGGATATTAGAAGTCACTGAGGGGTGTGACCATATAAAGGCACAAGGCTGCAGGCTGAGTTATACAGGGGGGAACTCTGAGTATCACTCATGTATTATAAGGGATAATGTACCCCCTACTGTAAATGATAAGGATATTAGCAGTCACTGAGGGGTGTGACCATATAAAGGCACAAGGCTGCAGGCTGAGTTATACAGGGGGGAACGCTGAGTATCACTCATGTATTATAAGGGATAATGTACCCCCTACTGTAAATGATAAGGATATTAGAAGTCACTGAGGGGTGTGACCATATAAAGACACAAGGCTGCAGCCTGAGTTACACAGGGAACTCTGAGTATCACTCATGTAGTGAATTTAATTCACTGGGATGTGCCTAATATTTTGGCATACCCTAGTACATTAGGCTTTCATTGTCCTTTAAGCAGGTGCATGCCCCTCGTTCTATATGAAGGACTCCCAGTGATTAATACAGGAGTGGCTGGATAAAATTAAATGCATTTCACAACCATTTATAATTGGGGAGTGAAGGTACATGACAGGGAGTTATTGGCCTTTGCAGTTGTAACAGAGATTGTGGCCTCACTCAGTAACAGACATTGTGGCTTCACTCAGTAACAGACATTGTGGCCTCACTCAGTAACAGACATTGTGGCTTCACTCAGTAACAGACATTGTGGCCTCACTCAGTAACATACATTGTGGCCTCACTCAAGACATTGTGGCCTCACTCAGTAACATTGTGGCCAATATCCTTATAGAGAGGACTTGTGCCTGTGAGAAGGATCTCCCATGTAAACACAACCCTCTCTCACACAGCACAAGCCTGACGAGTCTGAGAGCGAGGGTTGGGAATACGCCTCTCTGTTCGGCTGGAAGTTTCACCTGAAGTATCGCAAGACCGACAGTTTCCGTAGACGGAGGTGGAGACGCCGCATGGAGCCTCTGGAACGCACTGGGGCTGCAGCCGTTTTTGCTTTGGAAGGGTCCCTGGTAGGTTCTCTTTCTTCTCTCCTTCTTCTCATTGGCCACAGGATTTTACTTACATAAGGTGACACTTAGGGACAGATTTACTGAGGGCCGAATTGAAAATTAGGATTTGAATTCTCGATTTGTTTTATGGTATAAAACTGTCAAATTAGACTAGACTATTATCCAAACTCCAAATCATACTCTGAATTCAACTAAAAAACTCAAATTACTGTATAAGTCAACAGGAGAGGTCCAGGGATCAATTTGGTGATGTTTGTAGCCTTCCTGACATACAAGTTTTTTTTGGAGAAAAAAAAGCAAATTCGGGTTTTCGTGTAGTTTAAATTCATGCGAGTTTAAAAAATTAAATTTTTATTAATAAAAGTCGAAATTTCAGTTGAATTTAAGGGACTTTTTAAAAGACTGACATGAATTCGAAATTTGACCCTTGATAAGTGTGCCTGAAAGTGTCATCTGTTGGCACTCAGTAACGGCGTTACTTCCCGTCCGTATTACTGTATATATAGCGTAAATGACATAATGTTGCTACTTACATTGTACAGACTAGTCAGGAGATTGTGATGCATCTTACATTCACAGCCTTTATTATAATGAATGATGTGCATTGGGTGCCAGTTGCATCTATAATGCATGGGAAGGGGGGCATGGCTTAATTGAAAAGTGGGCGGTGTCAGAACAGATCAGGGGAGTGTCTGACTTAATGTATGGTCAGGGCAGAATAGGGGTGTGCTCTAATTTTTGCAAATGAATGGCCCACTTCCCTGGATCCCTAATGGATCTACCAAGGCGTGAATGGCGTAGTGGTGATTCAAGGGCGTAGTGTTAGTGTCATTGTTCTCTGCCCATGCTAAAGGTGGCCATTAGGGATGCACCGAATCCAGGATTCGGTTCGGGATTCGGCCGAATCCTTCTGACTGAATCCAAATCCTAATTTGCATATGCAAATAAGGACCAGGAAGGGAAATCATGTGACTTTTTGGCACAAAACAAGGAAGTAAAAAATGTTTTTTCCTTCCCAGCCTTAATTTGCATATGCAAATTAGGATTCGGTATTCGGCCAAATCTTTCAGGAAGGATTCAGGGGTTCGGCCATATCCAAAATAGTGGATTCGGTGCATCCCTAGTGGCCATACACGGAGAGATCCGCTCACTTGGCGATGTCGTCAAACTAGTGGATCTCTCTGATATGCCCACCTTGAGGCAGGCGATATCGGGCTGATCCGACTGTGGGCCCTAGGGCCCAACGATCAGATCATAATGGAGGCCATATGGGCGGTCAGATGCCGACTTGGTCTGTCAGCAGCTTTTATTGGCCAGTGTATGCAGTGGTGTAACTACTCCCTGGTGGGCCCTGGTTCAGGATGGGCACCTGGGCCCCCCCGTCGGGCCCTTAACTCTATGAATCACATGCTGGAGTGTTGATAGCATGTGTGCTGTCCCCCTAGATAACGACCTTCCATTACAATTTTCGTGGCTACAAAGGGCCCCAAGGGGGTGGGGGTCCTGGTGCAATTGCACCCTCTGCACCCCTGGTAGTTACGCCACCTTAAAGCTACAGCCATACTACATAGATCTTGGCCTGTGGAGATCTGCACACATGAAATAATAAAGATGATGATGTAGGATTTATTAGGATTCAAAAGTCTGTGCCATAATAAAACCTTACACCCACTCCATTCATGCAAAGGCTCTTTACTTGTCCTTTAACCTCCATAGAGTTTTCAAGCTGGACCTTTAGGGAATATACTGTGCAATTTATATGGTGTGTGTATATATTAATTCCTGCTACAGAGCTCCTGCGGCTCGTCAGCCCACAAGCACGCTCCGCTTCTTTAATGGTGTTGGCAGGAGAGGAAAATCATTCCTCATGCTTTGTACATTATCTGAACCTACACTAGCCATCAACTAGTCACATTCCAGCGGCTTCCCCCATCTGCCAATAGAAAGAAGCTCTGCTGCTGTGACGAAAGTACCCCCTGTTGTAAATTATAAGGATATTATAAGTCACAGAGGAGTTCAATGACCAAATAAAAGAGGGAAACAGAAGGATGATCCTCGTATTTTGCAACAGGGGGTAATTTATTTATAGTAATACACACGTTTGTCATGTGACAAAAATGACATCACTAAGCTCCGATTATAAGGATATCATTTAAAGGATATTCAAGGCTTTTTTATTATATAGTGAATACAGTAAGGATATGATGTTACTGATCATTTTTGCATCAGGGGTTACTTTATATATTGCAATACACAAGTTTCAGTGAGTCATGTGACAGAAATGACATCACATCACATGACAGAACACTCCGTTATACAGATGACTAGAATCTCAGCCATAAAGCAGTTCAAGATCACCGCTCTGTCCAGACGCCATTTGTTTTAATAATGGAGCTATAAAAATCTACAGCTTGAATCTGTGCCTCTTGTGGAAGTCTGTGTACTCGAAGGAAAATGGTCTTTTTCCTGCCACATTCCTTATCTACAACATTCATCAAGTCAACTCAAGTAATAGAAATGTGGTTTGGCACTGGGTGCCCTCAGCTCCTGGTAAATTAAATGATTCTATGATGTGAGTTTGGAAGTCTAACCACATTAAAGAAGAAAGCCTCATTCACCAGTGACTTATATAAACAGTCATTTGATATCAGAAAATGTTTTTTTAGAATAAAGGGACTGTGGCTGTAGAATAGCAGGTATAGTAGGGAGAGATGGTGTCTATAGTAACAGTGGATAATAGTCTCTGGGAAGGGAGTGTGACTGTGGGATAGCAGGTATAGTAGGGAGAGATGGTGTCTATAGTAACAGTGGATAATAGTCTCTGGGAAGGGAGTGTGACTGTGGGATAGCAGGTATAGTAGTGAGAGATAGTTGTTCAGCAATGACTATAAAATGATACTTTATATCAATCAATGGTGACCCCCAAAGTATGGTTTTCTCAGGGCCCTGCAATGACAAGATGGTGCCACTCAGCAGACAGATGACCTAGAGGTGCTAGTAATGTGCTATACCCCAAGCCTTGTCTATAACTGTCTATAACTTTCCTACTCAATGAAACGATCCTTCCGTGATAGGGCAGTTATACCTAATTATTTTGGCCGTTCTGGAGCAGAGGAATTTAGTTTGGCTTGGGTTCATTAGAAGGGCCTCTTGTCTGCATCCCGCAAGCAGAGCACATCGGAGCTCTTGGAGGAAATGACTTTGACGTTAAAATAAATATAAAGCCCAATTTTACTAATCTCAAACTTCCCTTGCATTCCTCTTACTACTTAGCGCTATTTTTGAGATACTTTACCAGGAAACGGCAGAAATATACAGTATAACTTGAAAGGAAATGAATGGGAGAACAGACAGATTTGCCTCTCCCCATCGAGATCCAGTGATCATCATTAAAGGGCAAGGAAAATCAAAGAAATAAAATCCCATTTTTACTTTCTTTAATGAAAAATAAATCTATCTCCAATATACTTTAATTAAAAAATGTGTACTGTTTTTATAAGAAACCTGACTGTATGCAGTGAAATTCTCCCTTCGTTTCCTGCTGTGGATAGGAATTGTCAGACAGTCCCTAACTTCGGGCAGGGAAACGATCATACTTATGAACAGCAGGGGGAGCCCCTGCCTTACTGACCAGCCATGCAGAACTCAAGCAGCTTTGTTTTGTGATCATTTATGACGACCCCTAAGAAGCCCAGACCACACTGAGCATGTGCACAGTCTTGGTCTTGCAAAGATGTATAACAAAGTTACAAGATGACAGCCCCCTGTGGCCAACTTTGAAAGCATAAATCATTTGTTTGATTAGGCTTGTGGTGCAGTAAGTTCATGTTTATGTTTAGTATACAAAATACACCATTTCTACCCTTATTATATTTTACACTTTCCTTGCCCTTTAAGTTCTGACCCAGTTTAGCAAGTAGCAAAGAAAGCAAAGTTTGGCCCATCCTACGTTCACACTGCCAACCTGTATTCTCTGCTTTCCTTTGCCTATTTCTTCTGAGAGGGCCCCATTATCCATGCATGTAGGAGTACTTGTGATTATAGATGTGTCACATTTCCTAATTTGCTTATACTGGAAGAGATTTGCTCAAACATTCACCTCCTGCCTTGGCACCGACCCACTTCTTTTCTTTCGGAGTGAACTTTCAGCACTGACTCAAACGCACTGAAATGTACCAGGGCCGCATGTAGTGTATTGCGCTAAACGACCCCCGAATTCTTCCTCCTGTTCAGTCCTGACTCACAATATTGGGGTGAGCTGTTGTGGCCACACACACAAGGCATTGTGGGCCAGGGGTGTATCAAATAGCCCATTGTAAGACAAATGCTACCAGCGCTGAATTGTGGCTTTTTGACATTCAACCCTGACTGCCTAAGTGCTTCATTGGGTCTGGCAGATACTCAGGAATATAGCCGCCTCTCTGTTCTGCTAGGCACTAATAAATGGTAAAATGTTACACACACACACACACATATATATATATATATATAGACAAATACAAAAGGTCCTCTGCACTCAACCCATTATCA
>CM044431.1:7779653-7834159 GCA_024363595.1 Xenopus borealis
AGTCACACTCCCTTCCCAGAGACTATTATCCACTGTTACTATAGGCACCATCTCTCCTTATTATACCTGCCCCTCAATTATTGTTATATCCATACGGTGGACTCAGGGAAATTGTCCGGTCAGTCCACCAAATTCAGTTCTGGTTATTCATTTTGTGACAATGTGCATGTCTGAGAAGTTTAGTCTCTAAAATCTTGGCTGGAAGCTTGACCATGCCATCTGTTAACGTTTGATGAGCTAAAGACTCCCAGGTCAATTAGGTTACTCACTCTTTCTCTGTTGATGACGGGTGGAGAAATCCCACAAATGTTATTGTTCTTCATGAAGAAATTATTTGGGCTGTGGTCTATGGGATTTGGGTTTCACACTTTTGTTTAAAGTGGCTGTCATTTCTAACTGGCAAACAGAGAATGGAGAAACCAAGTCTGTGAGTATTGTCTTAACATATGTAGATCAGCTCCGTTCCCATCAGAAGATAGATTTCCAGGAAATGTTTCCAAAATGGGTTGGTTTTAATGAGTATTATTACAGGGTGGTCAGGAAGTGAGTACCTCTTGGAATAAGGGGCAAGTTCCCCAAAATACATGTGGGGGATGCGTTCCACCTTGTTTGTGGTCTTAAACCTCCGACAGTGAGTGAGAAACTTTTTTTCCTGACTCAGGACCAAATAACACAATGAAAAAAAAATCTTCCACAAGATTAACAGTTGGATAAATTTGGTAAGAACAAATGATGGAAGGTAATGAGGTGCAGTGAAGGTGCTTTAAATTCTCTGCAAGCAACTGCACCCAGATCAGGTTTTCTTGTATGTGTGGAAGAATGATCAGCTATAGTCTACGTTAAAGGGCTAAGTTCATAAAGTTTTGATGTTGTTTGTTTGGAAAATGCTTCAAAGCAAGTGACATAATGAGTAGAGAGAGTATCCACACACTCTTGTTTGGCAGCAGCCCAGCTCACAATTGCGTACCGGAATCAGTGTTCTAATTGGATGATACTGGACCACATTGCAAAATATTTTAGGGGACACCTAAATTCTGGTTGAAAGATATTTGTCTTGAAGCTGCTTTTTAGTCAGTGCCCCATTGGGCCCCCTAGAACTACTAACCCTCCAGCTGCTACAGGCTCAGATTCCTCAACAGTTACACCCCAAAGTCCAGTAACAGGGAGGAGCAGCAAGCATGGATGATTGACCAGAGAGTCCAGCTGAAAAGAGAAGAGGTACCAGAGGCAACTGTGAGAAAATGTATCACAGGTATAATTTTTTTACTTTGTCTTCAGGGACTTGGCTGGTTACATGAAGCATCCAGAACCATAAGAGACAGATAATAGTGATACTGATATTGTTGTACCTTTACAATTGCCCAGTCACAGTACACAAGAAGAAGTAAGGTTGATGATCCTGTTCGGTAACCTTAAAGGTGGTCCAGTGGAGATTCCTGCAAGCTCAGCAGTTCAACTGGTTAGAAATCTTATGGCCTTGGTGGTGTGGTCATCAGGTGGTGACATTGCCTGGGTCTCCAATGATCGGCAGTTGCCTGACTATCTGGCTTATAGTCACGTAAGAACAAATGCTGAACAATGCAATGCATTCTGCCACTGGACCTCCAATGACCAACCTGTCCCTCTTTTGTGTGTCCATATGGAGATAGTCTGATGGTTGATCAACCAGATGGTCTACAACAAGTGTAACTAGAAACACAGAGCAGCAAATTGGCCAGTACTGCAAAGTATTTTAAGTAGTTAATGAAATAAATAGGTGGTATGGAACATTCAGGCAGGGTGACTAAATATATTTTATCCAATTGCAAGTCATCTCCACTTGGAGCTTTGGGTCTTTTGGCTTAGATTTTCTTTGAAGCTTTTGTTGAATCTGGCCAGATATTGATTATATTGACAATGGCACTAGACATTTTGAGGAAGGGTTTGGCTATAGGGTTGAAGGTGATATTTAAACAAAGCAACATTGCTTATATTGACCCTCTGGATGAAGATTATATAATTATAAATCCTCTTGTAGCATGACCGTAGAACCATATATTTATATAAAATAGCCTCTATAGAAAGTATCTCTTTTAAAAAACTCTACCATAAAGTTGACCATAACTCAAAAGCGCTATTCAATATACTACACCAGCCTGTAATTTTCTGCAAATAGCTTGTGTATTGTTAACAAATTCTGAATGGAAAATGATTTCCTTAGTAAATTACAATTTTTCCTAATTCTTATATTTTCTGGCCAGTAGGACAAGATTAGTATTTTGAAGAAATGTATCTAAGATTTGGTCCAGTTTTCCTTTCGTAATTTGCTTTGCCAGAAAATTATTTTCTGGCAAAATTTTCAACAGATTTTCTATTCCATGTTTTGATAAATATGTTCCGCAGTAAAATATTAATTTGCCAAATAGGAAAAATAGACTGTAAATTGGAGCTTTTAGACCCACAGCAATTGGCTAAAGCTCTCCGGGCTGTTGCGCACATATGGTAGGTCAGAATCAGTAGTTATTAACTTTAATTTACTTCACTAAATACGCAGAGCCATTACAAATAAGAGAGATGAGTGGTGCATTCGTTTACCAAGGCCATTAGGAATTTCATCCCAGATTCTGCACGCACCATTAAGATTAATGTTAGGAACTAAAATAACATTCTATACATCATCCCTAATTGGCTGTAGGAGCTGAGCCCTGAAACACAGCTTAGCTCCAAACAGAATAAGCTTATTGTAAAGCCTGCCTATTTCACCTGGCATAAGCAAAGGCAGTGACTGAAAACCATCCTTATATACAGGTAACTTCTCAAAGCTGCCATAAGGCTTACAACCTGGGCATTTATACTTGGTCAGCTAAGAACTATCCCCATGGTAAGTGAATCCAACATCTTCCCAGTACTGTAGTATCCATTTATAGAGTTCTGAATTTCTGTATTTTATGCTCCTAGGCTGCTCTCCTTCCCATGGTCCAGCCTTGTTTACCATTTTTTGATTACCAACGGCCAGGAAAAGAAGTGTAAAGCAGTTTGATGATATAAGAGCTTCCATTGATGTGTCAATCTTTTTATACTGCTCATAAGGGGTGAATTAAAATGCTGCTTTCTATAGCGCTATTGAGCATATTGCAGAGGTCTCAACCTTTTTTTACCTGTGAACTACATTCAAATGTAAAAAGTGTTGGGGAGCAACAGCAGCATGAAAAAAGTCCTTGGGCGCCAAGTAAGTAGCGAAGGGCGAATTTATTCACCTGGGGCAAATTCACGGTGTATTCCAACGATTTGCAGCAGGCGAATAAATTTGCAAAACACCAGAAAAATTTCGCCTGCAAATTTCTCGAAAATGTCTCGTTTTGGACGCTGGTGTCTGAAAATAGATGCCCGCGTCCAAAGCGAGACGCGAAATGCCCCAGATTCTCCCATCACTACAAATAAGGGCTGTGACTGGCTATTTGTTCACCCCTATGTGGACTGGTAGCTTACAGGAGGCTCTCTTTGGCAGTACACCTGGTTTTTATACAACCAAAACTTACCTCCAAGTCTGGAATTCAAAAAGTAGCACCTGCTTTGAGGCCCCTGGGAGCAACATCCAAGGTGTTGGTGAGCAACATGTAGATCGCTTTCATAGATCATGAGAGTGTAGTTATACATCACCTTCTCACTTAGATCCAGACTGCAACCCCTGCCAGACAATGGGAAAGAGAGCATGCTAAGAACCGTAAATAAAATGAATCAGAGCTTTGTATTGTATGAAAGAATTATCTCCCTTAACATTGATGAGAGGTATATTATTTCTCAGGGCCGCCATCAGGGGGTCACATGGTGTACTGCTATACCAACCCTGGGCCTTAAGGAGGATCTTTCTGTGCTGCACTTTTCAAAAGGCTGGGTGGGGCCCCGAAAATTTTGTTGTATGGGGCCCCGTGATATCTAATAGTGGCCTTGTTTTTTCCCACATGCTATTTTGGGGTTTGGATCAAGCCTTTGCTTGAATCTTCTGTTGAGGGGTTGGTATTTGACCAAAAATATGACTGGTCCTGCGTGTTCCTACTTTCAGCCATTGGCAAGTTTTAACCTTGGGTTTCAATAAATGGAGCATGAGTCTACTGAATTTGAATGAAGCGTCTAACTGCAATTTCAGAGCCCTCATTTTACTCCCAACTTCTACGCTGTGTGTCTTTGGCAGTACTCATGTGCGGAACAGGGAGATATTTCAGAGGATGGCTGGCACAGACTTTGTTGATCGAGGGCAAACACACTGAGATGGCACCAGTGACACTGAATCACTTTGCCCATGAAATGTTACTTCCTAGAAGAGGAATTAGCAAAGTACCGAGGAGGCCTTATTGGTTTCTTGGCCAAAGTAGGTTGTGACCACAATGGCAATTATCACCAGTAAGTGGAAGGACCAATAACCGCAGGCGCGTCAGGGCAACTTATTCCACTCTCGGGAGAAGCCAGTTTGTTGTCCTAGTCCCGTCTGGTGCGGTTTCATTGCGCAAGGCAGAGCTGGCACCAATATTTCCTTCATTTGGGGCCTCCACAAATACAAAAATCCTTAAAAAAAAGTAACTGTCTTTGTGTGATTCCGATGGCTCATTACTTGGCAGTAAAGTTTTTATAGGCTGCAAAAAAAGAATATATAAATATAATGTGTATAGTTTTTCTGTGATTGCGTCTTGTTTGGATTTGCAGCCAAATTGTTTTGCACTCTGAAAGGAACACTTTGCTCTTTTATTATATTTCTAATTTGCTTTATTTCCCATAACTCCAATTTCTTCTTCTTAATGCAACAGGACCAGGCAACAAACCATCCAATAAAATATGTCTTTTCTGTTCATATTTGTCTTGGAAATATTAATAGGTGACAGGATAATTATTTACCACTTGCTTTGTCCATGCCAGCTTCTATTAGGGGGAGCTTTTAATTTTAGCCTTATCCAAGCCTCCATAGCTCGCCAAATGACTGCCTATTAAATCACTAGACAAATGTTTGAACTGGGTCAAAAGTGTCAAGCTCATAATATCCTTCTATTTTGGATTTTTTAATTCTAGTGTATGTGCATTGTGTTTGCATGCCATACCTGTGTGTGTTGTGTTTGAGTTGCATCAGTGTAGAGTGTAGTATATAGGATCTGAGCCTATAAGTACTCGTGCAAGCATGAAACGCATTAGGTCATTTTTATTATAAGTTTTTTTTCTTTTATAATTACTGAATTTGGATACTTTATGATTTATTCACATTTTTTGTATAATGTATGAAAACAAAATCTAAAATAACATTTTTTGTAACTAATAGCATAGCCAGTGCCATTTTCTAAGTAAAATACATGCCTATTGAAATTATTTTAATATTTTTCTCAGCTGACTAATTTTAGGTAAGATAATTTGCTTCGGACTGATTTGCTTAGACCTGCAAAATTGGTATATTACCATTAATAAATAATTTTCCTGTGCCTGGGGCACTTATGGTAAAGCTAGTGTTACTCGTTATTAAAATGCTCTTCTTGCATCTTTGTTAGTTGTGCTTCGCTAACCAGTTCTTTTATTTGTAGCTTACCGACGGTATGACCAGCTCAGCTATTATTAACTTATCATCCTCTCGATCCAGTCTCCATGTATGTATGCTTAAATTCCGCCTTAAATGCATGAATCCTTGCATGCGACTGACACGGGGCTATATTTATTGGGATCACTTTTGTCTTACAGTCACTATTGTATTGGTAATAGGGTGTCCTCGTTACTGCGTTACTCTTTGATCGTTGATCTTTTTTCACTCATTATGGATCATTACTAAAGGGCACATTTTCTTATTGAATGCTCTTGCTTCCATATACCAGATTGGCCAGTCAACTAAAATAAAGTTTTGTCATCACCTGTATTGCAAAGAACGGACTCTGTTCTGCCTAGACTACACCCCATTCAGCACAGACCCTCACTTTATACTTCTCTTCTTGCAACAAGGAGTCTCAAATGATGGTGACTCCTAAAAAATGCAGTAGGGTTGACAGGTCTCTGTAGGTCTTAATTTGCTCTTTTCCCACCTAAATCATATCAAATGGAAACCTGAAAATCGATTATTTTCAGAATATTTTTACATTTAACTGTTCTATTTAATTTTCTGGACCCCCTTAGTTTTCTAAAACTCAAATGTTTGGATTTTTATTAAGCACAAACAACTCGAATGTAAAACTTTGGGATCTAAAAGATTACAAGCTCAAAAAGAAGTCAATGGGAGTTGATCACACCATTTTTTAAATTGGAGACTTTCAAGCTATTTTGAGCTTTTGCATGTAAACTTACAAATTCAAGTTTTTTGAGCTTGTAAATTCACAAATTAGTCTTTTGAGATTGCTAACTTATGAATTTGAGGTACTCAAGTTTTTTCGAAATAGAAGCTCAATCCAACTAATCGGATTTTCAAATAAGCCCATAAATGTTTCCACCAAAATCATTTTTATAAATGCTTGAAGAGGGAAATATAGAAGACTCAATTTGACCATTTATAAATGAGCCAATAATATAAAATATGTAAAAAAAACATAGAGCTCTCACTCCTAGATATATACCTTTTTTGGTATCAGGTGCTATACTGGGACCCATGCCTTCCTCAAAAGTCAAAAATCCTATGAAGAAATTGCCAGCAGCACATTGAGAATTAGAAGTAGTGTAAGGTTTATTTAACCCCAAGACATAGGGGAAAATTTACTATTACTCCCAGAAATTAGCTCGACCAAATTCGCAATTCAACCATCGAATGCTTATCGAATTGTTTTAGGCTATCATTTTGCTCGATATCCGATTTCTCTATGAATTCGTACGATCAGATATCGATCGATCGATTTCACGAAAAAATCGTGAAATTTCCTTCGAGAGTCCGAAAAATTTGTACTATTTGATCGATTGGTATTTGAGCAGAACTTAGTCTCTAAAGCCTATGGGCAGCTTCCCATAGGCTTCTATTACAATTCGGTAGGTTCAATCTGGCGAAGTAGGCAGTTGAATAACTTTTGATTCCTATGATCATCGAATGATCGAATTATTGAATATCCGATCATTCGATCTATTCGATATTCGATGATCGAAGAGGCCAAATTTTAATTTACGATTTCACGAAAAATTTGTACGATCGTTGTTCGATCGAATTCGATCATTTCACGTGAAATTTGTAAATTTGCCCCATACAGTAGAAAGGCAATGTTTTGGGCCAACCTTTATCAAGCCTAGTGCTACACCTAAACCACATTTAAAGCATGAGGATGAGGTGTGGGCTAAGACTCTACCATTTCCCTGTGAAAGGTGCAAAGATATATATATATTTTCTTCAATTAGAAACCGTTCGAGTTGTGAGTTCATTCAAGGTATACAAAACTCTAAAATTCAACCTTTCATAAATAACCCCCTTCATTTTGATCAGATATGAACTTACTACCCCTAAATCACTAAAACTATCCCTACTTCATACCCCTTACTTATCTAGAGAAGACTTGGACACAGTCACAAACGTAGATATTCAAATAAATCTGGTGCTTTACATTCATCATATGTATATATATAATATTTCTCTAAGAATTTTTAGAAAATCGATGTCTCTCACAGCCCGGTCGTACTCGCTTTCAGCAAAGAGTTAACCCAACCCTATGATTGGTGTTACTTTGCCATTTGGTTCTTAACCTCCTTAATCCCTTTTATGTGCATATAAACCGCATGGCTGGCTGTTCTTTTGTTCCCGTTATTCCCAGATTTCTGACACAATTTAATATGCATATAAAACACGTGCAGCCTAAGCAGGCAACAGATTTGCTTTCCTAATCACTCCAACACCCATAAAGTACATCAAAGGCGCGCCAGCAAATTGTTACCCCACATTCCATTCCATGGCATCTGTCACTCCTAATGAAGGGATCCTGCCGGGTTTTATTCCTCTCAGACTAACAGATGTTTTCCAGTCTCTTTATTGCTGAATACAAAGTGTTAATACCTGGGATCTTTATCACATCTCCAATTTAGAAGGATAATTGGATACATCCAAATGAACATGCACCTTCGTCAATATGTACAGGGAGACTGCCCAAAATATTTCTTTAGGAAATAACGGTGTAAAATATTTTTGCATATTAATTCTCAGCCATTTGAGGCACTTAAACTTTAAAATCATATGTTTATCAAAAATTAAAGCTATTTGCATTCTTTGCATTGGATATAGTTGACCAGGCCCACTTGCTGAAGATATGGACCTCATTGAAATAATTTTGTTTACAAAATTTTGAATAGAATTAGATGTTAAAAAAGATGTTAAATTTAAATTTAATAAATCTCAAGTCCTATTTTACTGCAATCTGAAAGTCTTTAGAGAGTGAACAGACAGGTCGTTTTATTCCACACACACAGCAAATATCCTTTGAAGAAGTACAAATTACACATGAATGCCCCCACAGCTATTTCTAAACTTGTTAACTTTTGAACCTAAAATGACCAACTGTTACTGTAACAAAATGAAGACAAATGCCTATTTATAAACCTTTAACCTACCCCTGTCACACTGGACTTTTTAATTAATAAAAATTTTTTTTAAATATTAAAAAAAGCTTTTGGTAAGACAATTCCATGTTTATAAAGCAACATGAATTGCGATAAAATACTGGAACAATAACTAAAATTATATTTTAGAATTCTACAAGAATTTTGATGAATGAATAGAAAGTTTGCAAATTTTTCAGAAATAATTTTTGTTTTCAGGAATCATTTGACTTTAGTTTTTTGATTGCTTTTAGGAGTAATTAGATTTTTGTTTGCCTTTTTAAAAAATGTCATAGCAAATTCTGTCAGCTTTTTTTGTAGGGATGCAGAGCAGTTACAAGGGTTTAGCTGAATATCAAATTAAATTCAAAAGAGTTCTTATTCAGTAAAGCTAAGCTATATTTATATATTTGAATTCGGTGAAAGATTCGGTTGAACCCTGAGCTGTGCCCAGAATTTGGCGCATCCTTAATTCTTTAGAACAAGGATTAAATTAGAAAAATTGTAGAAATAAAAGTGACAAGATTTTTTGAAAAAGTAGAATTACACTATAGCTTGAAATTAGGGTTTCTTTTAACAAATCAAGGGCATTTAAATTAGATCAACCATTTATCCTTGATGGTAACCACCTACACCATACTCTCAAATGTAACTGCAATATATTAGATATTACACGATCTTCTCTCGACACAATCTAAGCTGCTTGCCAATAGCCACTTTCATCTAAGCCTTCTGATCAGTTCCCTCACTGGCTGTTACTTCCCCACATTGGAAGAGGCTCTGCATTCGAAGAAGACAAAGTGATTTTATGAGCCAGATTCTAAAGGGCGGCTCCTGTTTTTTTACTCCTTCTAAGTTTCTAACTTATCAGTTTGTTTTATTTTAGCACTGGGGGATTTTACAAAGCCAAGATTTTATTATGCAAAAGTTATGTCAGTGTATTCAGTAGTAAAACAATCATTGAATATGACATTTATAAAGGAGCATTTAAGGTAGAAAATGTATTTCCTGGCTTATTGCTTCTCCCATCTAGGTAATTGGTCTCACCCATAGGTTCCAGAAATATGGGCCCAACACAGCTTGAAAGGTCAAGCTGAGGCCCAATTAAGGTCCAATTTGCAGTCGGGTAGCTATTGAAATTATGTTAGGTTGTCAATTACACCACAGTGTTGTCCTTGTTATGAATAAAGGAGGCCCACCCTGAAGGCCTGTTAGGGGGAAATTTGGGGTGAGTGCTTATTTGTACCCTGGGTACCCCTGGAACTATAGTGACACCCCAATGTTTCTATATATCTGTAACCTTGTTATGAGCTAAGGGGGCCCAGTCTGAAGGTCAGTTAGGGGGAGATTTGGGGTGAGTGCTTATTTGTACCCTGGGTACCCCTGGAACTATAGTGACACCCCAATGTTTCTATATATCTGTAACCTTGTTATGAGCTAAGGGGGCCCAGTCTGAAGGTCAGTTAGGGGGAGATTTGGGGTGAGTGCTTATTTGTACCCTGGGTACCCCTGGAACTATAGTGACACCCCAATGTTTCTATATATCTGTAACCTTGTTATGAGCTAAGGGGGCCCAGTCTGAAGGTCAGTTAGGGGGAGATTTGGGGTGAGAGCTTATTTGTACCCTGGGTACCCCTGTAACTATAGTGACACCCCAAAGTTTCTATATATCTGTAACCTTGTTATGAGCTAAGGGGGCCCAGTCTGAAGGTCAGTTAGGGGGAGATTTGGGGTGAGTGATTATTTGTACCCTGGGTACCCCTGGAACTATAGTGACACCCCAATGTTTCTATATATCTGTAACCTTGTTATGAGCTAAATGGGTCCAGCCTGAAGGCCAGGTGAGATTTGGAGTGCAGGCTTATTTTCTTTAAGTTAGGGTTAGAAAATATATCCAATGAAAAATAGGGTAGGAAACACAACCACTATATAACCCAGAACATTAAATATAAAAATGAAGAAACAAAACAACAATATCTTACCAGGTCAGTGCTAAAAGTAATGTATCACATGGAGTACCTGTACAAGTTCCATAATAAATATATGTTGCACAAAATTATTAGTCTGTATTGGCTAAAATGGTGAAAAACATAAATACTAACAAATGATTAACTGACACTCACAAAGAGATGGTATTTACCAGTGTCCTCATACATTTCACACCACAACAGGGCTTTCCCTAGAGCTCTACAAGCAGAAGAAGCCATCTCATTTGAAACCAACTTAGTTTCCATTTTGGGGATTATTTTTCTTATCATGTGGCTGTGTCACCATCTAGATTTTTTTAAATATTATTTTATAAAATTTTAATGTAGCGCAGTAGAGATTTTTGATTGGTACATATTCACAGTTAGGGATTAGATTCCTGCTTTGATTGTGTAGAATTTTCAATGTATAGCAGTCTTAACATTTCAGCCTTTTTGTGTGAGTAGAATGAACTGAATAACTTGTAGATGTATAGTATTAACATTTTATTAAAGGGGTGGTTCACCTTTAAGGTAACTTTTATTATGTTATACAACTACCAATTCTAAGCAACTTTTCAATTGGTGTTCATTATTTATTATTTATAGTTTTATAGTTATTTGTCTTTTTCTTCTAGTTCTTTGCAGCTTTCAAATGGGCGTCGCCATCCCCTTCTAAAAAAAACAAATGCTCTGTTAGGCTACAAATTTATTGTTATCGCTACTTTTTATTGCTGATCCTTCTATTTAGACTCTCTCATCTTCATATTCCAGTCTCTTATTCAAATTAATGCATGGTTGCTAGGGTAATTTGGGCCCTAGTTACCAGATTGCTTAAAATTCTAATTGAAGAGCTGCTGAATAAAAAGCTAAATAACTAAAAAACCAAGAGTAATAAAACATTAAAACCAATTGCAAATTATCTCAGAATGTCACTCTCTACATCATACTAAAAGTTATCTCAAAGGTGAACAACCCCTTTAACATGTATTTCTATAGCGCCAACTTGTTTCGTACCCTAATTGTGTAAACAGAATATTATAACAGGCATGGGACATGTTATCCAGAATGCTCTGGGATTTTCTGATTAAAGGATATTACCACAATTTGGGTTAAGATTGATACTTTAAGGAGCAGATTTATGAAAGGTCAAGTGTGTTTTCCTGAAAAATTTGAGTTTTTCGAGGATAGTTTTCAGTAAAGGATTTTCAGGCTAAATAAAAACCAATAATATTTCAGGATTTATTATACCCCTAAGCTGGAAATAAACTGTCAAGTCCCTTGAACCATTTCAAGATGTTTGTAGCCTTCATGTTGTTTTTGTTTTTCTGGTGGGTTTCACTTGAAAACTCAATTCATTCAAGTGATTCAAGTTTTGTTTCTGGTAAAACTTTGAATACATTTGAGAATACAGGGTTTTCGCTCCTAATTCACTGATTCCAGGTTTTTTTACAGTTGAGTTTTTTTCATAAATTAGAAATTTAGAGATTTGTGAGTTTATTCGAGATTTAAAAAAACTCTCAAAGCTCAAAAATGTGACCTTTGATAAATAACCCAATAAATAAATCCAACAGGCCAATAATATTTAATGATATCTTAGTTGGGATCAAGTACAAGCTACTGTTTTATTATTACAGAGAAAAAGATACATTTAAAAAAAAATTAGGTTATCTGGATTAAACTGAGTCTATTAGAGCCTTCCCATAATATGGAGCTTTTTGTATAACAGGTTTCTGGATAACAGATCCCAATACCTGTAATGTAATAGGTATTTATTATAACTCTAAAACTCCACCCAAACTTTAGTGGGCGTTAAAGGAATATATTTAATTATTTTTTGATTGTGGGAAATGCTACATTTCTGACTTGTGCTGGAATCAGTTTGTTCAGACACAATCAAAGTCTTCCTATGTTCAAATGAAAACACTCATTATAGACCAACCACAGCAATGGTTAAATACACAAGGGCGTTAGTTATTTGAATTAAATCAGATGTTTCAAACTGCCATATGGAAACAAATTCACTGATAAAGATGTTTACATTCTAAGTTTATGAGAATTATTTCCGCAAGGACAAAACGCCACTATTGTGCCCTTGTTCACATAATTCTAGGATATATTGCATTAGGATTCCTAATCCCAGATACAAAAACGCTTGTTTACTCTTACTGCTCACAATTACCAATGTGATTAAAGTAAGTGAGAACAGATGATTGGTGGTCATGATTATGCCTACACAGTTAAGTAAAACCAATTTCATTGTTTGCAGGTATATATAGATTTTTAAATAATAAGAATATATACCAGCATAATCAATACAATTTCATTGAAACTTTAACCCATGATAAAATGAACTAAAAGAAAATGAACAATTATGACTGAGCTTTACTGAAACTGCTCAGCTTATTTGTGTGAGGTCTCAAACAAACTGGTTCCAGCAGAGTTAATGGCTGCAATAAGGTTTGAGCTTGATTAGTTGAGCCCTAAAGCAGGAATGTTTGAAAATAACTTATTACTGACCTAAACAGCTTCTCTTGCCTTGTGGCTGCAGAAGATACTCTGGGTAAGTCAACACACAAAGTTATTACTTTCTCTGCAACTCGTTGACTGTGGAATGTCATAGGGCTGCCATGAAGGCTCACTGTGGCTTTGAGATTTTTATGTCACGGGAGGAGTATGTTGAAAGGAAACAAGGAAAGTTAAAATGTAATTTATGGTAAACTCACATTAAAAACAATGTCTATTCAGGGCATTAATTTAAAGCCCGTATGGCCGTCTCAAACAAGAAATCCAATAAGCCTCTATTAGATTTTCTCCATGAGGTCAGTGTGATGGAATTCTGTGGATTACTAAAATAGACATCATTACTAGCAGGAATGTTTCATGAATTCAGAACAGAATCTCCCGTTTCTTGGTGCAGAAATGGAAAAATTATACTGCCTGCTAGAAGAGAGCACTTACCAAACGAACGAAAGTCGCCCATCGCCTTCTTTGTTTCACTTCCCAAGAAGTTTTAGGTGAGGCTTTGACTGGAAAATAGAGGAGAGGCATGAGAGATCTGAACATTTTGCCTTAATTACCAAAACAAACATGGAAACATAATATATTAGTGATTCCAAAATTAATTCCACAGTAAGCTCTATGGCAAATATAATTTAAAACTTAGTTGGACGGCTTTCTTCTATCGGTTGGTACTAGCTCTGTGAGGACCAGCTGCTCTTTGTTCTTTTTCTCAAATGTGAGTCTGTGTCCAGGTCGTATTTACTCACCACGGTACAAGGAATTCTGTCAAGGAGGGAAAGCATTCATGGAACCTTTAGTTTGCCCAGTCAGGGAACAGAGAAAGTGAGTGAAGAGCAAAAGAGACTGGTAAATCTTGTGTCTAAGGTTTCATGGTAGGTTCCCACCGCCTGAACCTGGCACTGAGACGCTCTATCAAGAATTTCATGTCCACCACTGGCCACACTGGAGGGAAATGTTTGCTGCCTATGGCACGCCATGATTATTGCTTTATACAGATGTTTTGCTCTTTATATTCTGTTTTCCCTGTTTGCTTCTCCAATAAAATTACACCTTTCAAAATATTTGCCTACCTATGCATGGTGAAGATATGTCATGCCTTACAGGGTAAATATATTCACAGATGGGACAGTTCTTGTACCCACTTACTGATTATATGTAGACCCTCCAAATAATAATTCATTATATTTTAATATATCCCAATTTATCTTGATCCATTAGGATATCTCCCGTGGAATTGCACAAATGAAGGCTTAATTTTTTTTTTTCTATGGGCGATATCTAGAAGAACATTTTTAGAGGTCCTTTGTGGTTGCAAAACCTTCCCAATAAATATAATGCTTAAAGGAAAACTATACCCCCCAAACAATGTAGGTCTCTATAGAAAGATATTGCCTAAAACAACTTATATGTAAAACCCTGTTTCATGTAAATAAACCATTTTCATAATAATATACTTTTTTAGTAGCATGTGTCATTGGGTAATTATAAATAGAAAATAGCCATTTTAAAAAATAAGGACAGCCTCCTGGGATCCTAGGATCCAACGGTGCACACAAACATGCCAAACAAACTATAAAGTTAGGTCACATGAGCCAATTAACAGACAGAGTTGTGTCTTTTGCTTCAACACTTCTTCCTGTTACAGTTAGAGTTGAAATATTTCTGGTCAGGTGATCTCTGAGGCAGCACACAGACCATCACGAAATGGTGGTTCAAGGCAAGAGATGTAAAAGGGCAATATTTACTTAAATATATATACCAGGTAGGTAAGATTCTTTAATATGCCACTTAATACGATATAAACTATCTGTTGCTCAAGTATTCATTTTGGGGGTATAGTTTTCCTTTAAGATAAAAGGGAGATAAATTGATCTTTCTTCTTTCAAATGAAACGAGGGTTTGAATTTAATCAAGAACGTGTTCATTATGTGGGATTTCTGGAAAATACAGTTCAAGACAAAAAAATAAATACTTCTTCCAAAAAACATGCAACTTCTAATAGATTCCATTAAGGGCTTATGATTGGTATATAGATTAGGTTTCAGAGTCATTAAGAGAAATTGGGCTGCCGTTGTTCTTCAGAGGGCTAAGCATTTGTTTAGCTTAGCATTTCGCTTGCCCTAGAGAGGGACATATGCATGCAATTAAAAAGCTGCTTCATTTTGGTAACACCACGTCAGTCAACTGATTTAAAGGGCACCGATCATAACTAAAATCATTTACTAAGTAAATACAATATGTGAAAGTTCAAGAAATCCAATTTTTAAAACAGTTAGAATTGTTTGTATAATGTAAATGATCAGCTCACTATACCTTCTGCAAAATCTTCCCTATCTCCACTGCAGTTCTAGCTGAGGCAGCCATCTTGGATTTCACTGACTCCTCCTACCTACATCTTCACAGCCAACTGCAGCTCTGAAATCTCACACATGCTCAGTTGAAATTTCTTAGTTGCCTAATAAAGTATGGACTCCCTCAGTGAGAGAACCCATTTGGCAAAATATGGGATTTATTAAAAACTGCTGTTTTTTCCCCCAAAAAATTGTATATATGTAGTTTGATTAAACATGTTTAGATTGTACTGGTCATGTTGTTAATATGTGTTTGATTTTGGCTGTGATTGGTGCCCTTTAAGTATAGACAACCTGCCAAGACTGACAATATTTTGGTGGATGTCCGAAGATGGCATCAGTCACAAAATGTATTGGCCAATGAAAAAAACACAATAACACTTACACAGTGCTGTACACATTAAACTTATTAATGAACATTTTAATTAATTTTTTTGTTAATTAACAAAGGTGCACAGGTGTTATATGCTTGTATTTTTTGTGAACATTCATTTTTCAACTTTATTTTATTCCCTCCTCTATATTTATTTAATTTATCATGTGAATATTTGGGCTTTAATTCATTTTGTAATGATCATCCTCATTTCGAAAGGAAACATGGCCAATGGTTTAATTCACTCAACAAGTTAGATATGTGTATATATATTTTTTTTCTTCAAAGGAGGAAGAGTTCATTGATTGGTGGAGCAAGTTCTATGCTTCCACTGGGGAGAAAGAGAAATGTGGAACATACCTGGAGAAAGGCTTTGATACTTTGCAGGTGAGCTTTGTTCTTGTTCATATTATGGGGGACCCTAATCTTTCAAGATGCTGATTATAGAGGCTGTGTTTATATTTACTTGAGGAAAATTATCCACTTTTTTCTTTTTAATAGATAAACATATATATGACCCAAATGAAGCCTTAGGTTTTCCAGATAAGTGTCTTTTCATAATCAGGATCTCCATACTTTAAGGGGCCTATTTAGTAAAATAAAAATTTCTATTTTCTTCATTAATCAATTTTTTTCTCTAAAAATCTTTTTCTCTCTCTATATAACCTTAAAAATGCTAGCTGTGTGAAATGTAAAAACCACAAAAAACTCTAATATAAAACTTCAGCAAGGAAAAGCAGTCAAGGTCCTATAGAAGTCAATGGGAGCTGTGCTAATTCCATTGGACTTTTTTTTAGCTATTTAGAGTTTTTAAGGTTTTCAGATTTTTTTTGCTAGCTTTTAAGATTTTCAAAGTTTCAAAGATTTTTTTTAATCATTCAGCTTTTTTTGTTTGTGCTTTTTATATTTTTAATCATAGTTTAAAAAACTCTAAATGCACTAAAATGAGAATAAAATGAGAATGTTCATAAATGGGCCTCCCCATCTACTCCCGATCTATTTACTAAAACTCAAATTAATCTCAGTTTTTATGAACTGCCTTCTACAAACTGAACTAATTTTTCAAAAGATTTTCTTGAAAAAGTCAGAACAGCAAAATGTTGCAAAAAAATCAAGCACCAAGTCATATCATATGGTTGATGCTCCAAAAACTCAACCTTATCAACTTTTTGCAGTGCAGATCACAAAGTCAAGAAACAAATTCAGAGACATCTGCCAATGACTTCCACATGATCTTGTAGAAATTGTCCAATAGCACACGCACACACTGGCCCAGTGTTGGACTGGCCCACCAGGATACCAGGAAAAGTCCCAGTGGGCCCAGGTGTCAGTGGGACCTCATGCTGCTAATCTGGCCAAGTTCATGGCCATTCCCTATTTCTATAGGCTAAATAAATGTAATAATAGATTATAGTATGTAAAGAAAATACACTAGGAGAATAGAGGTTGAATGAGTAGAGGAAGAATAATAGTACTGAGAGTGGGCCCCTGGTCTAAACATTTTTGGTGGGCCCCTATTGTAAGGTTTTTTGGGTGGGCCCCTGATGTCCCAGTCTGACACTGCCCTGGGCCCCCTGGAAAAGCGAATTCCTGGTTCTCAAGGAAAATGGGTAACGGCAGCCCATGAAACTTCAGAAGTGCAAAATATTCACGAGCACACAGGTGTTGCTGGCAGGGTAAAGCCTTGCTGAAAATTTATTTACTGCGGCATGCAATGTTTCGGGGAAAACCCCTTTATCAAGCATGTTAGAACCGAATGCACACAGAAATTTAAAGCATGTGATTATATATATATATATATATATATACTGTATATAGTATATATATATATATATATATATATATATATATATATTAGCAACAAAAAAATTACCGCACCAACCAGGGCTATAGTACCAACCAGGACTATAGTAGCAACAAAAAAATTACTGCACCAACCAGGGCTATAGTATACAAACCGAAACATTGGATACATTTTTCATTGTTTTTTTATTAAAGCCATGGTTGGTGCGGTCATTTTTTTTTGTTGCTAATATTAATTTTTGAACCAGCACACAGGCATTGTAGGATTCTCCACCAAACTTATTTTGTTTATATAAGAAGTAGAATAGGCTTAGTCCCCTGAGTCTTTAATAGCTCCACCCCACATTTATTCTGCAAAATGAGTGTACATAAAAAAGGAAAAGCTAACTAATTTAATTTATTTTCCACTCTCATTCCTCGACAGACCAATTTCTAGGCAACTCTTAAACTTATATAGATCTGTCACCTCATCTAGACCCTCCAGTGCGGCAATCCTAAATTGCAAGGCCTGGAGTTTGACCTGTTCTGGGAATAAATATGTGTTAAATATGCAATCGTTACCTGCATGTGTGTCTGAAGATTTTTTTTAGTAATATTATGAGTTTTTGGGAGAGATCTGTACAAATCTGGAAATGCATCCAGAGTAAATCGGAAAAAACTAGAAAAAAGCAGATGTTTTATTTCACCCTCATTTATTCTGGCATAACAGTAGAACTGTACAACTTGATAATTTCTTTATGGCTACTGCTTCAAAAATATTACCAGGGCAGTTCATTCTATCCAAGCACAGGGAAATAAGACATATTTTGTGGTGGGGACAATGGTTTTGCCAAAAAGGATAGGGTGAAAAGTTTTTGGGAACTGTCTCCCACCAGCAGTTGAATTATAATGACTAACAGTCCAAGAGCAGAAGCCTAGTGACTTATTGTATGAAGTCAAAGCATGATCCAGTGTAGTTGTAACAACAGCTTGGAGTACTACAACGCTGATCCTACATCAATATACTTCAATTGACGTAGTAGAACTTCTATCTGAAAACATCAAATGCACCAAATATGCACAGAGATCAGCAAATATTGTAGCAGTTTTCAGAAGTCTAGGGGACACCTCCTGTAGGACCAGAGGTCTCTTAGTCTCTGTGAACTATCCTTTCCAAGATCCATCAGCAGCTATTGAGTTAAATTCTTTAGCTAAGTGCATTCATACCCCAGATGTCAACAGACCAAGCATCTTTCTAGAGTTTTCAAGAGTTAAAACTGAAACGTAAGTAGCAGCGGTTAACCTTATGGAACCAGAAATGCCTCTTAAGCATTGAACGCGCCAATGTTAGTGTGGGATCTTTGGGTGTTGTAACGTAGGCCTCTTGACCACACAAATACAGATTTCAGCTTAATAGACTACTTGGAGTACTTGCAGCAGCTGAACTATAGTTGGCATTGGAAAGGCTCTGGGCTCAGTGTACACTAAATTAAGTATTAGAAAATAATAATAATTTGGCAGCACTGCAGCTCTCTATACAGCAAAACTGCACGGAGAGGGAACGGCAAAGCTAAATCACAACCAATATGATATTAAATACTAATTTCCTCAGTTTCATGGATTATAATGCAGCTGGTTTGCTCCTTCCTTGAATCATGTATTTATTTAACAGACTTACCCTATGCTTTCCCTTAAATGGCAAATATTCATTTATAATTTTTTTTTCTTTAGGGGCTTAAACTAACAAGTCTTTGTGGTGTCATATATATATCCTATATATATAGCAATATCCTACAAGATTCACCAGAATGTCTCTAGAGCAGATATTGGCTTACTAGAGGTGGGACATTAAAATTTGTGATGTTAAAAGCCCTCAAATAGTGCTGCACAATGTCGATAGGTGGTGCTTTGTATGTACTGGTGTACTGTACTGTGGTGTACAGAGAGCAGTTGCCAGTACTTCATTCAATAGTTGTAGAGGTTTCCACTGTATTGGGTATCATTCTTTGTTTTGAAACCTGTACATATCATTCAATAATAATGGTCACAGTGAAAGGTTCTAATCCAGAAGTACTGCCCCTACAGGTACTGGACACAGAACTAGAGAATATAGAAGACTACGAAGGACTCTCAGACTTTTGCCGAACTTTTAAACTATACAGAGGAAAGACACAAGATGAGACAGAAGATCCGTCAGTGGTTGGAGAATTTAAGGTATGCTTTAACAAACAATGTTCTGTACATTGAGAGATCTAATATGGCTATAGAGGGATAGAGGTATAATACTGGTAGTGTTTTAGATTCAGGGGTTGTTTAAGAAGTGATTTCACCCTGCTTTGGGACTTTAGAGGGCACCATGGTCCCAAACACAAGTATGAAATATGAAGATCCCAGGTAACAGTTGCAAATGCAGCCACTGTGGAATATGAGTGCATACATTGTATAAAGAAGCTGTAGGCCATATAGGGATTTTGATATGGCAATTACAGGGGGTCCTGTACAACAGTTTCAACCATAGTCCATAAGACTATTGCTAATCCACTAGTAATGTAATTCTTGTATTGTTGCTTGGCCATGTCTGGATATCTGGAGACGTAAGCTCACACTGAAGAAAATAGAGGTGTAGATGTTGCAACCTTTCGAATTCTCTCAAACCTTGGACTATCTATGATGCATTTTCCTTGGCTTGTTAAAGATAATGTCATGGCCAGAAAAGTTATGTATGACTGGGCAATGTCAAATCTGTCTCCCTAACTCACCTCCCAATAAGCCATCTTCCAAAGTGAAGTGATTGCCATAGCCAAGGTCATTTCTCCTTTTCATGACATCTCATAATGGTTTAGACATTGCATGGTGTGTTTTTTAAAGCTTTTTATGAGAAATGTTTCCAGGAACCCTGTCTTTTCTTTTGTCATATAAAGCCTTAGCCAACATCAGCACACAAATCTATTTTGTTTGTTAGGAACAAAGCAATGAAACCTCGGTAACATAATGGTGAATATAGCTCTTTACAGAAGGACACCAAATGAACCTAATCCTGTGATTACTGTTTGGGGTTTACTAGTTTAGAATTTGGGCAACTAGCTGGGCTCCTGTAGGATAAATCATAGTTACATAATAATCCAGTAAAACTAAGCAGAAGAGGAAATATATCAATGGAGCTGCTCTTAATAATTAATTATGCATGTAATGGAAATAGCAGCTTGTGACCATAAAAATCCAAGAGGTTTTTGGCAGAAGGTAGAGTTTATGTGGTTCCTCTAACTTGAGTCCATAAGGGCCTTTCTTTCCTCTGGATGCCTTTCTATTGCTCATTAGAAAGAAAATATATTAACAAAACAAAGGCTTGTGGTAACATTAAGATTGGAAACATCCAGAAACACGCAGGAGATGTCCCACATACATCAAACAGACATGCTGCCAAGTACACATGATCTTTTCCCCATATTTCCTTATTTATTGTATAGCTGGCAAATATTAACATATTCTTTGCTGTAATATATAGCCCAGGTCAGAATGGATTCCAGGAGATCTCTCTGTTGGCCAGGCTTCAGTGAACCCTCTCAATACCCATGCAATACCTTCCAGTCAGATTACTGTTTGAGGTGCTGATGAAAGGTATCATCAAAAATCTTGATCTCTGACTGTTTGGTACAAACCTTCTTAATCATCTCAAATGGCCTTCTTGTAGGACCATTAAGGACCCAGTATATGTTTTTGAACTGCTAAAAACATTAAAATCCAGGTATTGCATTTGCAGAGACAATCCCTCATAATCTTTAGAGAGGGATGCCTATAGACTTTAGGAATCAGTTCCTAAAATGGACACATAATTTTGGCCATCAATTTTGTGTTCATCTAAGATAGGAACTGTGTCAGTTTGTTGGTTGCACCTACTTTGGTGAATGGTAAGCACCGACCTAAAACCTCTACCTAAAACTTGCCTTAATCATGAGGAAAGTACAGTGCACCTTAGTTTTGCCACTATTCGTGCTTTATGTAGAGCCAGTTAAATGATGTACAATTGAACACTGCAGGTAACACAGATCTCACCTGGACACTGCCCAATGTGTATGGATCAATTTTCATGTGATTTACTAGCTGGAATTCTCGCATTGTACTTTGAACTTTTTAGTAAATGAACTCTTGGTTATTGTATATTTTCCATTATGAAACATATAATTCATCTAGAATTTTTAATGTGAGACACTTTAAATACCTATTTACATATTACTTTATATCTTTTTATGCACTCTTGTCTCTAGGGTTCATTTAAAATCTACCCTCTTCCTGATGATCCTTCAGTCCCCAAGCCAGAACCCCAGTTCCGTCAACTCCCCGCCAAAGGTCTTCAAGAGTGTCTTGTGCGGGTCTATGTTGTCCGTGCCTTTGGTTTGCAGCCAAAAGATGCAAATGGCAAGGTAAGCTAACAACATATGAAACATCATGCTACTTAGGGACACAGTTGCTCAAAATAGAACAAATCTATTTTTTTTTCTGAAAACAAATTTGACCAAAACCCCTTCCACAATTTTAATGCATTTATCAATCATTTTTCGGAGCAACAAAACATCAGGACAAAAATAGAGTGTCAATTTTATATGGTACTATTGATACTCCAAAAAGTAAATTTTATCAAGTTATTGCTGCAAAAATTCTTTTTTGGATTATTTCCTGGAAACCCTGACTTTTTCAGATTATCCAGAGTAGATCACAATATCACAATGAAAGCAATAGCCATTTAGATGACTGAACTTAAATAAAACTAACCAATTACTGTGATTAGTATCCTGGGTGTGACGTATTTAATTTAAATATGTGATCCAGAAAAATTAAAGTATGTAAAGATTGAATCTGAAGAAATGAACACATTTCATTTTCTATATTTGTATCTTAACCAAAATCTAGTGTGATCCCTACGTGAAGATATCCATTGGAAAAAAGTCTGTAAATGACCAAGAAAACTACATCCCCTGCACCTTGGAGCCTGTTTTTGGAAAGTAAGTTCACCTTGACTGAAGAAATCATGGCACGCAATTACATTATTACAGAGATTTGGAAATATACCCCAGAAAAGTAATTTCTATGCGATATTCCAGGAGCATCACTCAGTAGCACACACTAACCAGTCAGATATTTTTTTACAGTGGCCTAAAGCAGTTAGGATGTTATAAGAAAATGCCTGATTGGTTGCTATGAGTTATTGGCCACACGATTGTATTTAATTGCTTCTTTTGGGGCTTCCTGTAATCAAGACAACCTGACTCCATAGTTAATATCTGGAGGGACATTAAAGGGCAAGGAAAGGCAAAGAAATAAAATCCCATTTTTACTTTCTTTAATGAAAAAGAAATCTATCTCCAATATACTTTAATTTTAAAATGTGTACCGTTTTTATAAGAAACCTGACTGTATGCAGTGAAATTCTCCCTTCATTTAGTGCTTCTGGCAGGGATCATACTTATGAACAGCAGGGGGAGCCCCTACCTTACTTACCAGCCATGCAGAACTCAAGCAGACCATACTGAGCATGTGCAGTGCCAGACAAAGATGTATAACAAAGTTACAAGATGACAGCCCCCTGTGGCCAACTTTGAAAGCATAAATCATTTGTTTGATTAGGCTTGTGGTGCAGTAAGTTCATATTTATGTTTAGTATACAAAATACACAATTTCTAGCCTTATTCTATTTTACACTTTCCTTGCCCTTTAAAACAATGCTAAGAGGGCTGTTTTTATTCATGTGTATATTAATAAACTTTTAAAAGTTATGGGTTGGTGTAAGCATGGATAAATGGATACAACTTTTTAGAGCCGGTGGCTCTTTGATCTGTCTTGCCATGTAAACATCACTACTGCTAAGCCTGGAGCTTAAATCCTACATCAATAAAAGCTGTAAATTAAAATAATGAATGAAAAAAAATTAAAGTTTCCAGTTTCTTTAATAAAAAAATGTATGGATTTTGTTTTGGTAAGAATGTTTGAATTGAACTGCACCCTACCTCTGGAGAAGGACCTAAAGATCACGCTTTATGATTATGATATGATGTCAAAAGATGAAAAGATTGGAGAGACAGTCATAGACCTAGAGAACCGTTTCCTCTCAAAATATGGGGCAAGATGTGGAATACCTCAAACGTACTGCATGTAAGTGCCTCAGACTCATTTAGAGATTGCCAACATAACGTGTAAATGTAAATGTTTTTAACACCTTAAAAATCTATAAAATATAAAATGGCTACAAAAAAATTTTGTATTTGGCTTAACAATCACGGTAAAAGGATGATTTTATGTAGATTACTTTTCTTTAATTATTTATATTATTTATAGTACAGTCAAAGTTTTTCAAAATTTCTATAAACATTTGAGATTTACCAAGTGTAAAAACAAAAGAAATGCTAATACTAAACTTTGCCATGTAAAAGCTTTCAAGGTCCTATACTCACTGGGGCCAAATTTTTAATCAATTTTGACTTTTAGAGGTTTAAAAAAAAAATTCACTAGTAATTGCTCATAAAACTCAAATAATTAAAGGTTTTTGTATTTTTATTTTGATCATTAAGCATTTTTTTTGTTCATGCTTTTTATATTCGGATTGTTTAATAGATGACATGGCATGCTGGGTTTTAGAGAAAATCAGTTTATTCGTTGTTTCAAAAATCACTCAAATGAGTATGAAGCATAATGAATACCTTATTTATCTAAATATCTGTTTTGATTAATATTGATGGGACTGCCCTACTGATTTCTCTTGCAAAGTCAAGTGAAATATAATCCATAGATTAATTTCCACCATAGTTTCCCAATTATCATAAGGATTATTATTTTTATTGAAACGTAAGCACCTTTGCCTGTTATCTGTTTTGTACTTTTCAGTTTTAATACATTCTACTATAGTGATCTGTTATGTAGAATGCTTGGGAATGGGGTTTTCAAGATGAGGGTCTCTTCTATGATTTGATCACATATTAAAATGAAGAAGGAAAGGTAAAATCGCTGGGGGATGACAAGTTTTAAGGTTGTTTTAGTTGCTTACTGCCTCCCTGGGCTGATGACAAAACAATCCTAATGTTGCTTCTTGCCTAGAGCAGCATAATGGATGCCTGGGACATGAGAACAAAATGGTGCAGGATTTCTCAAACAACGCTGTGGTGTTATTTTAAAGAAGAGGAACATCAGCCTGGGGTGGCAGGGAAATCACTAGAATCTCTGCAGGGAACCTAAATACTTGACAACCCCCTTAAATTATATTACCTTTCACTTTTTCTTTTAATAAATCCAGCAGAATGTTTTACCACCGATTTGGATTAATGCAGCTTATTTAAGTACAAGGTATTGCTTAATTGTTACATTGTATTATTATTTGCATGAAATGCGTTGGGCTAACAGATAAGAGATACAGTCTAAACCAGTAAATGTTTGAAGCATAACGAGTAATTGTGTGGAAACTCTTACCACAATAGAAACGTGGCCCAGGTGCTCCTGCCCTAGGCCCTCAGCTCAGGGAGCGGACATTCCGTAATTGTAATACAAACTGGTTGGTGCAAGGCACACTGGATTCCCATGTTCAGAGCAGACCAAAGCAAAAATAAGTAAAAATGCAAACTTTATTTTATATAATCATCTCTCGCCTGATGCGTTTCGTGTCTATAAGACACTTAATCATAGAGATGCCATACATGTTTTTTTCATCATGTAGGTATCAGCCAAGTGCCATTTGGTAGGCAGAAATAATTGTATAAAATCTTTTTGATGGAAGGCATTTTATTAATGATAAAAGAAATAAAAAAAAAACACCAAAACATAGGAAACTTCACATACAACTCTGCAGAGTAGTCTATATTTTAAGGAAATATTTTTTAAATTTTAGATCTGGGCCAAACCAGTGGCGGGACCAGCGGAAACCTTCTGAGCTTCTTCGAATCTTTGCACAGCAACGTAACGTAAAACCTCCTAACTTCAAAAAAAACAGTGTAATATTCCGGAACCACGAGTACCACGTCTCTGAGCTTGGTAAGAGTCTATCTGGATGCAGGTTTTTCTTTCAATCTGATTGATGTTTTCTTTTCAAGAAATCGATTTTAACTGTTATCCTACTGTTTTCATATTGAAATACAGAGAGGAATTTGGCTGGGAATCCCAAACAGCAATTTTTTCAAGGTTCTTATTTGGCCTAATAATTGTTTTAGTAATTCTTTTGAAGAAGTATCATGATCACAGATAAATTTTGATATATCACACAGCTGCATTAAAATATTTATATGTAGATTATTGAATGTGTGGAAAGACCTTTTGTCAAGAATTTGCTACCTGTATTACAACCTACATTCCAGTAATTTATCTGACCCAAAATTATAAATACAAATGTTTTGATGGAATTTGATAAAGCTACCTGGGCTTTGTGCTAGCATTATGGAAGAGGAAGGAATCCCTCAAAATCTCACAATGGGCCAGATTAAATTCAGATTCTCATTTTTTTCATGGATGAGATTCAGTTCTAGGAGATAAAACAATTCTCCAAATCACTTCCATTTTCCCCCATGGACCTCAATAGAGTGATAAGAGAAAACATATTAGCAATAATTATAATAACATCAATTACAAACATCAGTAGTGGGTAGGAAGTAAGCTGCTTTACCTAGGCTTGACTGTGCCCAAGTGATGTGCCTGCCACCACTAAGTAACCAATGGGGTTAGAGTAGGCTATTTAACAAACCTACTGGGTTATTCCCAGCAGTTGTGACCCATCCCCATCCACTAGGGCAGGGATCCCCAACCTTTTTTACTCGTGAGCCACATTCAAATGTAAAAAGGGTTGGGGAGCAACACAAGCATTAAAAAGTCTCTTGGGGTGCTAAATAAGTGCTGTGATTGACTATTAGGTAGCCCCTATGTGGACTGGCAGCCTACAAGAGGCTCTGCTTGGCACTATACTTAGTTTTTATGCAATTAAAACATACTTACAAACCTGAAATTCAAAAATAAGCACCTGCTTTGAGGACACCGAGAGCAACATCTAAGTGGTTGGACATGTTGCTCACAAGCTACTGGTTGGGGATCACTGCACTAGGGCATGGGTGTTGGGTGAGATTTCTGAATTACTTTCTGAAAATATGGACAAGATTTTGATTTGGACTCTTCATTTCATTGCAGAAGACAGCAAGTTCCCTAATCCACACCAGGGTCCACCAGAAGAAAGGCTCGCTTTACATGTGCTCCAAAAGCAAGGCCTTGTGTGTGAGCACGTGGAAACCAGGACCTTGTACAGCCCTCTGCAGCCAGATATAGAACAGGTACACATATTTTAGTGTTCATAAAACAGCAGGACACCTACCCAGACCCACAAGAGCAGGAATCCCGCAAACGGTTCATAGACAGAGTTTCTGCCATGATCAAAGAAATCTCTCACATTTCACATTTCTAACCTCTTGTAGAAACCAATCCCTTCTGTGCTGAGCTCTGCAACATTCTCTTCAGCAAGAGCTGACAAAAAGCAAAGATTGAAGTTTTCAAGGAAGTTTGAAATACCCCACTATGAGAAAAGAATTTAGAAACATTTGTTTTATTATTAATAGTAGATTTCACCTTAACAATTTACTTTTTGTACAGAGGTATCCAGCATTTAACCAGGGTTTTATCTTTTAAATTTCCTAGATAATATATCCATTTGCTAATCTATACTTTTAGGTGCAATTTTTGATGGAGATGTCTTTAAATTATATGAGTTCCTTAAAGGATGATGGTACTGAATCGGGCTGATTAGAATGGGCTGCATAAAAATAATAATAAAGTATTAAGTGCATCAAGTAAATATACAATGGGAGTGTTCACAAAAAAAATGTTCAGTATTTATTTAGTAAAAAAAGCTTCAATGTACTGTAGAACTTCAGCATCTAAAAACTGGCAATTTCATGTAGAAGTCAATGGGAGTTATCCTAGGCAAAATTGAAGCCATGTTTTAAATTCAAGATTTTTGAGTTTTTCTAGTTTTTTGAGCTTAGAAACAAACAAATTTACATTTTTTGATAAGCTCACAAAATGTTACTTTTTTGAGCTTAGAAACTGACAAATGTAAGTTTTTTTTAAGCATAGAAACTCACAAATTCGAGTTGTTTGACCTTATAAACACACAAATATGAATAGTTTTACCTTATAAACTAAAAAAATTGGATTTATTTATCTTATAAACTCACAAATTCAAGGTATTTTCCATGATACAATCAATTGTTTTCTATTCTAATTTTTTAATAAATAAGCAGACATTTGAATTTTGAATTTTTGGTTTACTCGAACTAGAAACAGCTCTAAAACCTCATAAATTTGATTTCTTGATAAATAAGCCCATTAGTGTAATGCTTTCATAGGCACTGATTTTTGTGAATCTCAGCTTGATATCAGCCATTTTGACAAGAAATGCATCTTCATAAATTTACTTCTGTTTCCCACCCCCAGGGAAAGCTGCAGATGTGGGTAGACTTATTCCCTAAGTCCCTTGGTTCTCCAGGCCCTCCCTTTAACATTACCCCACGGAAAGCCAAAAGGTGAGTATTCTCTCAGACCAATACAAGAGGGGCTCTGCGCTCAACCCATTATCAATATATTAAGGACATTGAAACATTTTGTGTCTTAAACTACTAAAAATGCCTTACCCTTTAAACAAAACAGTGATGGTTTTTCCATATACTCTGCTTGCAATATGATTTCTCGATGAATTTGTACGATTGGATACTGATCGTTCGATTTCACGGAAAAATCGTGAAATTTAATTTGAGCGTCTGAAAAATTCATACAATTCGAATGATCGAACTCCCATCATATGAATGGTATTCGAGGAGGACTTAGCCTCAGAAGCCTATGGGGAGCTTCCCATAGGCTTCTATTACAATTCGGTAGGTTCAATCTGGCGAAGTAGGTAGTTGAATAAATCTAAAATTTTGAATCCTTCGATCATCGAATGATCGAATGATCGAATATCCGATCATTCGATCTATTCAATGATCGGAGAGGCCAAATTTGTATATATACGATTTCACGAAAAAATTTGTACGATCAGTATTCGATCGAATTCGATCAAACTTTGATCAATTCACTTAAATTTCGTAAATCGGACCCTAAATGTTTAACATTGCCATGAGTAAAGTCTAGATTCATTCTTAATTTTTTGTTGTCCATTAAGATATTACTTGCGTTGTATCATTTGGAATACTAAGGATGTGATCTTAGATGATGTGAGCATCACAGGAGAGAAGATGAGTGATATTTACGTGAAGAGGTAAGCACAATAAATATAAAATAAATAGCCTTTATTGGTCTCAGCTCTCAGCAACTTGGATTTCACAATACTATTCTACTTATCAATTTGAAGCAAATATTGGTCTGCTATAAGGGGACAGGTTCAACAAAAAAAAACACAAGTACCATCTCTTTCATTGTGTAGTCAGCTTTGTGGTATTTCTGGATTTTACAAAAATATCAATCAATCACATGATAATCTGGCAAATATGAAAGTGCATATTAGCAGTTGCTGCACCTACATCACTTCTGTTCATATTGAACTCCTGTGCTGGATCCTTCCTTATGAGGAACTAAAATGTAATTATTTATGCCTGAGGCTCGTGTAGATAAAATGCCTTTTTTTTTAAGCTTTCTGGGTAAAGAAACATGGATTCATAACATTAACTGGTGTTGGAAAAGGTCAGCCAGTTTAGTGTAACCTTTGTTTAACCTTCTGCCTTCAGGGTAATAGCACATTAATAGCGACACTCCATTGACATTACATTTAAAGTGCCCAATGAAGTGCTGAAAGTCCCATATCTGCATTGAAACCATATTTCTTTTGCTCACAGTGGACCTACAAGCCCTTGAACTAGTTCCAGATGGGTGTCCAGTACTTACTCCATATTCATGTATGGGGTAAACAAGCTTTTATGTGTTTTTTAGGTGGAATAAAATTTAGGTCTTCAGATTCATCAGCTTTTTACAGAAGTTGACGAAGAAGACTTGGGTGACCATGCTTGCTTGGTACTATTATTCCAAAATCTCTCTTTGATATGACTTTTTTAAAATTACGTTTTTGCTGCTGCCCTAGTGCATTTGCCAGTTATCCGCACTGAACCTCTTTTGCAAAACCAACCATGGTATCCAGATCATTTTACAACCTTCAGTAGCTCAGAAACATTTTCAGACAGACATTCTAGTCCAGAGGTTCACAATTACCCATGAGCCACATTCAAAAGTAATAAGAGTTCAGGAGCAACACAAGCATGAAAAAGACTCCCTGTGGGTGCCAAATAAGGGCTGTTATTTGCTATTTGGCAGCCCCTATGTGGACTAGCAGCCTACAAGAGACTCTGTTTGACAGTACACCTGTTTTTATACAACCAAAACTTGCTTCCAAGCCTGGAATTCACAAAAACACCTGGTTTGAGGCTACTGGGAGCAATGGGTTGTTGAGCAACATGAGCCACTGGTTGGAGATCACTGTTCTTCTCGAATTCAATCCCATCCATGAGTTTTCACGTGATAAGCCGTGAGATAACTTTTTCTCAGTAAATTGAATCTGGCCCAATATGTTGCTCATTTTCCCCTGTGATGTTGCTTCCAGTATCTTTAAAGGGAAACTGTCATGGGAAAACATGGTTTTTTTAAAAAATGCATTAGTTAATAGTGCTGCTCCTGCAGACTTCTGCACTGAAATCCATTTCTCAAAAGAGCAAACAGATTTTTTTATATTCAGTTTTGAAATCTGACATGGGGCTAGACATTTTGTCAATTTCCCAGCTGCCCCAGTCATTTGACTTGTGCCAGCACTTTAGGAAGGAACTGCTTTCTGGCAGGCTGTTGTTTTTCCTTCTCAATGTAACTGAATAGTACACAGTGGGACATGGGTTTTACTATTGAGTGCTGTTCTTAGATGTACCAGTCAGCCGTTATCTTGTGTTAGGGAGCTGTTATCTGTTTACCTTCCCATTGTTCTGTTGTTGGGCTGCTGGGTGGGGGAAAGGGAGGGGGTGATATCACTCCAACTTGCAGTACAGCAGTAAAGAGTGATTGAAGTTTATCAGAGCACAAGTCACATGACTTGGGGGAGCTGGGAAATTGACAATATGTCTCATCCCATGTCAGATTTCAAAATGAAATATAAAAAAATCTGTTTGCTCTTTTGAGAAATGGATTTCAATGCAGAATTCTTCTGGAACAGCACTATTAACTGATACATTTTGAAAAAATGTTTTTTCCCATGACAGGATCCCTTTAAAACAATAGCTCATTTGTAACTTCTAGGCTTGAAAGCAAGTTTTGAAGGCTTAAAGACACATCTGCCCTGCCTAATAGGCTTGAAGTCCACATGGGACTACTAAATAGCCAATCAGAGCCTCAACACTTTTATATATTTGTCACTAGTAAAAAAAATAAGGCTGGTCCCTTGTATCACCAATGTCATGTGACCTTCAAGTGAATGAATAGATTTGGACATAGTACTGATCCTTATATATATGGTCTGCTAGCAACACTGGTTCACTGAGAATATCTTCTTTGTATAAAAGCTTTCTGTCCTAATTTTATAGATCACTATCCTGAGTGGAGCAGTATCAAAACACTTTTGCAGAATGTAAATATATTCCATCTAGGGCCCTGCCTGGATCCAGTTACCGTTTATAGAATTAATCAGAATAGTTTAGCGTGACGGGCCCAAGACAACAAACGATTCAATGGCCACTCGCTAGAATAACCTTTGATTGCTCTTTTTCTAATGATCTCATTTTAAATATAGGGAGCTATTTATTTGTATTTATAGAATAAAATGCAGAAGAACAAATACTGCATGGGTTCAGCCAGAATACACCATCCCCATCTGCCATCAACTTGCAAGTCTTCCTTGTCACTTACAGCTCTACTGTGAAATATATAGCGGCCTGGTTTACATTATGAGCCAGAAATGCACTCACACATTTTCCATATCACTGCCATGACTCAAATGTAGGGAATGAGATGAAAGTGGTGTCTCCGTAGGTGCCTGTTCCACGTGTTGTAGAAATATATTTCCTCTAGAATGAAAGGCGCTGTCCTGCTTTCTCTCCTTAGCTGGCTGATTGGCCATGAAGAAAATAAACAGAAGACAGATGTTCACTACAGGTCTATGGGAGGTGAAGGGAATTTTAACTGGCGATTTGTGTTCCCTTTTGAATATCTTCCTGCGGAGCAAGTCTGCTCAGTGTCTAAAAAGGTAGGAACATGCTCTCAAGATCTCTGAGATGTAGAAACGGCCACTGTCCTTAATGTCAGCTCCCGTCAACGCTCTCCTTCCTATTTGTGTTTCAAACGAATGGATCAGAGAATCGCAGTTTAAAAACTTCTAATATAGTTTGAAAAGAAAAAAGGGAAATTTATTAGGTCAGGTTTATACTGTTTGAGAGTAGAAGATGTAAAGTCTCTGTGTTTCCACTTACAGTACCTTGTATGATATGCTGCTATTTGAATGACAATAGGGGCATTTACATCTGCTGCCAAATTGTGGGACCACTAATTCTGGTTCAGTTGGTTGTGCAGAAAGCCCCATTTCCTAACACTTCTTGCAGTAACAACTCAAGGCTTCAGTGGGGCCTGGCATATAGAAGATCCTTCTCAGGCCCTTCCTGCTGGCTTGTCCTCCTCTACCTGCTTGCTTGTGCTGGGTAAAAGAAGAAAGCATCTAGGGAGGGGGTATTTCTAAGACTTTAGAGGAAGCAGACACTGTGGTCTTCTCTATCCTCTCAGTCCCCACTTTGGGTTCTGCTTCCTCTGTAGTTACACCACTGGGTACTTGAATCAAATAGTACTCCTTGCACAAATGTATAGTTGTGGTCAGCACTGCTGCCTTGCTTCTGAATACTCTTCCAAACTGAGCACCATTGTGCCTATTATTGATGCAGGGGACCCTGGAGCTACTGCCACCTCTGTACAGGGTGGTAGCTCAAAGGCTTCCATTGCAGGCTGCATCAATCTCCGCATCAAGCTTCCAATAGTGTGCACATGTGACATGCATGCTGAACGCCAGAAATGATGCCAACCGCAACTGTGTCTGATTCGCTTTCAAGCAAATTGAATTTAATTATTTAATTTTGCATCAGCCTCGTCTCCCCTATGGACTGCAATGATGCTGGAATCATGATAAAAACACGGCATTTTGGGTAAAAAAATATGGTGATTACATTCAAAATTGCAATTTTAGTGGTAAATTACTAATAATGTGATTATATTTGTGAAATATCTTCTTAAATATACCCCCTTTTTGATGTTAGTTTCTACAGTTGGGCTTATGCAGAAAATATAAATGCTAATTTCCATTTTTACACAGACAGCCATGATTCCATAGTTCGAAAAGAAACCATGATACGCTTATAAACCATTTCTCAGCACCCCCATAGACCCATAGTGTAGTACAACCCCTCCCTCATCTTGTTCCATTATGAAGGGATGGATTATGGGATTTAAAGTCATTCTGTTTCCATAGTATGTTGTTTATTGATTCTCTGGAATACAGGGAGATTTCAAGTCCCACACTCCATCTCTTCACAAAGGAACAAGGTGGGGGGAAGGTTGCATTACACTATGGAGTAGATTCACTAAAGGACGAAGTTGCCAATGCTAGTGACAATTCGCCGCTAACAAAAGAGAGTGTCGCTAGCAAAATTCACCTGTTAGTGAATATACCCCTATGAGCCTAAGCAGGGTGGGGAGCTGGTTCCTGCAAAAAGGCTGTAGACTGGTTTCTTTTCAGTATCTGTGTGTAAAAATCTTTGGATGTTGGGGTGCTGTTTATGCACCTTTTATACATAAGCAAAACTGAGTTCAGGTGCTCATGTCAAACAGTAGGGTATATTTCTCCTTTAATTGTGTTACATCATTAAAGGAGAGGAAAGAGGGACCCCTTTAAGAACTGCAAGAGTGTGGGGGGAACAAAAAAACAACAAATAAGGAGACAGATTACATGGGACAAGAGATGAGGTGGAATGCACCCACTACACTACATAAATATGTCTTTTTAATTTTCATTTTACAGGAGCATTTCTGGAGCCTTGACAGGACTGAGAATAAAATCCCTCCAAACCTCATTATCCAGATATGGGACAATGATAAATTTTCCTTTGATGACTATTTAGGTAAGGCTAAGAGATGAAGCCGTTTTGTTACCTGCTATTCTATTAGACACCACAAGCAATGTCACATGGTTCATCTCAACAACTGCCAAGAGTTATGGGTCAAGGTTGATGTTTGAAAGAAATACTTTTGTATAAGACAAATAATATGGACTGTAGTGAAAGTTATGTTATATTAAACAAAATATCCTTCCTTTAATTTAGAATAATCTGGATAAAAATGCTCAACCAATCAATGATATGCTTTTTAGCCATCTACTGAGGAACATTGAGATCTTATATTTTACAGAAGGTATTACATGTCTTCCCTATGTATTGGCTGAAAGTACACTAGGGCGAGATATTTAATGGAGCCACAGATGCAAGATGGTTCAAAGGTGATCCTTTCTGAGCACTGTGTTGTATAAATAAATGAGTAATATGCTGACGCTTCCCCCTTAGAGGGTTCCAGTGGCTTTGCTACACCAGATTTACATTAGGGGACAGTTGTGGGGTTAAAGTTGCTGCTACATATGCTTATGCATAACAAAGGATAAAGCATTTATAGGCTGTGTGCCAATATACACTCATGGTGTTTGACCATAAAAGCTTACAATCTACCCATGGTCACAAGGAGCTAAAAGAATGAGCCTCCCCTTCTGCATCCAGAGTTTCTTGAACACTGTCTACTGAGCATTCTTCTTACTACTGATCTATTCATCCCTACAGAGTCACTCTTTCTCCCCAAACAATGAAGTGCCACCGTTCTTACAACATTGGATGGGATATGATTTAGCTTGAGATTTGAAGGTGAATGATGTATTTGTGGACCAAAAAGATTGTCCTCTACCTGGACACCCACAGAACTTCTTGTTGAGGTTTTAAGCAAGAGGTGAAGGTGCCTTGGACAGGAAATAAATCAACCCTTAGTCCTGTTTAATGTTTCTGTATCTTGTTCTAAAGTCAAGTTTAGTGAGGAAATACATTTTAGCTGGAAGTGTGTACCATCCATCATGAAATGTATATCTGTATAGGTGTGCCATGGCATGTTTATTGCTATTGAGCCTAAATCTGCAGACTCAATGGGAAAGATCCACAGCAATCATAAAAGCAAGGAGTCTTCTGATGTGACATTGACTGCGGACAAGTTTATTTTAGCTCAGGATGGAGGAGAGGGCTGCTTTATTGAAAATGTCTCCAACCCCATGAAATGTGTGGCTTTCCTGACAGAAGCTTCTTTAATGGCTCTGCCAGCTTTTAACACGGTATGGTCACAGTCTTCCATGGAGAGACTGGTATTTTTATGGAAATCCTTGTGAATGGTATCCAGCAAAACATCTGGTTTATGTATAGAAGTTTATGTAAAGTTGCTTTGACTTTGTACCAAGCAATCGATGCGGGAACAATATCAAATGTTAATTCCAGGCGCAAATTATGTTAATTGAGATTTCTATAAACAATGGCATCACCGCTTCCTCCCTCTTCTTCCAACAGACTTTATAGTTTCAATGTTTCCCACTCGGCTTGGGGGGGATAAAAAAGTCCCAGTTTATAAATTAGCTCCTTTGTTACACTCCTTGGATCTTACCAGGAAAGTAGAAAAACAAAAACAGTGAGATCCTTATGTTCCTTCCAAATCTAATTAGAGATAATCTTTTTATAAAGAAGTGAATATCATTTTGCAGGGCTGTAGACCACAAGGCATCCAAGGGCCCCCATGTGAGATTTCCAAAATTGGATGTGAAGGGATTAATTATTCACTGACAATTGTGAAATTTCCCCTCAAATTCTTAAGTGCTTGCACATGATCCAGTCCAGGTATTGGTTTGCCCTAGATGTATACAGTAGAGATCTAAATCTGAAGTGTTTTCAACCTAAACCATAGATCTAAAACATTCAAAGTTACTTCAAAGTGGACATAGATGGTAGTGGCGTCTTCAAGGGATCATCACAGCAAATAATTGGGATGGAAAATACTGAACGGGGATTCTTTGCATGGCAAATATGCTTCCAGTTGAGCAGTGGCAGTAGTAACATTGGGCAGCCATGGTTAGGGTTAGGGTTACATTGTGTGGAATTATCTTAATTGAATATATGATTGTATTGTACAAAGTTTGAATCAAAGTGAGCTGGAATCATGTTGTGTGGTTATGAGAAATGCTTGAAAAGCGTAAATGCAAGAGACAGTTGATGCTTTGACTAGTCATAGGGGGAAGGGATTGAGAGGGAGATTTCCTTAAAGTTAGCTTTCAGTATGATGCCTCTGTATTCTAAGACAATTTCTATTTGGTCTTAATTGTTGGTCTTATTCACAATTATTTTAATTATTGATTTTTTTAAAATTCCAAAACTCTCCAATTTGACATGTCAACAATTACTTGGTTGCATAGGTGACTGATTATATGTTTTTTATGTTTTTTAATTGAAAACATTACAACAGAATATTAACATAATAAGACTAGCATGCCAACCAATAACATTACAATCAATAACCTACATCCTCCTCCCCGCCGCGCCGCCATCAGCGGGGATGCCCGCCACATCCTCCCCCTCCAACGCCGGTTTCCTCTAGGCGCGCACAGCGCACTTCCGCATGTAGTTAAAGGCGCAGGCGCGCTGACGTGATGACGTCAGCTTTAAGGGGACTTTTTGTTGCAATTCACTGCCCGTGATAGGATTTGATTCCTGGTGCTTTCTGAGCCTTTGTGCATTTGATCCTTGTACCCTGCTAATATTATTTCTGTGTTTGACCCGGCCTGTTCCTGACTATTCTGATATCCATAACCTGACCCCGGCTTGTACTTCGACTCTGATTCTGCCTCATCCCTTCTGAACTGATTACCTGGTTTGACTCTTGCCTGCCTGACGATCCTTGTTATCTGCCTGCCTTGACCCAGCTTGCCTGACTACGAACTTGCCTAATCCTATTGTACCGCAACCTTCGGCCTAACTGACTCTTTACAACAGTCGTGCCCCTGTGCTTGCCAGAACTCCTCGCCTTGCTCCTCTCGTTAAGTCCAGGTGGCATCTGAGTAGCTGAGGGCTCCTCCCGAAGCCAAAGGCGGTCACACTACTGGTGAAGCTGAGCCGAGACCAGGGAGCTTGGCATCTGTTCTGGTTTAGGGTGCCGACCGTGACCTTTCACTTTGGGAGGAGCCCTCCACTACTAGGGTGCCACCAGGTCTTAGTGTGAGAGGACCAAGGAGAGAGTTCTTCCCTCTAGACCACCAATGTGAGTTCTTAAAAATCCATTATCCCAAAACCCCCATGTTCAAAGCATTATGGATAACAGGTCTTATACCTCGGTTACCAAAAAAACCCAATTTACATAATATATTTGTGGAGAAAAGGAGGAAATACTGTATGACACGATGGACATATGTTACATAGTTACATAGTTACATAGTTAAATCGGGTTGAAAAAAGACCGAGTCCATCAAGTTCGACCCCTCCAAATTAAAAACCCAGCATACATACACACACATCTCCCCTCTTTCAAACACAAACCATATATGCCCATAGCTATACTAACTGTAAAGTTTAGTATCAAAATAGCTTTTGATATTATGTCTATCCAAAAAATCATCCAAACCCCTCTTAAAAGCATCAACAGAATGAGCCATCACAACATCACCCGGCAGTGCATTCCACAACCTCACCGTCTGACTGTGAAGAATCACCTACTCTGTTCCTTCAAATGAAAGTCCTTTTCTTCTAGTCTGAAGGGGTGGCCTCTGGTGATCCTCTTTATGGGTAAAAAGCTCCCCTGATATTTGTCTATAATGTCCTTGAATATATTTGTAAAGTGTAATCATGTCCCCTCGCAAGCGCCTTTTTTCCAGAGAAAACAACCCCAACCTGGACAGTCTCCCCTCATAATTTAAGTCTTCCATCCCTCTAACCAGTTTAGATGCACTTAGTCTCTGCACTCTCTCCAGCTCATTTATATCCCTCCTAAGGACTGGAGTCCAAAACTGCACTGCATACTCCAGATGAGGCCTTACTAGGGATCTATAAAGAGGTACAATTATGTTTTCATCCCTTGAGTTTATGCCCTTTTTTATGCAGGACAGAACTTTATTTGCTTTAGTAGCTACAGAATGACACTGCCCAGAATTAGACAACTTGTTATCTATAAAAACCCCAAGATCCTTCTCACTTAAGGAAACTCACAACACACTGCCATTTAGTGTATAACTTGCATTTATATTATTTTTGCCAAAGTGCATAACCTTGCATTTATCAACATTGAACCTAATTTACAGATTGCTGCCCAGTTTCCCAACTTAGACAAATCACTGTGCAAAGTGTCAGCATCCTGCATGGAACCTATAGTTCTGCACAATTTAGTATCATCTGCAAAAATAGAAACCGTACTTTCAATGCCCACATCCAGGTCATTAATAAACAAGTTGAAAAGCAAGGGACCCAGTATAGAGCCCTGCGGTACCCCACTAACAACACTGGTCCAATTAGAAAATGTTCCATTTACCACCACTCTTTGTAGTCTATCTTTTAGCCAGTTCTCTATCCAGTTACAAATACTATGTTCAAGGCCAACATTCCTTAATTTAACCAGTAACCTTCTGTGTGGCACTTTATCGAATGCTTTAGCAAAGTCTAAGTAAATCACATCCACGGCCATCCCAGTATCAAGGTCCCTGCTTACCTTCTCATAAAAAGAAATTAAGTTAGTCTGGCAAGATCTATTATGCATAAAACCATGCTGGCACAAACTCATAGTATTGTCATTTGCTATGAAGTCCAGTATCCTATCCTTAATTAATCCTTCAAAAAGCTTTCCTAACACCGACGTCAGACTAACTGGCCTATAGTTTTGAGGCTGAGAATGGGATCCCTTTTTGAATAGCGGCACCACATTAGCAATTCGTCAGTCTCTCGGCACCATGCCAGACCTCAATGAATCCTGAAAAATTAAGTAGAGAGGTTTGGCAATCACAGAGCTAAGTTCGCTAAGTACCCTGGGGTGAATCCCATCTGGGCCTGGACCTTTGTTTATCTTAACATTTTCTAGTCGCTTTTGAATTTCCTCATGTGTGAACCATGCATCATTGGATGAATTAGAATTGGGGCTATTAACAAGGAAACCTTCAATAGCTGGTTCCTCATTTGTGTATACTGATGAAAAGCTTTTTGCTTGTTCTCATCAACCAACTGACCCCTCTCTGATAAAATGTTGATGACTTATATAGGACTCTGTGTAAAACCATAGGGTGTAGGTCAAGTGAACAAGTTCAGTGAGATCCTAATGGAAAGTTAAAACTAACTGAGGAAAGTGGAAGTTTTCATTATAACCCGAATACAAGAGAAAAAAAGTTTCTGCTACAAGTTTGTAGAAGCTCATTTATGCAAACGATCCCACGTGTGTTGATCTGAACTTTCTTCTCATTAACATTCTAACATTTCTCCTGTTTATTGAATGTAAGTTTGAATTGTTAGATCTGTGCTGGTGACCTTTAACTGAAGACTTCATTACGGAGATGAAGATGGAGAAGCTTGCATTTTGCAGCTCACGCAGTAACAATATTAAACAACCTATATAACAGCCATTATGTCTCAAATATGAGTTCCATTGAGTCTGTAAGTTTTAGAAGGTAGAATGTAAATAAATATATGTGCAGAAGCACTAATTAGGAATGTTAGTGGTTGATTGGGACTAAATCAACAGCTGCTTTTTTACTTTTCTTCCAGGTTCCGTGCAGTTGGACCTCAACCGGATGCCACGACCTGCCAAAACAGCCGAGAAGTGCAGACTGGACCTGCTGGATGAGGATGAATCTGCAAATCACTGCTCTTTGTTTGAGCAGAAGACTGTCAAGGGCTGGTGGCCATGTGTAGGACAGGAAGGAGACGAGAAGATTCTTGCTGTAAGATCTGTAGTTATCTATAGTTCTATGTAGTTATAGGTAGAGATTAACAATAACCTTTATGAAGTTTAGAAATTATAGATATCGGTGGGTCAAAATGTGTCATCACATGGTCATTAATTTCTATATTCTCGATTTGTTTATATTGATTCACTGAGATTTCAATCAGTTGAAATCATATGAAAAGAGTCGGTTAAATGAAATCAAGAGTCATTTCAACTTACTGAATTTTCTTAAAACACCTCAGATTTTAACCATTATTTTTCCCTTAAAGGAGAAGGAATATCAAGACTTACTTTGGGGTGCCAAATATTAGGCACCCCCTAGCGATTGTAATGACTTACCTGAATCCCCCGAGTAACTCTTGAATTTCCTCCTCCTTTAAAGTATACACATAGGTTTTCATTTTACCAACAGTGTTGATAGAAAGAGAATTTAAATGCTTCTTTCTTTTACAAGACTAGAGGTTTGAGATTGTCGTTCAGATCAGGCACCTGATCAATCTCACCTTCTGTCAAATGCTTGCCCGCCATAACAGACCTACTCTTTCACCTAAAAACAAAATAAATTTGCCAAAAAATAAATCCACTTAAATAACATTTCACACTGCTTGGCATAACTGCTTTATATTAGTAATGTGCTGTGAACAATAATTGATCAGAAAAGATATTACCTGGCCATCCCTGGTCAGCATTAACACTCTGGTAGCCCCGCCTCCATTTCCATGCAGACACGTCCCCTAGCAATGTTTAAGTTCCCCTCCTACCCACCGTGTATTTTTTTTAAGCTCCGTTAGAGTGTTCCCCGGTTTGTAGGGAAGATTTTTCTTTGTGGCTCACCCAGTCCTTGTGGTTGGATTCCGGGCACAGTTCAGGCTCTCTTTGCCCGACACTCAGTCAGTGTGGACACCATAGCGCTTCCTCAGACTGAGGTCCCTCGTAGCAGCCGGGTACAAGTTGTCAGCATCGCTGGGTATGGAGTAGCACTAGTCGCAATCCAATGATGTAATTCGCTGCACTTGCAGTGCACTTCCTTAAAAGAAGACCGGCATTTAGTTCCTGTGCCCTGGCTGTTGAGCTGGCTGCCGAGAATTGTGCTGCATTTCAGGTGTATGGTGAGTCACGTTTAGGTAGGTACTGCCTTTGAAAAGAGCTTGATGTATTGACCCTTGGTTAATTTCTGCAGATGGAATTGAAGAAATCCTATATGGTTGCTGGAGCCATGTGTAAACCTGCAGTTTCAGTTATTAAGGCCATGAACTTACAGTATGTTCAGACAAGGTTGCTCAGGGCCTTGATGGACGGACAGTGAATGAGCAGTCCATGCATCTTTTAAGTGACATTAGAATGGCCTGTAATTTTTGATTGGAGGCTTTGGTAGACCTGGCAAAATTAGCCAGAAGAAGTTTGAAATGATCTATATTTCCTCCACTTCCCATGATATTCAAGGTCCTGAGATTATTTCCTCCAGGATGGAGGTTATAGCTGTTCTGAGAAGGTTGACATTGGAATATCCCTTTAGGCTTCCAGTGATGAAGGATTTTGCAGCAGGGCCCATTTTTTCTCTGGGAAAGTTGAGACCGGCAGCATGGAGACTCAGTTCTGCAGGTTAAGAGATCAAGGTTGTTCAGAGGCAGTCATTCGAAATCTATGAAAGGAAGCACACCCAGAAGATATGATAAGATTTGGGACTGTTTTTGCACTTGGTGGCAACAATCAGGGGAATCGACCCTCAGAAGCCAGATGTTATGCAGGATTTAGATTTCTGCAGTCAGGATTGTAAAAAAGCTTGAGTGCTAGCACTTGGGAGTGCATGTCAGCAATATTGGGCAGAAGTGTTTCAGCAGAGCCATTAGTCAAATAACTTCTTAAGGCAGCTGTTAGAATTAGGCCTCCAGGGAGGAGACTTGCACCACTGTGGGATCTGCTATTTGTACTTGAAACCCTTTCAAAAGCACATTTTTGGCCTTCAGAGGAGATCTGTTTGTGGAATTTGACCTTGAAGGCTGTCTTTTTGGTTGCTATTGCTTCAGGTCAAAGAATGTCAGCAATTCAGGCTTTATCAGCACGATCTCCACATACAACTTTCAATGACCAGTTTTTACCAAAAATTGTCTTGAGTTTTCACATCAATGAGCATTTACCAGCTGAAGTGTCAGAGGTGACTGAGGCTCTAAAGGAGAAAAATGTTTGGAAAGCTAGAGGTTACAGAGTCAATTAAAGTCTCGGCTCTTTATAATTCCAGCAGGGGCAAGGAAGGTTGAGAGCTTCCATGGTGACGCTTAGGAGGTGGATTATAACAATCATCAAAAGAGCTTATTTATTGAGAGAAGAAGAGACACCTGAAAGAGTGCAGCCTCATTCAACGAGGTGTGGCGGTATCTTGCGTGGCAGAGGCAGGTGTTTCAGCAGATGACATCTGTAGAACAGCCACAAAAAATGAATAAAATTTTTAAGCATCTATTTCCCTCGCTTATTTCCCGAGTGTTAATGCTTACCAGAGATGGCCAGGGAAAGGATAAATCCCTATCATACTTACTGTGATTTTCCTTTCCAAGCCACCCCCCTGGTCAGCATGCCTTTTTACATAGACACGGTGGGTAGGAGGGGAGGGAAATTTAAACATTGCTAGGGGATGTGTCTGCATGGAGATGGGGGCGGGGCTACCCTAGTGTTAATGCTGACCAGGGGGATGGCCAGGAAAGGAAAATCACGGTAAGCATGATAGGAATTTATCCTTTCTTCCTATTTTCTCCATCATCAATTACTGGCAACATGTTATTTATGCCAAAGAGAGACCTGCATCTCACTATTATGGGGTATTATGGACGTGTAACCAGTGGCTTGCTAATCAAATGCAAGTGGTAGTGAGAAGGACATATAAAAAGATGCTTAGAATATTTTGCTGCTCGGATCTGGGATTTGAGGGTACAAATAGGTGCAAAGATTTAGATCTTGAAAAGAAAGGGACAAAGTGCTGTGCCAATTGGTAGATATGTTTTGGATCTCTGTTGAACAGCATCATCTAGTAGTCCAAATAGTTGGAGGAAAGTATAAGAGTAAATTTAAATATACACGTGAGGAACATTTTTGAGCAGATTTTAGGGTTTATTCTTACCCAAGCGTCTATAAATGCCACATTCATGATCTAGGCATGTATCTGCACTATTAGAAAGTAAAACTGAGCCAACCACTGTTCTGCATTGACTGTATTTACAGTATGGAGACTTCAGATGAAGTTAGATGGTTCTGTATTCATTAGATCCCATGCCTTATTCTTGTGTCTAGACCAGTGATCCCCACCAGTGGCTTGGATGTTCTCCTAATGGCAGGTGTTTATTTTTTTTTAATTCCTGGTTTGGAAGCAAGTTTTGGTTACTGCCAAACAGAACTAGGCTTCCAGTCCATAGGGTCTACCAAATGGGCAATCACAGCCCTTATGAGGCACCACCCAGCATCATTTTTTACATCTGAATGTGCCTCACAGGTCTAAAGGTTGAGGGCAAAGGTCAGCAGTCTTAGATAAATGAAAACAAAAATATATCAGTCAGTGTTGTTATTGCTTGACTAGTAACCAGAGAACACATCAAATTAAGTTATGGCCACAGGCAAACATCATCCAGAACACCCCAGTCCCAACTGACCCGTGAGAAAAATCTGTGGGATAGGCTGTAACATCCTTTCATTGGGCTTGCATATACAGTTGGCTATCCTTTTGCTCTTGCCCCACTGTCTGTGGTAGAAAGCTTTTGTCACTTGAGTGTGACTCTAATGGCTTTCAACTGCATTTGGCACATTAAAAATCACGTGCCAGGAAGATCTGAGTGCTGAAACCTAACAAACCAACTCAGCCTGTGGGGCAGTGGCTTTTGAGAAACCCATGCAGTTCAACTCCGGGAGAGCATGTGGGACCCATATTGTAGATGTTAAGATCCCCTTTAGCAACAGAACGATTAACAATGATTTTTCTTGTTTTATTCCCCTTTCACACATTTATTATAACACTGCATGTTTTATTCTTCCTGTACTTTTCTCCCCCCCCCCCTCATTTCTTTTTCATGTTCATCTTTTTCCTTTGCCATATTTTCTAATTGCGGAGGTTTTAAAATGAATTCCAGGGACAGTTTGCTTCCTTGGCTGGCACTTCAGAGCTCTCCTCTATTGTGCTAAGTGCCGAATGCCTGGAACCAATAGGAAACACATTGACATGTGGAACTGCACTAATCTAGTTAAATGGCCAGTGCTACACCTATGTCTATGTGAAGAACACATCCAAATGAGCGCATGACAGATAAGCAATGTTCATCCTTAATTCTTTGGTTGATCTTTTCCCCATTAATAGAATTTTGCAGGTTATATGTTTATTGTATTCCAGTAATCTCAATATATCAATTGAACTAGTAATATAAACTGTTATTAATATGAACAAACACCCAAACTGTAGTGGAAACAATAATGTTTTTCACAAATATGTATTATTATTTTTCCCTGCAGTTTTTGACATACAAATTGATTATTAATGTTTCCTCAACCTAACATGGTTTCCTACTGCAAACATCCCCAAAAATATTGACTTTTGCATACATTACATTTCATCCTATTAAGCCTCAATTTTTTCTGGTTGATATTTTAAGGGGAAAAATCTGACTTTTTAGAGGGAAAAAGAAACCTAGAAAACTTTTGAGATCTATTATACTTCAAAGCTGCTAAAGAATCTGAAAATACTCCATCTAAAACCTGTTGAAGTCATGTAGAAGCCAAAGGAAGTTTTTCAATTGAAAGATGTTTCTTTTCATAATCATCATTCAGACATTTTGATGCTGGTTTTCGAGCGACAATTCCAAAAAGTTGCGCAATTCAAATTGCCCTACGATTTTATCACGTACAATTTCTGGTAAAATTTTTTTACTAAATTAAGCAATGTTGTGGTTTGGAGTTGGGGCAAATTTGTATTTTTAAAATAATGAGAAAAATTTGAGTTTTAATAATATAAATATATGTATTATATAATACAGATGCACGAAATGCTGCATACAGTTTGGCATTCAGTCTTTTCAGAAGGATTCTGATTTGGCTGAATCCGAATGTCTGTCCAAATCATATGACTTTTTGTCACACAAAAATTTTTTTTCGAGCATCTTTCACCCGTCCTAGCCCTAATTATTACTGTCCCAATGATCTAATTACAGGTATGGAACCTGTTATTCAGAAAGTTTGGGATCTGGGGCTTTACGGATAAGGAATCTTTATCAATATTATTTAAACATTAAACAAACCCAATAGGATAATTTTGCCTCCAATAACGATTAATTATATTTTAATTGGGATCAAGTACTGTTTTAGTATAACAGAGATAAAGGAAATCATTTTTAAAAATTTTAATTTTTTGATTAAAATAGAGTCTATGGGAGAGGGCCTTCCCATAATTCAAAATTTTCTGGATAATGGGTTTCCAGATAACAGATCCCATACCTGTACTTTTATGAGTTGTCATGTGACATATTTCTGTTTTAAGCTTCGATTGTTCAAGTTTTATATAAACGTAACATTTAAGTTTCATTTGTGTACATATTTAGCCTGAATTCATCTTGCAAGAATTTCAGACCTATATAAACACAAAAACCCCTGCCGGTTAATCTTGAGCATCCTCTGAGAACTAACGAAGACCAAACCTGTGTTTCAGCGCCAGCAAACTATTTAAAAAAAAAAAAAAAAACTGTATATTATCTAAAAACAGGCTCCACTAAGCACAGGACCCGCACTGAAAACTGCTTTTGGCATCATTAACGCTCACAGTTTCCATTTAATCAGGAGATATTGGCAGTTTTTTTTACTTGTTTCATAGCATAAAAAACAATATTGTGACAGAAGGCAGAAATCTCTTGGAAAGCCAGTTAATATACCCAAATATTTTTTTGATTCCAATCAGAAATATGAGTCATACAATATGTTGGAAGAGGTACAGATAGTCCGTGTTCCAGGCTCGAGGTCTGGGCTGATTGGAAGTGAAGTGCCTGGTAATACTGATGGCTGTAATGGGAATTTTTGGATTGTTGTGATACAGACAGGGCGCCTTGTATTCTACATCAACATGCAGGAATAACAGACGCCCTTCTGTACAACAGAAGATATTAGAAGTCCTCCATTTGATCTGTGATTGGGTTTATTAACAATACAATTTAAGGTGATCCTGGAAATGGGTCTTTTGATTGGAAGGAAACATCAAGCTGGGTAATTTCATTGATGCCATTACAAATTTCTTATTATGTTTTTTATAAAATTCCTTTTGGGGGACAGATAAGGCTTATCTTTTGGGGTGGAACGCTCCTCATAGACTCTTGGTGTTTGGAATAAAGATTAATACACATACTGTAGCTGTTTTTTTTAAATTTATCTTTGTAGGGTCTATGTTTGATGTAGGGCAAAAACAGGATGGGTTTAACGGCATGGCCAAAATAAGTATAAAATACCCACAGACCATGTCTGTAATAGGTGGCAGGGAGAGCATATAGGGAAGGCAAGTGAAGTTTCGTGACCTCCAGAAGTGGTCGAAACACTGTGCCATTGTCCTTAATTGGATATGTTATCCAAGTAAAATTTACCATCATCCTTGAAATATTTCTCTTGACCTGTGTTCTTGGGATTCACCAAATTCAGGATTTGGTTCGAGATTCAGGCAGGAAAGGGCCTTTTCCTGCAAGATTCGGCTGAATCCATTCGTGTTTGGCTGAACTGAATCTGAATCCTTATTTGCATATGTAAATTAGGTGTGGGAAGGGAAATCATGTGACATTTTGTCTCAAAACAAATAAAACATTCTTTTTGCACATTTTCCTTTCCTGCCTCTGATTTGCATATGTAATTCAGATTTGGATTAGTTTTTAGCCTAATCTTTCACAAAGGATTCAGGGATTTGGTGCATCACTTCTATGTTCCAAATATTAATTTTTAGTCTGTACCTTCTATATAGGAACACCATTTCAATCCCAATTTCTCTTTTTCCCACTCCACATCTGAAAGGTGATTTCATATCAAATGGTTTCTTATGCATGAAATGCAATACCCAATGAACTTTGATTAGCGGAATATCATGGCTTGATATAGACACATGTTTCCAAAATGAGTTTGAAAATTGTGAAAACCATAAAAATGAAGAAGACCAAAATGGCAATCAAATGTAATTGTTTTGTGAACTCTCATCCTTGATTGTGTAATTATTGCATTGTGTGTTTCAGGGAAAAGTGGAAATGACTTTAGAGATTATAAATGAACAGGAGCATGAGGAAAGACCAGCCGGTTTTGGTCGAGATGAGCCAAATATGAACCCGAGACTTGAAGACCCAAAGTAAGGACAAACAATTATTTATGGCATCTTATTGCTCCAGCTTTATTCCTGAAACTGCACATTTTTAAAAAAATGTTTTAATTTTTATATTAAATGTGTAGACCTCTGAGAAACATAACTGAGTTGTGCACAATATAATCATGTAAGAAAAAAAACCCAAAAATGTTTTATTTGATTTCAGGCGTCCAGAAACCTCATTCCTCTGGTTCACATCCCCATACAAGACCTTAAAGTACATCCTGTGGAGAAGATATAAGTGGCTTATTCTTGTCTTCTTCATTGTACTCATCTTACTGCTGTTCCTTGGAGTCTTCCTGTATTCTTTCCCGGTAAGTTACGCTCAGCAAAGTTTTTGCTTTTCTTTGTCATTATGAGATAGGAAGGAATTAAATCTAAATCCAATAGACAACCGTATTGGCTATTGAATGTTCTTTGAAAACTAATAGCACCATCCTTGTTCTGACCCTATGGTGGGGAGTGACTATTTTTAATCATGTTAAATATTAATAATGTTTAAAACCTCCTAGCTCTGATGTCTCCCTGGTTATCTTTAGGGAAATGGTTCTTACATTAGTAGTCCAGTATCAGAGGGAACATCTCATCTCTCCAGAAAAAGGTTAATAATAAACACTTGATTTGGATTCCCATGCAGAACAGATTTGTCGAGAAAATGCAAACACTCCAGCCAGGCTTATTGAACGCCATGGTGGCTGGATCCAGTTGATATCATTACATAGTGGCAATTGCTGGGCTGTTCTCCAGATGCCTGTACCACCCACTGTAATAGCTCTCACATATTGGATATTTTGGACAGCGCTCAGGAGGTGTAATGCAAGGCCCTTCATATTAATTTACTATACTTAGATCATTCCAGTGTAAGCTTAAGTGCAAAGGTTTTGCTGTGAGCCTCTCTAATTTATTTGATTTTATTTTTTGACTGCAGGCGGTGTTTATTAATGAAAATGTGTAATATACATTCTTAGGATTTATGAGGTCATATTTCTTCAGTTCTACTTGCATTCAGTATATTGGTAGTAACATGTCAACACTCTTGTATTTTATTGCAAAGGGACATTTTATTAACCATTCATATTTTAAAGGTCTCCTTGCAATGCATTACAGCCTGACAGTACCCTCAGTAGGTTATCATGCAGCCTTCCATGGTCATATATCAGGCAAGCCAACAGTTCACCTGTAGTACATCATACAACCAATGATTATTTATCACCCAGCCTCTCAGTGCCCCCTATTGAACTTAACCCAACCTACCACTGCCCCACGGGGCATCTTTGTATGGGTATTTGTCCTGCCAAAAACTTTCCCAGCTCCACCACTCAGGTCTAACACGGCTTTGGATGGGTGCAATGAGGACTTTAGGCTTGAGCATTGCAGTAGCACACCAATGAACTTCTGAGTTTTGAGAAGGGCTCAATGTCTTGCCCAATGTCTTGTCCCACCATCCTCCACTGCTTGATTAGATAGTACACTACCAACTTTTTGGGGTGAATATGGAAAGGAGAGGACCTTCAACTAAAATAATGTTGCCAGTCATGGCACAGCAAAGAGCCGTTGACGGTTACAATCCTCACCAACATCTTGGTGTTTACACTGGATTACATTTTCACTGTTCAACCGTAGTTGTTATTGTATAGAATATGGAAAGTTAGAAAGAACGGATTGGCTGCGTTGCTTCCATTCCCTAAAATTAAGCCCAACACCAGTAAAAAGGTATTCACATCTGACTGTGTAATAACATTGTACTTAAATTGAAAGCATGCCCTTACTGCCACCGGCCGGGTTCTCTCTTGGCATGGGCTGCCACACAGCATGTTCCACTTAGTGTACAAAAGCAGCAGATGAAGAGTAAAATATTGTAAGGGAAAGCCATCAAAGGAGGGAGCTGTTCTGATTGCACCTACAGGGCAAATAATGAACGTTCCTTTGTTTACAATACTTAAATCGACGCACATTTGCCTTTTCTAAATATAACATTTTCTGCTCTTGGAATAACATACCAACCCATACTACCAAATGATAATGGTGTATGGTTTAAAAAAAACATACCTTTTTCATATATAGCTGTTCACCTAACCCTTTGGCTAAATTCGTAAAACCAGGCACTCTACTCTACCCCCATCAACATGAGAAAATAAGTGTAATCAATAAGTGCTGCCTTGTGTCCGACCATACATTTATAAACAGAGAGATAAGATGGTCATTATTAACAATGAACATAAAATAAACCTACCCAATAGGGGAACAGTCTGAGTGTAAAAAGCCCGTGACCTGCCTCTTGATGTGAACGTATTTGGCTCCAACCCAGGAGACTGAGTAGCTACTCAACGTATGAACAAAATGGTGTTGGTACGATCTGCCCTGGACTCGCCCCGTATGCTCTACAGGGAAGTCCAAACTGGCTGATGCAACTTTGGAGGAAAAGTGGTATCAAGAAACATGGAACAAACAGAAGGCCTAAATTTACCATTACTTTAAGTGTCCGAAATGCATCAGGTGTCTATGTATTTAATTGTTTGTTCCAGCCAGTTTAGACTTTCCTGTATCTGACACATTTCATGCCTTAGCCAGTATATGCTCTGCATGCTTTAAATGGGTTCCATAAAGACTGAAGATGATTTCATCTCTCCTGGTTCCTTCTGCCATTTACTCTTCAGAGGTGTCCTAGCCAGTTTCGAAAATAATCCTGACACATTTTGTACCCTTAAGCAACATTAGGAAAATAAATATTCAAAAATAGAAATTTCATGAATGTGGAGTCTAAAACCTGTAAAAGAGACTCATGCTCTTACCCACTAGGTGGAGCCTGTAGCCTAAGCCTAATATACATACATAGACTTTGTTTGCAAAATGTTATGTTAACTCTTCCTTGGCTTTACAAAGTAAACAAGACTTACTGTTTTAACTGGGTAAATGCCATAATTATCTTCAGTTGTGTAGTGAGTAGTCCCCCCCCCCATTATAAGATCTATGAGAGTTTTTCATTCAGTTACAGAAAAAACCCACAAAATAATTATTCCTAGAACGATCTTTACACAATGAGAGACAGATTTGGCCAATTAATAAAAATATTAGCAGTGCTGGAGAGTTCATAATGTCGGCAGTGCAGGGAACCCTATTAGCACTTTTTATTTATGGGGTTATTAAGAGGCTAGTTCTTCTGGAGCTCAGCCTTGTGCAGAGAAAGGATCATGTCTGTCACTGATGTCTCTGTATGTGCAACTGAACTACACCCATCTTCCTTCAGGCTTCACATATTTAACACTTAAGCTGCTGATGTTTTAAAAGGGTAATGTTACTCCTTTATATGAACCAAGTATTCATGTTGTTTAAGTAATAATAAGTGGATAGTGGTTTTGCTTTTACCTGGAATGAGCCTCCAGTGGTGGGGGGGGGGCTATTTCCTTGCCTCACTGCTTCTGTGTCTCAGGCTTACGTTAAGGAGGAGTTCACATACAGAGGAACAATTGATCTGGAAAGAGGAGGGTATGGGATTACAAGTAACCATAAACTTAAAGAGCCACTCGCTTTTTGAAGTTGCCGAAAGACTGGATCTTTACCTGATCCAATTAGGATAATTTGGTAAACTATTGAAGGAGTACTAGAAGAGATTCTTAAACCTGTCTGACCCTAGGGCCCCGTTTTGCCCTTTACATGAGCCAACCACCCTCCCTCTGTAATTCAGTTTCTGTAATTGCAGATTGTTCTTATATTTATATATTTTCCTTCCATGTAGAACTACGCTGCTATGAAACTGGTGAAGCCATTCAGTTGATCAGGGATGACCATAGCCTGCTAGTTAATGAAGCTCCTGCCTTTCAGCACCAAAGATCATGGAGACACCACTGTGGAATGTTTGAAATTTGGCTTCTAGAACTTTGGCAATGGAAACCCAGCTGCTGTACGGACATGTAAAATATATTTTGTCTTCCATTAACTTTGCCTTATATGTAATGCTACATACCCTCTATGCACTGGAGGCAGCAATCACTGACTAGTGGATCTGCTTCAAAACTTGCGCACTATTACCTTTCAATATGTTCTAGAGTGAGCTAGATATAAATATATAAATATCTAGGAAAAAAATCTATAAATCTATAAAAATAAATATGGGGGAAATATAATAAAAAAAAATGTTAAAGTTTCTTCAGCTTTCATTAAAGGACACTTTGTCCCTGTACCTATAGTATCTGCCATTATCCCCAATAAGCAATATGGCTGTTTCCTGTTGGGATCTCTTATTCTGTACATTCTACATAGTTTTATGATTCTGATTGTTCAGCCTTATTGTTTAAAGCTATTTTCAGTATTATAAGTGTGTGTGTGTGTAGGAGTAATTTACAGTCAAGTTTATCAAGACTAGGTAATTGTTGAAGGATCATCTCCACTCCTAGGAAATTCATTTCTAGACCATTAGGAGAGATCACTACATGGAACAACTCTAACTGGGTGTGATGTTACTCTTCACATCAAATCTAATTTCTGTCTTTAATCTTCCAAACTTACCTAGATCTGTCCATAAAAAACTTGTGTTCCTTCAGATGGTATCTTATTACAACTCACAGCAACCCCATGACAAGGAAATGTTTGTTGATATGGCTCTTCACACATTTTTTATTCAGTTGCTTTCAAGGCTTTGAAGACCTCACTAGTGATACTAGAAGACAATTTTGGAAAGAGCAGAGGTGATAGATATGACTACATATAACCAATTTTTTTTCTTAATTAATATATGTACCATGACTTTATTTTCTAACACGGTGATCAGGTGAAAAAAGAGCACTATGTATTGGTAGCCCACTAGCTTTCATTTTCTGGTCCTTGACCTACAATGTTCTTCCTCTACTTTGAGAGGTTGTTTGAAACCAATATGGTCTTCTTAAAAGTGTAGGTATTTACTTTGTGGAAGGGCACAGAAAACCAATAGCTAAGCTAATTGAAACAGATGGGCCTGGTCTTCAGCCTCCTACCATCATCCTAAGATGAGGCCTTCACTTCAGGACCTGCTTTTATGTTGTGTATTGATATGAGTGATGCTTTTAGCCAATAGCTTTCAGATGTTCGTTGGTGGTAGAAGTTGACAAGATGACCAACATAGCTGTGTCAGTTTTTCTACCTATGGGGCCCCGCTTAAAATATATCCCAGGACATTTGCCCCTGCTTTACAACAGACACATCTTTAGAAACAGTTTTATTCCAGTTTTTGAGTGCCTTCACTTACATATAATAAATATTGCCTTATGTCTCATAAATCTATGCAATAAATAATGTTAGGCCTAATATATCAGGAAATAAATCAGTTCAAATATGTTGCTTTTTTGTTACTTTTGAAACACATTTTTTTCATTTTTATTTTTAAATTATACCTGTCGATCTGATGCTTGAGAAAAAAGGAAGCATTCGCCTGTATGCCAGTGGTGCAGGAGCGCATATGAATTGTGAGTGGCAACTCTTTCCTATATGGCAAACTTTAACTATACATAAGAAATACACCAGAATTGAATTAGCTAAGATCTGCCTGACAAGAAATCTGTTGGGTTTAGTGAGGTGAGCAGCACCGTAGAGATGTTCTATGGGATTAGAGCCATTAAGGAATGTACGTGCTCTTGGTGGGCATTGGCTGCTTTATCTATCACTCTCTGAATATATCAAAGACCATGTGATGGCTCTTCAGGTCTCATCAGAATATTTGTCTTCCCTAAAAATGAAGGCAGATGGAGCACTATTTATTTTTTAGTTTTTAATCTGACTTAAACAACACCCCATGAGAAAAAAAAAACTTAAATTTTTATACACCAAAGCTGTCTAAACCAGAACAATTGCCATATTACACCTGTCAAGATCATGTAGAAGTCAATGGCAAATGTCCCTGAAGTTGTTTCTTGACATCATGATCTGCGCTGGATAATCCGAAAAAATTCAGGGTTTTCGTTGAATAATCTAAAAAAGTCAAGTTTTTGCAGCAAAAGACTCAATAAAATCAAGTTTTCAGAGCATCAACCATACGATTGGAATTTATGTGGAAGTCACTGGCAGATGTCCCTGAAGTTGTTTCTTGACATCGTGATTTGTGCTCCAGTAATCCAAAATAAGTTGAGTTTTTTTTTGTGAAAATTCGACAAGATCAAGTTTAGGGAGCGGCAATCGTACTATACGAATTAATGCTCAATTTTGTCACTCTGATTTTTTGAGAAAAGTGATTGATGAATGAGTTCAAATCGTGGAAGGGTTTCTCTGTTTTCATAAAAAATTTGATTAATTCAAGTTTTAGTAAATGTGCCCCTAAATCATGCATGCTCCATCTGTGCTGATATGTGATCTGTATCAATGTATAATGTGTGCTTCAACTGTATATTGTAAAGGCTTTCCTGTTGATTGAGATAAGGGGCTGCCATTTTTCAGAGACATTTTTCTCAAAAGGCAGTTGGCTAAAGGAATGTCTAGTAGATACAACATCCTGTGATACTAAATAATATCTGAACTAAATAATATTTTATTATGACTTCTTCTGCCATAGTGTGAGACATTTATTCAAAATGACTTCACAATTGACTATAAAAAAGAGAGGGAAGGTTTGATTATCACACTTGTGGCTTACTCCAGCCCCCCCCCCTTTTTTGTATTTAAAATGCTTATATTTTTGGTTTGTTTGCCAAGCTAACATTTATTTACCTTGCCCCCTCCTATCTAGGGAGTAGTTGGGAGTAGCCAACCAGATTCCAGCGATTTAGTCTCATTCTCATGACATGTATGAATGTAAAAATCGATATTTCCCTTGTTAAGGCCTCCATCATACAGTATAATTTAAGGTATAATAGGGTTTTACAATGCTCAGGTTATCCAAATACTAATAAACATTATTGTGTTTTATTCAAACCACATAAAAGCCAAAGAAAGAACGATAAACATTGTTTGGTTACAACGAACATCAATGTCTTCTCAGATTAATATTTTAGCATCCAATGGTTAATTACTTATGTCTGGCAGTGTTAACATTTTCCAAGTGTTTTGGATACTGGAATAATGTATCAGAATGTTATAGAATCCTACTCAATGGTTTCTTCAATTTACTCTTTTCTTTCTTTTTATGTTTATGATATTGTGCAAGCCAAAGAATGAAGCCAGTGCAAAGTGCATTTATTTTATGTATGCAGTATTAAAATGTATATTGTCATGAAATGTACCTTGTTTTAAAACTCTGGGTTTGGGGCATGAGGACCGACTCATATATATATTTCTCTGCCTTGATTTTCTAAAAGAAATGCAAGTTATCAAGGTAATGATATCAACCGACATTTTATAGACTTCAGAATCCTTAAAGACTTATTAAATGTCCAAACCTGACTAACGAAGTTCATTATACTTTTTTTTTTTAATAATGGAACGAGCGGTGAAAATCATTTTAACAAAAAGTTGTACGTGGCACAAAGTCATTTAACAGAGAATTTTCCAGTTCAAAGATTTGACTGCACGAGAAAGGTAAATGAATCCAAAGGGAAGCTTTAATGTGCTTTTTAAATATTCATTTTTGGAATGTAACCATCTGGCCTAATACCATTTTTTAAGATTTAGTTGAATGTAGAATGCAGTATATATATATATATATATATATATATATATATATATATATATATATATATATA
>CM044431.1:7858707-7876284 GCA_024363595.1 Xenopus borealis
ACAGACTATGAGCAAACTTAGGGACTGTTCCTGCTGAATTGTGCTTAGTACAGGGGATTCTACTTAGATCAGGGGTCCCCAACCTATTTTACCCATGAGCCACATTTATCTGGGGAGCAATGCAATCATAAAATATAATTCCCTGGGGTGCCAAACATGGGCTGTAACTGGCTATTTGGTAGCCCCTATGAGGACTGACAGTCTACAGGAGGTTCTGTTTGTCAGTACACCAGGTATTGTACAAAAACAACTTGCCCCAAAACCATGAATTCAAAACTAAGCTTCTGCTTTGAGGCCTCTGAGAAGAACATACAAGGGGTTGGTGATTAAGAGAATAGAAGGTGAGTAAGGGAAAGTGGGACCATTCCCATATGAGACAACTCCAGGCAAGGCTGAAACGTTAGCCAGTGATACATCCCCATATACAAATCCAAAGGGAACATATAATAAACACACAATGTTTTGGGTCGCAGAGTTCCAGCAAATGAACTCCCAGCTGCTCATAACTCCTGCCGATGTCTAAGGCTGCTGGGAGTTACAGTTTCACACGGCTACACAGACATGAACTGGAATTGCCTGTCTTTTACTGAGACACCCGGATAATCCAAATTACTCTATTACTCCTGTATCTTTTCCTTTATTGTTATTCTTACATTCGTTTTTATTTCTCTTTTCCGCCAGGATCTGCAATGGTTTCCATTAATAAACCAAAGTCAAGTTTTATTTGGAAAAAAAAAAACCCCTCTGTGTCGGTATCACTGGAGTAACCCAATTATGGGCAGGAGTTTCAGTATAAACATAAACCCATCCAGCGTCTGTCATTGTCCAACATTGGATCCTCTCACATCATTTCTCTTTATAAATAGATTTTACAAGCGCCACTGAGATATTGGGTTCTGCCCTGGTTTAGCCTCACATTTTAGTTTGAGCAGAAAAGCTGAGAAACCTATTGTGGGCTTGTACTTAACGAAGTTTCCAGAGGCCGAATAGTAACGCGCGTGTAATAAATACAGCTGAGCAGCTGCGATCTACACTTACTTTCTACTCACTCATGTACTAAGGCTTGTGAAATATAATGATATTTATATAGACTTCAATACTCTAATGTCCAAACAAGTTAATGATTCAAGGCAAAACATGTCCTTATGTTACGGATCTGATGTGATATTGCAAATTAGCATCTCTAATTTCTTCCAACATCAGAAGTCTGATATATCATAGGTACTAGTAACTACTCCTACTATACCTGCTATCCCACAGTCACACTCCCTTCCCAGAGACTATTATCCACTGTTACTATAGACACCATCTCTCCCTACTATACCTACTATCCCACAGTCACACTCCCAGAGACTATTATCCACTGTTACTATACTAGAGACTAGAGACTAGAGACAATAATTCAGCTTTAATGCCCATGGGACAATTCCATTAGATATTTCCCCAGTACAAGTTACGGCACTCACACAGCACTGGTTGCTTCAGAAGTCGGTGGGTTCGGTGTGAAAACAGAAGATCACCCCCCCTTTATACAAGTCCCAGCTGTTCCATAAATACCTGCTACAAAATAAAACTAATGAGTACATTTGTTGGTATGGGAGTAAACTAGACTTCCCCCTCATTTTACATGTCTCTAATGCCCCCCTTATGATCTTTGTGCTTTAAACTATAATTAAAAACTAAAAAATTGAATAGATGCAGTTTTCTGGGAACTTTCAGGATCTCATAATCTCTAGCAATGGAAATTCCACCAGAGCCAATTGAAACACACTTTTTTTTCTTTTTTTGCGGTTGGTGAAGGGTCAACAATTAGCACCCTCATGTCATGTTTTATAATGATGAGGTGGTGCAAAGTGGAGTAAGTAACAAGGTCCGTGAAGTTAACATGGGGAGGTCGGCAACCAATCAGGAGGCAAGAATTGAGACTGGACCAATCGGCAATGAAGGGGGGTGGTGGTTCCACCCACTCACTTGGGATTGGTCAATGGCAGGTATAAAGTAAAGCCACATGTTTGGCTCGTGTCAGTACCTCCTGCGGTACTTTGTTATTTATTTATTTCTTATTTGTATTTGTTAATTTGTTTTATATATATAATTGGAGTGTTGCAGTGACCTCGTACTTATTGGAGGAATAACGTCAAGCTCTGGGGCCTGTTTGTTAAGGGCAGAGCACATGAGGTTCGATGGCCACCTCCCCGGATGTTATAAGAGGTTTATAATTGCTTTTTGGCTTTAGAAGGTTCAGTTGGTGGATGACAGTCCTTCAAGTCAAAATATTGGTGTTAAAGGGCAAGGAAAGGCAAAGAAATAAAATCCTATTTTTACTTTAATGAAAAAGAAATCTATCTCCAATATACTTTAATTAAAAATGTGTTTTGTTTTTATAAGAAACCTGACTGTATGCAGTGAAATTCTCCCTTCGTTTACTGCTGTGGATAGTAATTGTCAGACGTTCCCTAACTTCTGGCAGGGAAACAATCATACATATGAACAGCAGAGGGAGCCCCTGCCTTAATTACCAGCCATGCAGAACTCAAGCAGCTTTGTTTTTTGATCATTTATGACGATCCCTAAGAAGCCCAGATCACACTGAGCATGTGCACAGTCTTGGTCTTGCAAAGATGTATAACAAAGTTACAAGATGACAGCCCCCTGTGGCCAACTTTGAAAGCATAAATCATTTGTTTGATTAGGCTTGTGGTGCAGTAAGTTCATGTTTATGTTTAGTATACAAAATACAGTGTTTCTAGCCTTATTCTATTTTACACTTTCCTTGCCCTTTAATAATCAGAGGCATGGAATAAAGTCACTACGGCCTATTTTGCCCCGCTAAGTCATTGTATAGTTAAAGAAATAAAGTGTTGTCTACCTCCCCCATGCCTTTAGTATATACAATTTTCTTTCTATTCAGATAAAGGATGGTCCCTATGGGAACACCATGCTCTTTGCTGTTAGTTACTTGATATACAATTACTTTCAGGAGCCACTGGAAACCCAGGGGACTTTTAGAGATAGAAGGATCCCTTTACAAAGTGGAAAGCAGAGTGGACTTACCTCTGGTATTTTATGGTAGGTTGTCCAGAAATAATTTAGCAAATCACTTGTTTTCTGGGTGATTTATTGCAGCTTACTTGCGTCATTCATACCTATCACCACTATTATGTATCTAAAGGAATTCTGCATTATTGTGAATAGTGATGGGCCGAATTCATTTGCCAGAGGCGAATTCACGGCGAATTCCCGCAATTCGCCGCTGGCGAATAAATTCTCGAAACGCCAGCGTAAATTCGCCAAAAAAATTCGCCTAAAAAAACGAGTCGCGCGTCGTTTTTGACGCAACACGACGAAAACAACGCAAAGGGTTTCGTTTCGCGAATTTTTTCGCCAATTTCGCGAATTTTTCGGCGAAGCGAAACGGGGGAGATTCGCCCATCACTAATTGTGAATGAACTACATAGAGATTGAGTCCATACATCACATCCAGTTGGCTCGGCTCAAGATTCTGGTGGTGATGATGCTGATAAAACGCCAATTACTATTTCCCATTGTGTTATCTGTTACCTTTTCACAGCGACTGATGTATACAGGGTTTTTTTTTTTTTTTTTTTTTAACAATCCACCATTTACCGACAAAATAATTTTATGATAATATTTGTTTTCGAGAAGGAATTAGAAGAACAAATCATGGTACAAGCGAGTCCCATCTGGACTGAGTTACCAGGAAACAATAACACAAGCGAGGGGGAAACCATTAGGGGCTTTTGCAATTTACAGCAAAGATTCTGGAAAAGAATCAAGTAATCCAGGTAATAAAAGTATAGAACGAAACACAAAATGATCCTTACTGAAAATAAAGTCTGTAAGTAAATATTATCCTATTATCAAGGAGCAAGTTATCTACGTTATCTACGGGCAGTGCACTATTATGGAAAAAGTCATTTCTATTTTCTGTTTTGTTTTTCTAATTGAGGTTGCGCAGTTGCCTGTTACCGAATAAATCCAGTTCATTCCTTTGACTTGCTACACTTTCCTCTCTCAGTCACTCGTATTTAATTTTGTTTTGGTCTGAAAATACTGCAGGGAAACCCATTAATCCAAAGAGTAGAGTAGAGAAGCAGAAGGAGACAAAGCTTCTCTACACTACGAAGACCGAATTCTTTGTTATACAGATGTCATATTTGTTCAGAGAAGTGAGATCTTGTCTCAGAACTTTTTGACTATATCAATAAGACCTAGGGTTGCCACCTATCCGGTTTTGACCCACACAGCCCCGTATTTTGAAGGGCTGCCCGGGTCAATACTTCCTGCCTGGTTTTCCAAATAAGGAAAACCGTGCGGGATTAACTTGATTGACGCAGCGATTGGCCAATCAGCGATCGCTGCGTCATAGCCCCGCCCCATGATGTCATGGGCACGCCCACTGACGTCACGGGTCCCGTATTTTGAAGGGCTGCCCGGGTCAATACTTCCTGCCTGGTTTTCCAAAAAAGGAAAACCGGGAGGGATTAGCTTGATTGACGCAGCGATCGGCCAATCAGCGATCGCGGTGTCATAGCCCCGCCCCATGACATCATGGGCACGCCCACTGACGTCACGGGTCCACCCACTGACGTTATGGGCCCGCCCCCTGTCAGGGTTTAGCCACGGCAAAAGGTGGCAACCCTAATAACACCCCGCATCTACAGAGTTTCTCGATGTGTCCCTGTCCATGTTAAAAGGAAGATTAAAAAATCTGGGTAAATAAATAGGCTGTGCAAAATAAAATTTAAAAAAAAGTTATATAATTAGTTAACAAAAATGTAATTTATACGGACTGGAGTGACGGGATGTCTAACATAATTGAATACAACTTCCTACTTTTCATCATTCTAAAGGTGGCCCGAGACGCTACAATTACGATTTTCCTGGAAAAGAACGAGGGACCAGTCCAACTTGTACAACGAGCAATGGAAAATGATGGCTGTTTTTTAGGGACATTTTCTGAGGGGAAAACTATAGTTTACCTAGGAAAACTATACATTGTTGTTTTTGGGAGAAATTGAGCTTTCTAAATCTGCTTGAGTTTTCATGTATTTCCACCTCTGCAAAAAGATTTCTAGCTCTGAATACCATAAAAAAAAATGAAAATTTATACCAGAAAAATATTTAATTTTACGCATGAAAATCCAACTGATTTGGAAAACCTCATGTCTCCCGAATGTGCCAATACCAGATACATATACTTTTAGGGAGATTTTTGTAAAGCAAAAACTCCCGGCAGTATATTAACGAATTTTGAAAGCACCAAGGCAGAAAACGGCATACTTTAGATTTCCAAGGCCAAAACATCCTGAAACAGTAAGTTTACCCCAGAAAACCATATATTTTGAAAAGTACACTTTTTGTTGATTTTACAATTAGTAAAGGAGTTGGACAATTATTACAAAATTACAAAAATAGACAGTTGGATGCTAGAAAAATAATAATAGAAAAACAAATATATAACTTGAACTACCAAAAAATATTTTATAAAGAGTCCAAAACAAATGAAAGTTACATGGAAGGCATACTCACAGCTCGCCCCAGTCCCAAGGCGCAAGTCAGAGACAAATTTCAAAAAAGTTATGCGAGTGCCTCCAACAATAAAGAATCAGTAAGTAAAAATATAGGAACATTTTTAGGACATAGAAAAACAGACCTACCGCGTTTCATGCCTGTTGGGACACTTACTCATAGTGAGTAAGTGCTCCAACAGGCACGAAACGTGTTAGGTCTGTTTTTCTTTGTCCTAATAAATGTTGTCTCCAAAATGAGTAACTATGTCTCTCTACTCCTAACTACCAAATATCAAAGCTTGTCTGAACATAGTGATTTTTGCACCAAAATCACCGAAATTGCATTATATTCGTTGTAATATAAAATAAAAAGGCATTGCGCAGTGCAATTAGAGAATACGCTATTCACAATGGCAATAAACAGTTTTTTTCAGGCAAAAAAACTAAACAAAAACCAGACGATGCAATAAAAGAGGAGAAAAAAGTGTGTGTACAATGTACAGACTGCATGTTGTGTGCGTGTGCAAGTGTGTGCGAGTGTTCATGAGTGCTGTGAATGTGTGTGACCCCCTGATCCCCCAAAACTGAATGTGTGTATGTGTGAATGTATGTGTGTATTAGTATAATAAGTGTGTGTTTGTGGGGGGCCCTAAGCTGGGGTGGTAGGCAGGGCCAGACCGTGGTGCCCAGACGCCCTAGGCAAGTAGGCCGTGGCGCCGGCTTAGCACTCCTGTGCAAGATGGCACTCATGTGTGCATGCCCAATGTGGCACTTGCGAATTGGCACTCTCGTGTACAAGAAGTAGAGGAAGCGCAGACAGTCAGCCGGAGAGGGGACCAGACTGGGGGTAGGCGACAGAGGAGGTATGTGCCTGGCGCCCCTCCAGCTTTACACCCTAGGCATGTGCCTACTCTGACACCCCTTGGCCCGGCCCTGGTGGCAGGCTGCAGATCTACCAGGAGGGCTGGATGCTGGAACAAGCCACTGTATAAGCCGCTCCTCCTCCTTACAAGCTGCTCCTCTGTTCTCAAACCTTCAAATGCTGCAGAACGTTGAATCTATGATCTGTGGAATTTGGAGTTAGATTCTACCATCTAAAGGTTAAAGGGGTGCTTCACCTTCATGTTAACTTTTAGTATGTTATAGAAAGGCCAATTCTAAACAACTTTTCATCTGGTTTTCATTATTTATCTTTTATAGTTTTTTCATTATTTGCTGTCTTCTGACTCTTGACCCCACCTAAAAGGCTACACATTTATTATTACTGTAATTTTTTATTCAGAGCCTCCCCTAACTATATTCCAGCCTCTTTTCCCAATCAGTGCACAGTTGCTATGATAATTTTGACCCTAGTAACCAGACGGCTGAAATTACAAACTGGAATAACTCAAAAATCACAAATAATAAAAAATGAAAAGCAATAGCATATTTTTAATATCACCTCTTGTCATCAGAATAGCCGCTCTTTAGACCCTGTCTGAAGCTCCTGAGCCGAGATTGAGGGAGGAGCCAGCAGGCTCATGGCCATCTGTGTGATAATTTACAATGTATATATATATAGCCATTGTGTGGTGCATGCGTGATATAATACTGAAGCCCCCATTACCTCGTGCCTGTCCCGAATGCGCTATACGCAGGTGCAAACTTTTTGGTAAGTCTTAAAGGGGCTAGATGGCTATAATTAAAAAAAAAACAAAAACCCCTAAGCTGCTACACTGAACTTGTATGGGGCCGGTTGTTGCTTCTGAAGGCAGAACTATGTGTATTAAAGGGCAAGGAAAGTGTAAAATAGAATAAGGGTAGAAATGGTGTATTTTGTATACTAAACATAAACATGAACTTACTGCACCACAAGCCTAATCAAACAAATGATTTATGCTTTCAAAGTTGGCCACAGGGGGCTGTCATCTTGTAACTTTGTTATACATCTCTGCAATATCAAGACTCGCACATGCTCAGTGTGGTCTGGGCTTCTTAGGGGTCGTCATAAATGATCAAAAAACAAAGCTGCTTGAGTTCTGCATGGCTGGTAAGTAAGGCAGGGGCTCCCCCTGCTGTTCATAAGTATGATTGTTAACCTGCCAGAAGTTAGGGACTGTATGAAAATTCCTATCCACAGCACTAAATGAAGGGAGAATTTCACTGCATACAGTCAGGTTTCTTATAAAAACAGTACACATTTTTTAATTAAAGTATATTGGAGATAGATTTCTTTTTCATTAAAGAAAGTAAAAATGGGATTTTATTTCTTTGCCTTTCCTTGCCCTTTAAGTCCCAGGTGTAAGCAGTTACCTATGGGACTTATATCACGTTTGGAGCTCAGGTTGATTTTAAAAAGGTAACCTGATGTGATATGTTTGGCAGGCTGTCTGTAATGAGTGACAGATGCTCACATTCAGGCTCCAGAGGGTAAGCAAGGAATGGAGAGAGCTTTTTCGGATTAAAAAACTTCAGACAGTAAGTCAAATTTACCCCTTTCTTCACAGAAGCTCATCACATAGAGCAAAAGCTCCAGGCAGGGATGTGTGGCTTGTGATAATCCTGCTAATCTGCTATGTTGGATAAAAGGCTGTGTAAAAAATGCCTGACAGATGCGAGTGAACCTGCTCAAGACCAAATGGCAAATATGATGTTGCTAATTTGTTGTGTTTTGATAGCTGAGGAGAGTATAACAGTGCTTTATTAACAGGCTCATGCAGCCATTACACAACAGTAACATAAACTCCAGCACCTTAAGCAGTATAGACAGTACTATGCACAGTATAACCCATGAGCACAGTGACATCTACAGGCCATTTGTATAAACACCACATTTAGCTCAGGAAGCCATCAGCAAGTAACATGGAAATCCAGTCAGTTTAGCTCATGAAGAAATGCATTATGGGGAATTTAATGAAAACCCAGTCAGTCTAGCTCATGTAGAAATGCATTATGGGCAAGTTACATGGTAATCCAGTCAGTTTATCACAGGAAGAAATTAATTATGGGGAAGTTTCTTGGAAATCCATAAATTTAGGTCATGAAGAAATGCATTATGGGGAAGTTTTGTGGAAATCCTGTCAGTTTAGCTCATGAAGAAATGCATTATGGGGAAGTTAATGAAAACCCAGTGAAGTTGCTCAAGGAAAAATAACCATTCATCTTTCTCTTGAAAGTGTATGTATAGATTAAACTTGTACAGACAGACATAAAGACAGATAGATATGAATACCAGACATGATATGAAATGATGAATAACATTTCAATAGGACAAATAGCTCCTCAGAGCCTGAAAACGAAGGGGGGGGGGGGGTACAAGATAAACAAAACATTAAATTCTGTGTACAGGAGTTTTGCACAAGATTCTACTGGCCATTTAAAGGGGAACACTGCATGCTCGGTGTTACTGGCAATAAAACCTAGACATGGAAGTTATTAATGTGCTTTTGCAAATTAGTCACAAAAAATCAAATAGACTCATAAAAAACAGAAGTCGTGGCTGGCAGGCGGCTCACTAAGAGGGCGTAGAGATCTTATAAACCTGTATAGGCAAAGTAGCATTATATGGGAATTAATGAGGGTCAGTCTGGGGCCTGCAAGCTGTATAAATGATCCCGGCTATTAATTAAAGTCTGACTAGCAGGGCTAACTAAGAGAATCCATGTCTGAAAAAGTCAGTGGAATTAACCCATTAAATGCAAAACTGGTTAACAGCATGTGTTCCCACACTGTGAGTACCTTGCAGTTAATATGAGGTGCAAGCCTAAATGCCAATTAGGCTATAATTTGGGGTGAGCGCTTATTTGTGTCTTACAGCAGGGTGACTGTTACCCCAATGTTTCTATATATCTGTAACCTTGTTATGAGCTAAGGGGGCCCAGTCTGAAGGTCAGTTAGGGGGAGATTTGGGGTGAGTGCTTATTTGTACCCTGGGTACCCCTGGAACTATAGTGACACCCCAATGTTTCTATATATCTGTAACCTTTTTATGAGCTAAGGGGGGCCCAGTCTGAAGGTCAGTTAGGGGGAGATTTGGGGTGAGTGTTTATTTGTACCCTGGGTACCCCTGGAACTATAGTGACACCCCAATGTTTCTATATTTCTGTAACCTTGTTACGATATTTAGTGTGAATTATTATTAATAAACTAACATAGGTCTGGAAGACTACAAATAGAGTAACAGAAGGTTGTGTACAGCATAAAGTTTATTCTCAAATGCCACAATATGTAATATCTGTGGTTTGCACATTTCTATGATCAGTCCTGTGAGTGCTCCCATACCTACTGCAAGAAAAGATCTGGACCACGGTAGGACTGTATGTACAGTATATATCTACTGCTTGTACGTATATGTACTACTTACAGTAGTTTTCAGATAGAATATGTTCCGCTGTTACAGAATGCTCTGTTTCATGCTCCTTCATCAAAGTGAAATGTTAATAAGTTATGTCATTTTAGTTGAAAATTCTAAAAAGAGGCTATTTCCAGAAATAATTTATTATATTATCTAAGAAGACACACACACACAGTATAGAACTGCATCCAACGAGCTGAGAGACAGAGAAGGTAAAAAATGATTCGAAATAAAAACAGAGAGTTCTGCTGTTCATCAGGGGAACGTTACCTGGAACGTAATCTCGCCAAAGACCTCAAATCTCATTAGCGTGAAACAGGATTTACGCAATGTTTGACACATCATAATTGTGCAATTACACTCAGGGCCACTTCCAACTGACTTCATCCCGAAGTACGCGGGTTTGCTTGTATAGTCAACTGCAGCTAACTTGTGTAGCCTGGCATGTTATTTATACTGGCTTTACTTGTGTATACTTAGGGGCAAATTCACTAAAGTGCAAAGTGGCTAACTCTAGTGCTAATACGCCAGCGTGACGTCATTTTGCAACTTCGCTAATTTACCAACACTGACCCTTACACCAGGCGAAGTTGCGCACTGACGAAGGGTCGTTACTTAAGTTAATTCACTAAGTTGTCCATTTTACTGAACGTTAGCTCTTGCGCTAGACACTTTGATGCAGCCGGTGGCACCCAGGATGGATATCTGGGCCTGACTTTGATGCCACATTGTTTGTTTGTATTCTTAAGGGTCAATGTAATTAAAAGTCTCAAGCGTTGTTTAAAATGGAATCTTACATTGCGTATTTTGTTTCATATTGTGTTGCTGAAAAGACTTTGCGCTTGGGAAAAGAATGAAACATGGTGGCTAACATTTGCAGAGGTCTTTATTTTCAGGTTATTTTCGCGCTAGTAAAACATATTACATTGCCCCATTGGTGGGTTAAGGTATGGGACCCTAGGATTTTTGAACTTTAAACGTCTGAGGTGGATATACAGGCACATTGGGGTCCAAAAAATGTAAAGGTCCCAGTTAGTTCAAACATGGAGATATTAACTGATTTTACAATCAGGAAAAACTCAAACATTGTTTTTTGTTGTGTGATCAAGGGTGATACTACAATTCTACTATGGAAACTTGCTGTCAGATGGAGAATGGGAAATGAAGCTTCCTGGTGGAAAATGGCAGGTTTGTTATATGTCTGTAGCTGTGGCCTAGAACCTGCAATTAGTTGGTGCATAAGTTTCCTTATTACAGTTGGTTTGGCTGGTCTTTTATAGTGAACAGTAAATTTAAAGTAACACGGCTTTCTTTTAGCCCTAGAGTTGTGCAGCTTTGCTCACGTTTCTCACTTTTCTTCATCATGAAAACAATTGCAGACATCTTGACTAATCTCGACTATATGGAGTGCAGCGATCTTAAGAATGAAACACACATTAATCTCATCATTTGTTGTTAAGGATCTCGCCTCTGGGACCATATTCAAAAATCCTAATAAAACAAGTTGCATTTTAGATTTACATCAGGACTGATTAGGAATTTAGGAAACTATAAAGGCTGAGAGTCTATGTAGCTATCCTTGGGTCTGATGCTGAACAGTATACACACAGTCTTTGTCTTAGACTTCTCTTGAGGTTTCAGAAGAAGCTTCACCCATAGTGATAATTACATTATTCTCAAAGTGAGAAGTTGCAACAGACCGAGCAGTGCTAATGCTGTTACTGACACAATGGACATTATGAGGGACGGTGCTGCATTGTGGGAAAAAAACATTGCAAAGTGCACTTAGCACAGTGCTCTGCCTTCATAAGTGAACTGTATGTTTTTATGGTCAAATTGAAGTTTATATATTGGCAATCCACACTGGGAACAGTTGAGTGGAAAACCCGGACATCTAAGATCCTGCCTACTCACGGACTCTACTTTGGCACCAGAACATGAAATATGGCTTTATAGAGCTATAGTGAATAAAGTACCCCCTCTTGTAAATTATAAGTGTAGCGCTATAGTAACTTTGAGTGCACCTATCTCTACTATAGGCTCCACTCCCAATATATGTTGCTCCGGATGAGACCTTAAATCTTAGGGAGTAAGCCCTCGCAGCGAGGTGGAGGCAGGGTGTAGTGCAACTGTAATAATATTCAGGGTGCAAATAAATGGGCGCCAGTGGTTCTTATAACTTAACTATAGAACATGTTTATTGAACATACAATCACCATTGGAGTGTACAGCAGTAACATAGCACAGCAGGATCAACAGTGGATAGGCAATACCCACAGCACCTTTGGTCAGAGACTGTCCCCTTCACACATGGGAGACAATGTACATGCAGCATTGAGGAGGTACACCCAGCTTTCAGCCTTTTCCCTAAGTGGAACCTGAGGAGACACTTTCAATCCTAGGTCTGTACACTTAGTCCCTACTCTGGGCAATTAGTACCCGGGATCTTAATCCCACTCACAATCCTCGTAGGAGCCTCAGACTGCTCAGCTAAATAATCCTGTCTATCTGTCACTCCTAGAGCGACCTATAACAGTGAGTAGCCTATCCTTACTAAGCCTGACCTGCTTAGGTTCCACTCGAATACTCTGCCTGCCTGCTCAGGCTAGAGCCAGCACAAGATGGACACTGAAAGCATGGCTTACAGTGCTTTTATACTATAACACAGTGCCATCTACTGGTCACTATGTGTAATAACAAGGGGCATGGACTAGAGCAGGAATGGGAAACAGCTCCCCCTCCTAACTGTATTTTAGGACCCAATTAGGTGTCCATAACACTTGGGGACTGCCTGCTAAATAACTGGGAGGTTAATTTAGTAGTCCCCTACATAAGGATATTATAAGTTACCAAGGAGCGTCAAGGCTGAGTTTTTATACAGGTCATGGAACCATGAGGTAACTTCTAATATTCTCATATTTTGCAACATGGCGAACTTTATTTATTATAATACGTACGTTTTGTGACAACTTTATTTATTATAATACGTACGTTTTGTGACAACTTTATTTATTATAATATGTACGTTTTGTGACAAAAATGACATCACTACTCACCGTTTATAACTGATGACATCACTACTCACTGTTTATAAGGACATAATTAACAAGATATTCATGGCTCTTGTGCATTATATTAAAATGAAGATTATTGTAGCCCCACAGCTTATCCAACTCTATTTTGAGTAAACAGAGATATTAGCAAAAAAATTAAGTCTCTTTATAATGGGAACATCTGCCCATTGACTTGTTGGCACTTTCCTGAGAGAGCACGTGAAACAGATGAAGCAACGCGAGGAAGAAGGGTGCAAGCAATTTCTAAGGAAAACAATTAGTAATGTTCTTAATGAATTACGACTTTAAAGGAAAAGATTCAGTCTTGCAAGTAGAGTGGAGTTTATGAGCCTTCATTGTGACAAATTGGCTAAATAGCTGTTTATGGTAAAGCCGGAATCCCAATGTTTGGTTTTCCAGTCATGTTGAGGTTTGAGGTGAGTTGAACGCAAAGTTAGAGAACTTCACCCACACAGTAGTATTCACCGGACGCATAACTCATTCCTTCCCTCCCCTGGACTTTCCTTGGCAATATTTCCCTGGCAATATTTAAAAAAAAAAAAATCACAATTATTGCCATTAAGTGAACTTTCTTCTACTTGAATTCCTGCCAAAAACTATAGTGGACTATTACATACCATCATGAATCAAGTTTTAGCCGCCCCCCAATCTGTGGTAACTTAATACTATAATTATTTTACTGTGCACTGGGGGTACAGCACTTTGCTCTTGCTTCAATAACTCGTAAGAATGCCTTTTCAATCACAGCAAAAACATTTTAACTGATGGAAACAATGCAGTCAAAAACTAACTCATCTTGCTCTTCTTAAATGCAGTTGTCTCTGTGTAATAATAATTCTGATTTGGTCTTTGAGAGAGAATAACATTCTGCAGATTCCCCAGGGAGCCCCCCACCCCACTTGGATGGATTCTGTTCTCAAGCTGTAGCTTGGTAATACTACCTTGACCTTGAGGAAGACCATCTCATTGGCTATTTGAGTAGTTCTTTCTTTTTCTGTGCTGCGCATAGATATCTCTATCTTCTCGCAATGGTAACTTCTTATGTCGTATGTTCTCAAGTTTATAAAAACTTAACGTTTGGGGTTGTGACTGTGAGTTCAGAATCCACTTGAGTTCTTGTCAAATAAACTTCATATTTTCACCTCAAGTGCTCTCCGGTTGTTGAGGTTCCACAACTGTGGTCTAGCCAGCTTGAATAACTTCTTGCACCAGTTGTAGTTTAGAACACCAATTCTGAAACAAGCTTGGGATGCTGGTGTGTGTTTAGGTGAGTAAAGGTCAGGATGTGATGGCATTGATGGGCATTCAAGCAATAAGGCTTGCTCTGGGCTCCGAGAGTAGCTTTTTATTAAAAATGTGGGTAGTGTGAGGGAATTCTCAGTGTTACACCAAATATAGGCGGGAATGGTGACAGTAGAGCAAGGTGACAACAGTAGAGCAAGATAGCGTCATTAGAAAAAGATAAACAAATGAACTAGTGAATCACAAGCTAATGACGTGTAACAAAACATGACAGAAGTGATGCCACATATTTAACAATGTGACCACTCAATGTTTTGCATTCACCTGCAATGCAGCTGGAATTCTGTGGGTTGGTGCATTGTGGGTAACTAAAATATGGTAATTCCAATCCTTTTTTTGCACCTCATGCATTGCCACAATTCACTGATTGTTGAAGTATAATTTCCAGTATCTTCACCTGAAGAGCCACAGGTTGACACTACAAAGCCACACAAAGTCTGTTTTGCCCTGTGACTCAGTATTACTAAAAGCATTTTGGGCTGCGTTTACCTTTAAAACAAACAAACAAACCCGCCAGGAACGCCCAACACTAACTTCATTATTTTTAAACACGCAGTTTCTTTTGAGAGTGATTTATTTCCAGTACATTTTCATCATTTTACTATTTGCACCATTTGTATATCCTTTCAGCCTGGTCATGGACAATGGCAACAAGGTTTCCTATAGATTTGTTCTCCACTTTAGAACTCCACCTGGCAGGATCCATCATTTCCAAAAGGGCGGATACATTTGTCTTGGCAAAATGAGAGACAGAATCATGGAAACTGAATTAATTCATAATCAATTTTATCATACACCGTAATGCAATAAAAGTAAGGTCATTTCCACCTTGTGTTATCATTTCAATAGAATTTCCTACAAATGTTTCATTTCTTATTAGTTCTGACAAAATAGTTTTCATCCCTTTACATTCAGAGCATTGTATTCACAACCGTGTCTAAAGCTCTTATTTTACTGAATAAGAAATCTTAAAAATAAAAGGAAAAGTGAATATGCTGTTTGTCTAAGTACGCTCTCTCTCTCTTTCTCTCTCTCTTTCTCTCTCACTCTCTCTCTCTCTTTTTCTCTCTCTTTCTCTCTCACTCTTTCTCTCTCTCTCTCTCTCTCTCTCTCTCTCAGAACACTAATATTTTGTAGACCTTTGCAGTAATAACAAAGCTAAGGCTTTTTGGGCAGATAGATATCAGCTTTACTAGGGCAGTGGTTGCCAAACTGTGGGACCTTCCCCCACCCTGGACAGCTTAGAGTAGTGGCAATGTGAGCTTGGCCAGTTCGGTTAAACATATTTGAATGCACAGTATAACGTTCAGCTATGGTAATGTTGCTGACCTCCCTATATTTACATTTATTTCCTTTTAATAACATTGGCATCAAACATCATTTTTAACAGCCAGTTGGCAACCCTAAGTAAGGGTGAGATTTGGGGTGAATGTGTATTTGCGGCCTTAGATATTCTTAAAACTATGATTGAAGGCCAGATACACTTCATGGGGTAAATTTATCAAACAGTGAAGTTCCATCGCTAGAGGGATTAATTTCAATGGGATTTTGAAAGGCTTATTTATCAATGGATGAAGTGAAAGTTCACCCTTTGATAAATATGCCTTTACAAATCCCATAGAAATTAATGGAGAGCGGCAGAATTTCCCTCTAGTGGCAGAACTTCACTCTTTGATAGATTTACCCCCATGAGCTAAGCGGTCCCTTACCTTAGGTTGGACCTTCAAGTGGGGCTAGGATTAAAATACCTTTGATAAGCACTCTTTTAGGCTGATTTTCTCCATGTGGATCAGACTGGATGATGTTTGTGCATCTAAATTGTCCCACTCCATGGGATTGAGATCAAGGATTAGGCTGGGCTTTTGTAGGACATGGACTTTTTTTTGTTCTAAGCTTCTAGTGTTATATTGGCCTTGTTTTTGGGATCCTTGTCTTATTGAAACAAGGACCTCCCCTGATGATTCAGTGCTAAGCAGCTGTCATAGTCTGGAAGGGAAATGCTGGAGGACCAAGCGTGGGGCTCTGCTGAACTAGGAAGTGAAGTTGGGCTCATGCGCAAATTGCTCTCCTGAAGAAGCTGATTTCTACCTGTGTATGTGCACATACTCCCAATGACATCCATGAATGCTTACTGCACATGTGTTCCTGGAATTTAAAGGGAACCTGGGGGGGTATTTGACAGCTCTGATGTTCTCCTGCAGTATTGCTCCAAAATTATTACCCATTTATCCCTATTTCTATCATAAGAAGATGCCCAGACCCTTCTACTGAAAAGTTGCTTTGTACCACAAATATTCCTTTGAACTTGGACAAATACGCCCTTATCTTGTCCACATCTGACTGAACGATCCTTTCTCTAAATTATATCTGGGTTTGCTTTTTGGCAAACTTAAGATCTTTTTGAGCAATGGGGATTATTTTGGTTCAACCCTCCCAGCACATTAATGTGTAGGTTCCCTAAGAACAACATTCTTGTTTCATTCTGCAACATTATGAGTAAAAAAAACCTGTGAATTTGATTATAAACCTTCCGTTCAGTTCTGGTTTTGTTTTGACTTTTCAGTTTAAAATCCTCACAGGTATCGATGCATTTAAAATAAATTTTTAATACTAGAGATGAAGACTTGGCAATGGAGAGTGAGCCTTTTTTTGTTCTTTTACAGAGACTGTGTAAGCAATACATGGCAAATAGAAGAAATTCATGTTAGTGACCACCAGGTGGCGCTCTTGCCTTGGATCTAAACAAACATACGCTAGTACTCCCCATTATGACACAGTTGCCGTGGGGCAGTAAGACTAATCATTTCTCCTTTGGTCACTTTGTTTTGTTCCTACAGTATAAGGGGGAGGGGGACACACTGATTAGGTGATGGTGTCGTTGTCGCTCCTTTGGTCGATGCACACAATGGCTTTAACACAAGTCCTTCAGCTCACATCGGAATGATCATTTTTCAAGCCATTAGCATATTATTTCAGAGGTATGGTTTCACAGAAAATGCAGTAGACTGTATTACGGTAATCGGAATAATATGACAGCTGGAGAACATTTTTAAGACCGAAGCGAAAAAAATATTTAGCTGTAATTTTTCACTTTCTTTTTGTATAAATCAACTCATCCATCTTCGCTCTGTGCTGATGTTGTGAGCCACAGATATGCAACACATTGGGCAGAGACAAGCCTAAGATATCAGGCACATTGTGCACAAATAAGCAGCAGATACCAGGGCACTGGCCCACTGGGCATGAATGAGCCACAGGTAACAGGCACTTTGGCCACAGGTATCAGGTACATTGGGTGCAGATGAGACACAGGTATCAGGTACATTGGGTGCAG
>CM044431.1:7880596-7937311 GCA_024363595.1 Xenopus borealis
CAGATGAGACACAGGTATCAGGTACATTGGGTGCAGATGAGACACAGGTATCAGGTACATCGGGTACCGAGTTGCTGATGAGACACAGGTATCAGGCACATTGGGTGCAGATGAGATACATGATCTACTGTGTGGTATGCTACAAGGGTCAATAGGTGATCAGGGACCATGAATAAGTAAATCATCTCATGTCACCTCATTGTTGAAATATTCCTGATAGAAGTCCATAATATTAATGGCTAAATATTATTTAGTACTTATATACAACATTAAATTGCTTTATGGTGGTGACCATCTCTTTCTTTGAAGCCAATACCATTAAGCCTATCTAGCCATTTGATAAGGCTTCCTTTCTGTCAGACTGTGACATCAACAGTGGGTGGGAGAGCTAAGACACGTGCTTGCAAATGACTTATTATCACAGCTAATTAAGTGTTGAAGTTAGAGATTGTATCCCTTCCAATATATGAAGTGAATTATATAGCATATTAATAGGAGGTACCTATACACCATGCATGGACCCCATTCTGAATTTTCCAGAAATTTCATGGCTTATACTAATTTTCTCCCCCATCTGTGTGGACCAGGTGACCTACATGGAGCTGGACATTTTCACTGGCTGTATTATACCCTTAATTGATTTAGTGACAGGCCCATAATCTGGGTCCCACATTCAGCCTAGAAGAACCTTCCAGTTACAGGTAACAAAGAGGTCAGTGAATCCCAGGAGGAATGGAGATCGCTTTTAATTACAGAGAGATCTTCCACACACTGAAACCTTTGACTGGAATGTTCTCTGCTTCTGCTGAGTATTTCGATAAGAAAAAGACAACCTTTGAGTTCTATTCGACATTAGGTATGTTCAAGAGTTCCACTACCATTGTGGTAAATTATCATTAAATGCTAATTATAGATAAATAAAACAGGTCATCGAATTTGTCTGCAGTCAGTTGTATGAAATCCCCATTCTTTTAGAAAATTGCATCAACATACGCTGCTTGAACTTCTATGTATTTGTACACACCATTACCTTCCTCCAGTTGGTGCTACACAGATGTGCCAAAAGAAATGGACCCACATGTCATTCTCACTATTCAAGTTGCTTTTTACAGGATGATTACAAAATTATTTAAAATGAGCTTCACTAAGATAGAGTAGACTTTATGGCAAGGAAACCATTCAGAAATGTCCAAAGCCAACACATATTGCCCCATAAAGCACAAAACCCAGTATATTAATAATAATAATAAAAATAATAATAATAAAGGGAACTTAAGTTTAACAAAGAGAGTTGGGAAAAAGATGGCAGCTCAAAAAACAGTCCAATTTGCATCCGAATTTAAAAATCAGCTCTGTAGCTTCAGCTTCACACCTCAATTCTATATTTGATGATTTCAGACACCCCTCAAATTAGCTATGTATTCATCAGCACTGCACAATATGCACAATAGAAGGGTGCAGTGCAGTGGCGTAACTACCAGGGGGGAAGGGAGTGCAATTGCACCAGGGCCCGCTCCCTCACAGGGCCCACTGGAGAGGCTTGGAGAACTACAATATGTAATTCATAGGGGGAGAGCCCGATGGGGGGGGGTCAGGGGGCCAATCCTGCACCAGGGCGCTGCAGCGAGTAGTTACCCCACTGGTGCAGTGATGGAGGAAACTGACCTGTTTCGCTTCAATGAAAATTTGCAAAACAGCAAAAATTTGCTAAAATGCATTAAAGTCTAAGGGAGTCAAAAAATGTTTGACGTGCAGCATTTTTTTTCTCCCATTGAAGTCTGTGGACATCATTTTTTAAATTGAAACCTGGCGAAAATATTTGCTCATCACTAAAAGGGTGTATAAATCAGAAAATTTCAATTGCTCCTAACTACACAGTGGTGCTAGAGGTATGGAGGACCCTACTCATGAGAGCTTTCAATGAAAAAGGAAAAGGGAAATAGGAGACAAGTATAGGGTTAAGCTACATTTTCAGGAAAGCAAGAGATTTGGCATGGAGTAAGGCACTTGAGTAGATGGCAGTGGTTTATTGTGTATTTTGATGGAAAGCAAAGAAAGCTAATCTAAACGATGGAACTTCTCTAAAGAAATTTGCTTGACCGATACAAAAGTTGGAGAAAAGCCTATTAGAAGATCTCTAACTAGAGAAGTCTTGAATACACAGTCATGCTGAGACTTCCTGAATTGAGGGTGAAACCTTTCACAGTTAAAAGGACTAAGTATATTGTGCCCTGATATAGCTGCACTGCTGCAGCTGGAATAGTTTGGTAAATAGTTCCCCCAGAAAAATATTAAAGAACAGTTATCAAAGGAAAAATATCCTATGGCTGCTAAGTAGCAATGGTGGAAATTGAAAAACGGCTATATGGCACAGGATAAATAATGGATAACAGATAACATTATGTTCTACAAATGTAGACTGTAGGGCAAGATGGCAAAGTATGGTGAGGTGAAGACTGTAAAGCAAAATGGAGAGTGTAGGGGGCGATGGTGACAGTATGGTGAGAAGAAGACTGTAAATCAAGATGGAGACAGCAGGGCAAGACAGTGACAGCATGGTGAGATGGAAACAGTAAAGAAAGATGGAGATGGTTGGGCAAGATGGCAACTGTAGGACAAGACAACAACAGTTGGATGAGATGGCCACATTTGGAACAATTACGACAAGATGGTGATGACTAGATTGAAAGTGTAGCACTTTATAGGTGTGGTCCAACCTGTTAACCTTGAACGAGAGCTCACTGATAGCCACACACTGAAAGGTCACAAGTTGTACAATCATATTTTTCAAAAATGTAATTCTTTCTTTGCCCTAGGTCACACGACAATTAAAAACAGCCCGATACACAAGTACTTCTGTAATGAATGTTCCTGATGTTTCGTGCAGACATTTCCTTGCTATGAAAATGATCTCTTCCAGGTCTATAGGAGAAAGTTCATGTCTCATGGCAAGGATAAGCCCAAGGTCACTGTGTGCCATTACATTCCTTTAAACTTTTTCCATTGTAAATATGACCACCCTCAACCTTCACATAAACCAGGCAGAAAATCAGCTTGGAATCAGCAGCCAGACACGTATGTGGGAAAAATGTTCCTTTTTTTTTATTAGAAACAGCTCAAGGGGGACTTTTATAATGAGTTTACAAGTGGCCTGAAAAAGGAGAGTCACATAAAATATTGAATGTGTTAGGGCCATAAAAGACTGTAGACACATTGCATGCAGCGGGGGGTAAGAAAGGGCCTTGTACAGAGCTGCTGATCATTAAGGCAAGGAGCCCTGCAGAACAAAAAGGCTAAACAGATGTCAGGGGGAAGGTCACAAAGGACACAGTCGGCCTTGCTCAGGTAATACCAGCCCTGGAAATGCCTGGTGGCACCTGAAGGGGGAAATAAGGACCAGATGATAGATATGCTTCACATTATTGGAATGGAGAGCATGCCATGGCTTTGGAATACACAGCTCCTTGTGGCAACCAGTAGAGTCAGCTTTTAGTTTGCATTTTTTTTCTTTCTTTGGCTTTAGGCAACAGGACACAGCTGGAGGTGGGTTACCTTAGGGATTTTCTGTGTAATGGCAGAAGCAGTGGGATAAGTCAAACCAGATGCATAGGCAAAATTAAAATGAAGGTGGTTTGAAATGGTGGTGTATTATATATATATAAATATATATATAGTTTGAAGAAAGGATCAGCACTCACTGTGTATTGCGTGAAAAAAATGTGTTCTCTTTATTCTCAGTACGATTGCATCTCAATTGAGATATATATATATATATATATATATATAATACACCACCATTTCAAACCACATTCATTTAATTTTATATTAATTTATTTTAATAATTATTTATTTAAATTTTTTATATATTTATTTATTATTTATATATATAATTTTTTTCTTTACTGGAGATATTTTTCCCTGACAGTTTTAGAATATATTTTAAGCCTTGTCATGAAAAAAGGGGAAAATCAATCATAATCAGTTGTTTTTAAATGAATGTTATCTTGTCTGTCCTGGAAAGATCCAACAGTCCTGTTTCAGAAATAAATAAATAAATAAAATATATACTTATATTCTATGTGGGTTTTGAAGGGTTTTAATAGGTGTTTTAGGTATACACTTTATACACACTTATTTACATCACTGATGATGTCACACAGGGGTTTTTGGCGCCAATTCTTGCCTTTAAACTCGGGGGTTGTTTGTTCTGTTTGTTAGTCTTGAGAAAGGTCTGTATTGGACTGAAACGTTGACAAATAAACTTTTTTGATACTACTATGAAGCCCTGGAGTGCGTCATCCTTTGGAGAATGACTATATATATATATATGTGTATATGGTTGTGGCTTATTAGCTCAACACTTACTGTTACTTGAATAAATCAATACTTTTTCAGCAGTCAGACACATGGCTGCTGCCCCATTTCCAACTTTCTCTGTGGGTGGGAACCCATTATGCTATAACTGATTGTACCGATATCATTTCAGCAGGGAATTGCCAGATTTTTGTGGCGGGAACACAGCCATGTAATTTCCTATTTACAGAACTACACTGTAGACTTTGTCCATGCTCCAGAACTGCTGATTTGTATAATTATACTGCCATTTTTAATTAAAAAAGACAAAGATGCATTGAGAGCTGGCTGAGAAGGAACAATTCTTCTAGTCTCGACCATTTTTTAATATATGGGCATTAGCCCAGGTTCCACCATGACAGCTGGGCCAACTGTCAACCCTTCTACAGACTCATAATTTTAATTGGCTGGAAATCAATTTATTTGCTTCCTACACCTTAAAGGGGAGCTATCACCAAAATGAAAATGTAATATAAGCTTCATTATACTGAAATAAGAAACTTTCTAAATACAACTAAATATTCTGCATCGTTTCTGAAATAATCAAGTTTATCTTCACTCTCCCTCTCTCAGCATCTGTTTCTCTTCATTCTGTCTTCATGCAGCAGTTGGGTGTCAGATATTCATTGACAGTTACATCCAATATATCTAATAGGGGGGCTCCTTTTGCCTAGAAGATGTCTTCATGCAGCAGTTGGGTGTCAGATATTCATTGACAGTTAGATCCAATATATCTTATAGGGGGGACTTTTTTCCTAGCGGATTTATTAGAGCTCACTGATTCAAGTAGAAACGAAATGTAATAAAATAACTGCCTTTTGCACAAATTCTACATGTAGAGAGACATGATGTCTGATGATTTTAATAGAGTGAGCTCTAATACATCTTCTAGGCAAAAGGAGCCCCCCTATAAGATATATTGGATGTAACAATGAATATCTGACACCCAACTGCTGCATGTAGAGAGACATGATGTCTGGTGAGTTTAATAGAGTGAGCTCTAATACATCTTCTAGGCAAAAGGAGCCCCCCTATAAGATATATTGTATGTAACTGTCAATGAATATCTGACACCCAACTGCTGCATGTAGAGAGACATGATGTCTGATGAGTTTAATAGAGTGAGCTCTAATACATCTTCTAGGCAAAAGGAGCCTCCCTATAAGATATATTGGATGTAACTGTCAATGAATATCTGACACTCAACTGCTGCATGTAGAGAGACATGATGTCTGGTGAGTTTAATAGAGTGAGCTCTAATACACCTTCTAGGCAAAAGGAGCCTCCCTATAAGATATATTGGATGTAACTGTCAATGAATATCTGACACTCAACTGCTACATGTAGAGAGACATGATGTCTGGTGAGTTTAATAGAGTGAGCTCTAATACATCTTCTAGGCAAATGGAGCCTCACTATGAGATATATTGGATGTAACTGTCAATGAATATCTGACACCCAACTGCTGCAACGGAAGACAGAATGAAGAGAAACAGATGCTCAGAGAGGGATAGTGAATATAAACTTGAATATTTCAGAAATGGTACAGAATTTTGTATTTAGAAAGTTTCTTATTTCAGTATGATGAAGCTTATATAAAATTTTCATTGTCTGTGATAATTCCCATTTATGGTGGGGGAAGAAAATTAGGACATTTCCAGCCAATTAAAATGATGGGTCTGTAGAAGGGTTGACAGCTGGCCCAGCTGTCATGGCGGAACATGGACGAATGCCCATCTCTAAAAATTGGTCAAGTTCCCCTTTATCTTTTTAATCCGATAAAATGTTCATAGGAAATAAACTGGTATCTTTGGTAGAGATTTTCTTGGGTTGATACAGGCCCATTGATGAGATCTTTGCCTTGGGCCCATTGTTACCTTATAGCAACCTTGCTCCTAGTATACAGCAGAACATACCTTCATTGTCTTCTTTTTCTTTTCCCACACTTACCTACTAAATTTTCTCCATGCGAAACCTACTGGGACTCAAAAAGACGTCTTACCTATTTGCGATATCACTCAAAGTTGACAACAGGACAGATCCCGCTTACCCCATAAATAAATTAAGCTGTAAAATTAGTGCCCTTCTTTGAGCTTTATTTTCACTCTATATTCATTTTCCAGAACAATTCTACTTTTTAAATCATTCTTAGTTTTTTTTTAACCACCACATAATAAATAAAATCAATAGAAGTTACTTCTTTCATTCCTATCTATAGCACCTGCGATATATCAGGTTCTTATCTCTGGTGGGTTTCCTCTGGGTACTATGGTTTCCTTACACACTCCAAAATCATACAGGCAGGATAATCAGTGCCTCCTAAAATTGTCCCTAGTATACATGAAAGTGATAGGGGCTTTAGATTGTCATCTCCACTGAGCCAGCTCCTGGTGACTGAAGATGAATGATCTTGACAAAGTTACATTGATGACGCCATGAGCATCAACATGGCAGAGAGAAATGGAAAGAACATGACCTGCAAATGCAATGGCCAAAAAGTAATCCACCAAGGCCCAGTACCAACTGACATCACTGTAAATATCTTTGAGAGAGTCAGATACTGAGTTTCCATGTTACAGTTAACAACTGGGTGCCAAGGATTAAGAAATTACATTGGCTGAGTCTTTGTGCTCAGTGCTGAATTGTCATATTAATGTAATGAAAATCTGCTTCAAAGACGAAACATTCTCAGTTGTTATTATTGCTTTAGCGGATGAATGTGCATATCATTACTTTTATGATAGGTATATAAATAGCATAAAAAATATGGCCACCATCTGTTTTTAGTTCACGGCGCACTTAAGTTCTTTATTTGAAGCCCCGGCACAAATCGCTTTTGACAATTCAGGTTTGCGAATTTGTGGACAACTCATTTCTTCAGTCATTAATGTTCAAGACAATGAACTGCTAAGCCAAATTGAGGAAGCGCCTTTCCAAATTGGCAGAGAAAGGCAATAGAGAGGAAGGGTAGGGTAATGTAAGAGCTCTGTTGTGATAGAGGGGCTGTGATGGACGGGAACATGAGACGGTGTGATAGTCAATAAGGTGACGAGAAGCCTTTTAGTTGGCCGAGATAGGTTAGTATAGGATTAAACTGGGGAAAACTAAACCAATTCATGCCATGGGGAAATTAAACGAGGCTTGAATATCAATCATAAAAAACACACTTTAATGTAATGGTAAACCCTGTTAGAATAGCCATTTAGCAGAATCATGCACACAAGTACCTCATTGTTCTTGCACTCATATGGAGCCCTTACCCATTACTCATATCCTCACCATACATTACAGATGGATCTTCTTGAACCTTCACATTATTTATTTCAAAGGAAATATATAAAAATGTCACTCTCCAGTATTACTGATATACATGGCGCACAGTTCCCTGGAGGAAGCGGTTACTGACCACGAAACACATAAAGCGTGTGGTTCTTTAAGGGAATTTCTTGTGAATTGTTCATGCTTTTAATTGGATAAATAAAAGATGTTTTTAAATTGACTTTATGCTTCCTTGGTTCTCCATGGTGTAGTTTCCAGTATTTCCCTGAAGGAAAGACACTCTAAAACAGAGAGTCTTGGGGAAACACTATTTCTGCACAACATACCTTCCCCTTACCTACAACTCATCATCATTCCTGTAGCTTTGATTGAACATGGACATTGTACAACATATTCTGTCCTTCCTATTGAAAAAGTGGACCGGATAGGCTAAAATTTCAAACAATACTTACTTCGGGGCATGATTCGTAGGTGTAAAACTGTAATGTTGCTCCTGCATAATAGCGCTAGATGACTATATTGAGATCCCCAGCAACACAATAGTTTCTCTATTTTAACTTTCTGTCCAATCGGACTTTTTCTAAATTTATTTTTTCCTTTTTTATATATTCTATCTCAGCATTTTTGAGGATTATCCGATATATTTCAGGCCATGAACTCAAATAAAAATAGTTCTTGGATAAAGTACTTTGTTTTTTTTAAAGGTGGGATGAAGCAGATTTTTTTATTCATTTTTAATACCCCCTTTCATCGTCTGGGCCCTTTGTCTGCCTCCCAAGCTTCTCCCAAGTGAACAGGGCAAGCCTTCTTAGTCATTTCCCTGCAACAGAAGGTATAAAGTCTTTGCTGCCAGTGGACACATGAGCAACAGTTAAGTCCACTGAGTGGAAAAATCTGACCTACGAGATCACCAGATTCAGAAAGGGAAACTGTAGTCAAAACACTTTCACACTCCGGTACCAGACCACGCATAAAGGAGTCACCTCCAATAAAGTAATTCACTTTTTGGAAATGGCTGGAAAATAGTAAATCTTTCTGGGCTCGGTTCTATCTGTTCCCTTTCCAATTATACATAAAACCAGACTGATAATCCAGGGTGTCTCTAAGAAGCTTATGACCATTTCCATTGCTGACTTTCCTGTCCGTTAAAGAGACAATATTGGCATTTTCGTTTTTTAAAATGAGGATGATAATGATCAAGTGTAGGCATATGGCACATGCTGGGCTGGGGCCTTTGATGAGCAATACAAATATATGTTTTAAATAAAATATTTGACATTGAAATTTAATTTTAAACTATTTTAACTCAGGCACCTAAAGCTACAGTAGAAATGTGTTCGCAAGATCCCCTCATTTGACAAGCTCACCAAATGAGTGGATGTGGGCTCGATTTGGCCACCCACCCACAGATTATATGGAGGGGCCTACATAACCCTCAGATGACATAGATTTGGTCATAGAGGTTTGGTTGATTTTTTAGACAGATATTGGTGGAACAGGCCCATCTGTGGCCCCAAACATGGGTGAATAAGCTGCCGACTTGGTCTGGAAGGACTGAATTGGCATCTTTTATTGGCTCAGAAATGGCCACATGCTCCCCATTTATCAAAGGTCAAATTTAAAAAATTTTTAAATTTGAATATACTCAAAATTCGAGTAGGAGGTAATTTAAGAAAAAAATTGAATGGCTATTATTCGATCGAATGGTTTCAACCTGAAAATTCTAATCATATTCTATTCATATTCGAACTCCAAATGGCTCAACGGACCACTACCATTGACTTGAAAATGAATTTGGCAGATTTTAGGTGGTGCATATTAAAATTAGGATTGTTTCCATGGTTGGAGGTGTGATAAATATTACATTTGAATTTACATTTGAAAAGGGGGGATTAAAATGCTAATATGTGAATAAATCTGCCCCCAAGTGTTACCCCCCCACATGCAGGCTTTAGATGGGAGATCTTTACTAGTGGAATGTTACTATGAGAAACACTCACCCCTGTGGCCTAGTGGGCCGGCGGGGACGCCCGCCGCGCTTCCTTCCTTCTCCTCCTGTGCACGTTTCTTTGTGTTTGCGAGCGCGGTGCACACTTCTGTTGTTTGTAGGCACATTCACTCTGGAGCATGACGTAAGCGGGCAATGGCGTGAATTTCAAACAGTTTAAAAGACACATTTGGGCTGTAGCTCATTGCCCGTTATAGGTTTATCTTGTTTGAGTTCCTGGGGCCTTGTGCTGTTAAGCTTCTTTGATCCCTTTAAGCTTTTTTGATCCCTGTTGTGACCCCTGCCTGTGTTTTGACGATCCTGACTTCTGTAATCCTGACCCTGCCTGGTAACCGACTCTTCTGTATCCGTATCCCTTCTGACTGATCTCCTGGTCTGAACCTTGTCTGTCTGATTCCACTTGTACTCTGCCTGCACCGACCCGGCCTGTCCTGTGACCTTCTGCCCAAAAAAGACTTTGCTTTTCGTTCATGCCCCTTTGTTCACCCAGAACCTTTTGCTTTGCACCTCTCTTATTAAGACCTGGTAGCATCCAATTAGCCAAGGGCTCCTCCCGAGGTGAAAGGCGGCTGTTATAGGCAGAAACAAGAGCCTAGAACAGGGTGTTTAGTATTGGTTCTGGATTTAGGGTGCTGACTGTGACATTATAACGGGCCATGGACGCCGAAGGTTATGCTGCCGCTGTTCCTCCCATTACGGAAGTGTTCCTCACCACTCTTCTACAGTGCTTGGAGGTCCAAGAGCTGAAGCAGGATTACCTGGTGCGAGGCTTTCACAAACTGTGCTTCTGAACAGATGCCAAAGCCAGTGGTCCAATCTCCTGTTGCCTTGCCAGTGGGTTCTTTTGCTGAGATGGGTAATACTCATAGATCTCATGAACCCAAAATTTCTTTTCCAGGAGGCATGTAAATTATACCTTAGCTTTGTCCCCCACTCTTTCACTACTGGTGAGGAAAATGTGAGGTTTGTAATGACCCTGTTACAGGGTGACCCCCAAATTTGGGCCCTAAGATTATCCTCCTCTGACCCTGCCCGTTTTTCCCTTGAAACCTTCTTCAACACTATGGTGATACTTTTCGATAACCTGGATCATGGTTCTACAGCCGACTCTACGATTCGTAAATCACGCCAGGGAAAATGGGATGCAGAGGTGTATTGCACGCTGTTGAAACTGGCTGGAATGACATGGCTCTTCATAGTCAATTTTGATTAGGGTTCTCGGATGCTGTAAAAGACAGCCTAGTAAACTGCCCTCTATCTATTAATCTGGATGATCTCATGTCTCTAGCCATCCAAGTAGATAGAAGACAGAGGTAGAGAAGGGATGAGAGGGGTACTTCTGTTCCTACTGTGTTTACTAATGTAAAGCCATTTAACCCCTCAGTGCCTCTACCTCAGGAGGAACCCATGCAATTGGGTATCACTCATCTAATTCCTGAGGAAAAGGCCCGCAGGTGTATTTATTGTGGGTAAAAAAGGGTCATTTTCTCAACCAGTGTTCTAAGAAGCTGGGAAACTTCAAAGCCGAAATGGAGAAGTGGAGGTCCATTTGGGTCGATAAGTTTCATCTCCCCAATTTTCCGCTAAGATCATGGTACCTGTTAAATTAACCTTGCCTACGGGCTCCGTTTAGGTTTCTGCTTTTGTGGATTCAGGAGCGGCAGGGAATTTTTGTGAATGATGTGGATGATGCTTAGCAGTAAGGTGTAATATTCCTCTAATACCCCTTATTCCTCTCATGAAAATCTTAGCCTTTGACAAAATCCCTTTGGGGTCAGGTTTGTTAAAAAAAAATGGGGCTTTGTCCATGTGCAGGCACATAACTCACATAATTACTGGGTAACTGGGGAATTTGTTCTGTTGAATTTTTGGGGTTCAATATCTCCGTTAAGGGTCTAGAAATGGATCCCGGGAAGGTTAAAGCCATATTGGATTGGGCTCAGCCACTTTCTTTCAGGTTCTTAGGTTTTGCTAATTACTTTCATCAATTCATTAAAAACTTTTGTTTGGTGGTGTCTCCAATCACAGATCTGACCAAAAAGGGTGTGGATCCGAGTATGTGGCCTCCCAAGGCTATTAAAGCCTTCTAATTCTTTAAAAAGGAATTTGTGTTTACTCCCATCCGCCATCACCCTGATACTACTCTTCCTTTTATTGTAGAGTTTGACGCCTCAGAAGTCGGAGCAGGGGCAGTCCTTTCTCAAAGGCATCCGATAACCAACCAGGTGCATCCATTCTTTTTTTGTTGGCTGTCAAATGGGCCTTTGAGCAATGGAGACACTTATTAGAGGGGGCTAAACATGCCATAACAGTTTTGAATCTGCTAAACGATTGAATCCTGCGCAGGCTAGATGGGCTTTATTCTTCACCCGGTTTAATTTCTCTCTCACTTACAGGCCTGGTTCCAAAAACACTAAGGCAGACGCACTTCCTAGGAGTTTTGAATCTAACCCGTCTGAATTTAGTGAGTGTGTACCTATTATTCTTAGTGAGTTGATTGTGGCAGCTCTGGGATCAGATCTTGCCACACTGCTTTCTCCAGTACAATCTTCTGCCCCTGTAGATACTCCTCCGGGGTGGTTATTTGTACCAGAGGAAACAGATTTTGGGTGAGGCTTTAAATTCTAAAATGGTGGGACATCCTGGTATTTCTAAAACTTTCTTGTCTCGTAATGTGTGGTGGCCTTCATTTAGACAAGATGTCAAAAATTTTGTGAATTTGTGCCCTGTCTGTCAAAGGTCAAAATCTTCTAGAAACCTGTCACAGGTGCTAAGGCCATTGCCTATTCCTTAAAGACCCTGGTCCCATCCGTCTATGGATTTTGTGGTTGACCTCCCACCATCTCAAGGGAAAACAGTGATTTGGGTGGTGGTGGATAGGTTCAGCAAAATGAGTCATTTCATTTCCCTCCCCCACCTCCCATCTGCTAAGACTTTGGCTGAGTTATTTATCTCTAATATTTTCAAATTACATGGTTTTCCAGTTAATAGTGTTTCTGATAGAGTGGTACAGTTTGTTTCTAAGTTCTGGCAAGCATTCTGCTCTTTGGTGGGGATTGATCTGTCATTCTCTACTGCATACCACCCTCAAAACAATGGTTAAACTGAAAGGGTTAATCAGGACCCTTGAACAATTCTTAAGGTGTTATATTTCTGACAGCCAATCCTCTTGGGCTGAACTATTACCCTGGGCAGAAATTCCAAGGATTTCTGATACCTGGCACAAATCAAATGACAAGATATCTGCCAACAGATCCAACTGATGCCTGATTATTGCCACCTGATCCAGAACAAATGATGCCTTATACCTGTTTGAGTCCAAGTCGCCAGATTCCTGCCACCTTATCCAATCCAAACGATGCCTGATTCCTGCTACTTGACCCAATACCAATGACCAGTGCCGGTTTTAAGCACATTAGACCAATTTGGCCCAATTGGGCTCCGCACTTATGGGGGCCCCGCCCCAGTGTGAGCTCTGATTCCTATTCCCTTAATTCCCCAGTTGCCCAGCCTACCCCCATCCCCAACTGGCAGCCATCACTTGGACAGAGTGGAAAGCAGGCACTATTTGCCCATCCAGCTCTGTGACCCTGCGACAGACAGCAAAGTTCCTTCTAGGGGGCCCCACCAAAATGGTTCCAATTGGGCCCCGCACTTGGTACAGCTGGCCCTGCCAATGATACCTTATATGTGTTTCAGTTCAAGTCACCAGACATCTGCCAGCTGATATTATCCAAGTGATATCCTATTCCTTCCATTTATCTAATACAAGTAATCCCTGATACCTAACACTTTATCCTGGGAACTGCAAAAAGATTGATAATCCCAATGTTGCTTGACTTGTCCTGGCTCCCTAGGCCAATCTCTGACCAGGTGAACTTCCAGCAATTACCATGTTGGCTTCGAATTCCTGGTTGGCAATCACTGCCAAAAAGCCAACCTTGCTTTATTAATACACAGAGCAGGGTGATTATGATGGCTCTCCTTGGCAAAAGGGTCCTATGGTCAAACTGGGTTTTGTTTTCCTTAAAGCAATTGTAAGACAAAATGATATTTGAAAAACAAACCATTCTTCTTTTCCATGCTATCCTATGTGTTATGTACCCACAACCTTATTTTGAAACCCTCTTTCCTTGTATGCCGCAAATCTATATTTTAGTTGCAATCCCTTCTTTTTCATTAAAACAAGACATCAAAGCCACCAGTATGTATCTGTTACGTATTACATTTATAGGTAATATTATGTCTGGCTCCCATTAGCAATGAATTTTAGCTCCCATCATCCTTCATTCGTCAGTGCACAGCGGTTTATATTGGCTGGTAATTAAAGCAGTCAGTCCCTTTCAGCAGCTTCTAGGTTGTCTAAATGATCAACATACAAACTGGTTTTCTAATTACAGAGCGGGACAATATCTTCTATTGTGCAACAATAATATTACCCTTGGATCTTTAAATTGTTTACTATGGTAACTGATGAGGTAACACCTTACTCATTAAAGGGGTTCAACAAGCTACTCTATTCTCAATTCCCTTAAAATCCCTACCCAAGGGACAGAAATAGGATAGGTTGTCAGACTCCTTTACTATAGTTGTAACTTTGCATAAACATCTGCAATGAACTGACCTTCCATTGCACTCGGCAGCTTTGTTAACTCAGGGTATCAGTCGATGACTGGTTTTCTATATTCATCACTGTTAATAACATTAATAATTTTAACACAATGGTAAAAAACTGTAGAATTTAGCATTAGATGCCGAATATAGGAGTTTTACCAATGCTAAATTGTATATTTTGTCTGGTTGCACCCTTACTCCAAAACCAATGGTGAAAGAAAACATAAATCCAGTTTTGTAAACATGATAAAACCAAAACCCCTCTCATTTACCCCCTTTTTCTGTTGGGTAATAGTCCCTGTGGTCCCTTTCTACTTTCCTTTTGTCTCAACAGGGTCGTATTGGGCAGGGGAGACAACAAGAAAGAACCCCGTGGGCCCTACCGACCCAGACTTGGATTAGCTTGGCTGGGTCTGAAAGCTCAGAGGCATAGGGGGGTTGAGGCTGTGCTGGGAGGCTCAAAGGTGTAGGGGGCTGCAGCTGGAGTTTCGATGGGCCCCGTACCCCCATTTCACCAATCTTTCACTCAATATCCCTGCTATAAAATGCTACTTTACATATCTTTTGATATTCCTCCACTGGCATGTCATTAATCACATATGCAGACAAAAAAAAATCAGGATCGGACTGGGGGTCCAGAGCCCACCAGTGCTACAATCGGGGAAGGTCAAGGGGAGCAGGGTGAGTGCACAAAGTCTTTGGTGGTGTGTGCGTCTGGGTGAGCAGGTTTTTTCCCAATCTGACCCTGGCTACAATGCCCTTTGACCTTATCACATAGACTAGAGCATAGGTTGTCATTAGGCAAAGTAACAGTCTGCCAACCCAGTTCATAACTTTTTGAGTTTGTAGTTACGCTACAATATAAGCACATTGCCTACAAACATACTTTTCCCTTCCCGGTTCACATTTATTTAAACTTTTAGTATGTTATAGAATGGCTAATTCTAAGAAACTTTTTTTGCTCTTTTCTATAATTTTATAATTATTTGTCTTCTTCTCCTGACTCCAGCTTTCAAAAGGGGGTTCACCGACCCCATCTAAAAATAAATGCTCTGTAAGGCTATAAATATATTGTTATTTCTACTTTCTTATTACTCATCTTTCTATTCGGGACTCTCCTAGTCAACCTACCAAAATTGTTGGCATGGAAAGGGAAATTGTTGGCATGGAAAGCCTTATTGACTCCAATGGCCATGGACCGTTTGTTGGTCTGTTTTCTGCTGGTCATTCTTCCCGCAGTAGGATATCATTTGGTATAATTCTGTGAATGTTCCTATAAGCAGTAAGCCCTACAAGGGTTAAAGACACAAAAGTCTACACAGTCGCTGACAATGAAAGAAACAGAGAAAATCCCTGTCATGTTTCATACTTCTGTCTCTGTGTTTGTACAAGGGTGGGGTTACGGCTGTGTCCTTTTGATTCACTCGTTTTTCCAGCAGAGAATTAGTATGAAGTGAATTCTATTGTTCCTGGGTACCGTCCATTCTTGGACTCGGAGAGGGGAAATGATTAACCCAGTCTCATTTCACAAGTATCCAGTTGCTCATAAAAAATGGGATTTTTTTTTGGAAGCGGACCACTTTCAGATTAGAAATAAAAACAGAAAAGTGACTTTTTTTAAGATTAAGAGCTGTTGAAATAATTGGATCTGAAGGGTTTGTCATACTGGCGATTTGGCAAGGACGCCTTGTGCCTTTAGACAGACATAGAATAGGCCCAGCTGTAGTAGCCTACTACTTTATTACTAGCACAGGTGATGCTAAACTAGAATCCAACACTTCATTTGTGGTCAAACATAGGCCACCTTAGATAAGTGCACCTGGGTCCTAACAAGGTTATAGATAAAGAGGAGTATTGGTGCATCAGTCACATTGCTAAACATTCAGGAACACCCAAGGCAGCATGTAGGTACTCACCCCAAATCTCATCTGCCTTCCAGCTGAGTTCCCTTAGCTCATAACAAGGTTACAGATATATAGAAACATCGGGGTGTCACTATAGTTCCAGGGGTACCCAGGGTACAAATAAGCACTCACCCCAAATCTCCCCCTAACTGACCTTCAGACTGGGTCCCCTTAACTCATAACAAGGTTACAGATATATAGAAACATTGGGATGTCACTATAGTTCCAGGGGTACCCAGGGTACAAATAAGCACTCACCCCAAATCTCCCCCTAACTGACCTTCAGACTGGGCCCCCTTAGCTCATAACAAGGTTACAGATATATAGAAACATTGGGGTGTCACTATAGTTCCAGGGGTACCCAGGGTACAAATAAGCACTCACCCCAAATCTCCCCCTAACTGACCTTCAGACTGGGCCCCCTTAGCTCATAACAAGGTTACAGATATATAGAAACATTGGGGTGTCACTATAGTTCCAGGGGTACCCAGGGTACAAATAAACACTCACCCCAAATCTCCCCCTAACTGATATATATTTATAACAATATAATAATTTAGAATGTATTAATTTTCTGGGCTTAGGCAATCTATTAATACTCGTATGATTCCTGTTGTTCTTGACTCAGGTTATGGAAGCAAGGTGAGTGACTAAAAGGGGTAGTTCCCCTTTAATCAACTTTTAGCATTTTACAGAAAGGCCTAAACAACTTTGCATTTGGTTTTCATTATATATCATTATATATAGTTTTTTTTTAGTCACTTTCCTTACTCGTCTGACTCTTTCCAGCTTTTAAATAGGAGTCACTGACCCCAGCAGCCCAAAACGGTTGCCCTGTGAGGGTACAATTTTACCCATATCATATTTATATTCCCATCTCTCATTCAAACCACTGCCTAGTTTTTAGGGTAAATAAGATCCTAGCAACCAGGTAGCTGCTGAACAAAAACCTAAATAACTGAAAAAAAACAAAAATAAAACAAGAAGACCAATTTCAGATGGTCTTGGAATTTCAAAGTTTGCATGATAATTAAAAGTTGACTTAAAGGTGAACGACCCATGTGACCTCCTATCAGCCTGTGCTGTGGCTATATTATTAGGTGATAGGAGGCCACTTTATATCTAATATAGTTATGGGACTGTGGCACAACTAGATGTCACTGGGCCCCACAGCAAATCAATTTTGGGGCCTCCAACATATCCAGAGGTTGTCCTTTTTTTTAACCAATATATGTTGAAATTGCTCATTATTTAGGGCCTCATGGGGCCCCTATACCTCCACCTCCTGGGCCCCCCCCCTGCAGCCGGTGTAGTTACCCCCCTGGTATGGAACCTGTTATCCAGAATGCTCTGGACCAGGGGGTCTTTCCATTATTTGGATCTAAATGATTTAATTCTAATAAAACTCATCAAAATATAAATTAAAGCCAATAGGCTGGTTTTACTTCCATTAAGGATTAATTATATCTTAGTTGGGATCAAGTACAAGCTACTGTTTTAATTAGTGATGGGCGAATTTATTCGCCAGGGGCGAATTCGCTGCGAATTCCCGCGATTCGCGAGGCGAAAATTAGCCGGAAAAACGAGTCGTGCCAAAGTTGACGCGACGTGCGTCAAAAGCATGCCGCAACTCGTTTCGCGAATTTTTCGCCAATTCGTGAATTTCCGGCGAAGCGAATCTCGGGAGATTGGCCCATCACTAGTTTTAATATTACAGGAAAAGACAAATGTGTTTTAACATTTTGAATGATTTGAATAAAACGGAGACTATGGGAGATGGCCTTCCTGCCATTTTTTGAGCTTTGTGGATAACGGGTTTCCGGATGACGGATTCCATACATATGTAGTAGTGGCCTGGCGGCTGTATTTGCTGGATAATACTTGGGAAGGATAAGTAGAAATAGAGAATTAAAGGGCAGACAGAAGTGGCAAAAAATCCCTGAAACAATGTAGTGGTGCCGGTCAGACCCCTATAGAGGCGCAATTAGTGGTTGAAATGAATATTCGCCGGCGACTGCAGATTTTGTCTCAATAAACACATTCCATCTCTATTCCGATAAAATATGATCTATCTCTCCGTCAATCCCACAATATCTCAGTATTCCAACCCCCCGGCGTAACCTGGAACCGATCAAGAGTAAATTGGGCATGTTATTGCCCCGAGCCGCGTTACAGCAGCTGGATTGCGATATTGTAGTGGAGAGAATCTTCCAACACTCAATAATCAGTGAATAAAAGTCTGTCAAGCTGAAAGAATTTACATATTTTCTTAATATTTTAGCAGCGGGTCGGACGTGACTGATGGTTATACGAGGCAGCCGGCGTTTTGTTTGGCAGGCTCGGGAGAAATAAGTAAACAGGTCTACAACTTGGATTTCATTTCTTCTCCTTTGTTCCAATGAGGTGTTGAGGGTTTCCCATTCATAGCGAACAATTCCTTCTCACGTCAAATTTGCGAAAGCGGCAGTCGGCTCTTAAATAAACTCGCACATCATATTTTTTGTCACTTATCCCCCCACCCCTGGTTTTATTATTATCGTTAGAGGAAATCGGTTCCTTCTACGTCGGATTTATGGATAATGAATAATGATCCCGCAAAGAATTTCCCCTTCTACGTGAGACGGGAAATCTGAACATCGCAAATCTTGGGCCATTTTACGAATTTATATTATATATCCAGAATACCTGGGACCTGGGGTTTTCCAGATAATGGATCTTTCCATAATTTGGATCTCCATACCTTTAGAAAATAAAGTAAACGTGAAATAAACTCAACAGGCTGGTTTTGCTTCCAATAAGAATTAATTATATCTTAGTTGGGATCAAGTACAAGCTACTGTTTTATTATTACTGAAAAAAAATCAGTTATCTGAATTATTTAAAGGGAAACTGTCATGGTTTTTTTTTTAACGCATCAGTTAATAGTGCTGCTCCAGTAGACTTCTGCACTGAAATACATTTCTCAAAAGAGCAAACAGATTTTTTGATATTCAATTTTGAAATCTGACATGGGGCTAGACATATTGTCAATTTCCCAGCTGCCCCGGTCATGTGACTTGTGCCAGCACATTAGGAGGGAGCTGCTTTCTGGCAGGCTGTTGTTTTTCCTTCTCAATGTAACTGAATAGTATGCAGTGGGACCTGGATTTTACTATTGAGTGCTGTTCTTAGATCTACCAGGCAGCTGTTATCTTGTGTTAGGGAGCGGCTATCTGGTTACCTTCCCATTGTTCTGTTGTTAGGCTGCTGCGTGGGAGAAAGGGAGGGGGTGATATCACTCCAACTTGCAGTACAGCAGTAAAGAGTGATTGAAGTTTATCAGAGCACAAGTCACATGACTTGGGGCAGCTGGGAAATTGACAAAATGTCTAGCCCCATGTCAGATTTCAAAATGAAATATAAAAAAATCTGTTTGCTCTTTTGAGAAATGGATTTCAGTTCAGAATTCACCAGGAACAGCACTATTAACTGATGCATTTTGAAAAAAAAAAATTCCCATGACAGGATCCCTTTAAATACAATGGAGTCAGTGTAATGGATCCCATACCTGTATATCATTTCTGTAATTCTTTAATTTGTATAAACAATCAAATATATACAGTTCTAGACCTTTGGATCATCCCATAGTGCTTGTACCTCTCTATGGGGCGCATCAAGTAAACTTGTCCGTCTTTCTTTGTGCCTCTCCTCCGACCCCCGGCATTTACTGTACAATCTGTAGCCCAGAGACTGGAGGCCATGAGGAATCATACTGACCACTCACTCCCACGTGGATAGGACGGTTATTAAAACAATGACATCAGAGTAATTATTGACTGAGAAATTTGCTTTAAATCACAAAATGATGGCTCTTTCTAGAACCGTTTGATTGCAGTCTAGGTCGGAAAGACTGATGCGGATCTCATTATCCTCTCCCACCTTTGAGGAAATCAAAGCCCTTGAGTCTCAAGCCCCTTCTTTAACTAATGATAATCCTCGAGCATCCAGTCAGCGCCAGCTATTATACAGTAGATGAGTTAATAGTGGCGCTGTTTATTTCTGATGACTCACTTATAGTAATGACCACTTCTCTCTTGATTAGGAGCCAAGCTCTGGCCAAGTCCTTTTATATCCTTCATCATCAGACTATCTATCTTCTTGTTTTGCTAAATTAGAAATACATATCTATATATATAACTTCCTGAACGGCGATAACATTTAATTACTTTTATAAAGTCCAAAACTTCATATTAAATATATTTAATTAATAAGAACAGAGCCATTTAGTTTGCACTAACTACTCTGTAAAGGGATACTATCATTGGAAGCCATGTTTTTTTTGCGCTAAAACCCCTTTCTCAATATAAAAAATCATATTTAATTTTGAAATCTGCCATAGGGCTAGACATTTTGTCAATTTCTGAGGTGCCCCCAGTCATGTGACTTATGCTTTGATCAACTTCAGTCACTCTTTACTGCTGCCCTGCAAATTGGACTGATATCACTCCTCCCTTGACTTCCCAGCAGCCCATTAGCAGAACAATGGGAAGGTGAAATATCTCCAATTTTTCAACTTACTGAGAGCACAAGAACAAATTACATCATTTCTTCATGGTAAAAATTCTTTAGAGAATATTTTCTGCTACAACTGTACAGTGAAAACATACCGAAAAATTTTCACAGAGACCCAAGAAAATGCTTCACATTTCTCTTGAAAAAGTGTACTTTTTTTTAGTAAATATGAGATGTGTCGTGAATAGTGATGGGCATATCTGGGGTGATTCACTTAGGGGCAAATTTACTATTATTCCCGAAAATTTGCTCGACCAAATTCGAAATTCCAATTCTTATCGAATAGTTTTAGGCTATCATTTCGCTCGATTTCTCGAAGAAATTCGTATGATCGGATACCGATCTTTCGATTTCACGAAAAAATTGTAAAATTTCATTCGAGCATCCGAAAAATTTGTACGATTCGAACGATCGAACGAACGCTTCGATCTTACGAATGGTATTCGAGCAGGACTTAGTCTTAGAAGCGTATGGGGAGCTTCCCATAGGCTTCTATTGCAATTCGGTAGGTTCAATCCGCCGAAGTAGGCAGTCGAATAATTTTTATTCCTTCGATCATCGGCTGATCGAATTATCGAATATCCGATCATTCAATCTTTTTGATCTATTCGATATTGGATGATCGAAGCGGCCAAAATTCACTTTACGATTTCACGAAAAAATCGTACTATCGTTATTCGATCGAATTCGATCGAACTTCGATCTATTCACGTGAATTTCGTAAATCGGCCCCTTAGACTAATTCTTTGCAAATTTCTCAGGAAATTCTCAAAACGGCGAAAAATTCATGAAACGCCGCCTGCATCTCGTTTTGGACACGCCCGCATCCAAAACGAGATACCGGCGAATTTTTGGCAGGCAAATTTTTCCTGGTGTTTCGCGAATTTATTTGCTGGTGGCAAATCGCAGGAATTTGTTGTGAATTCGCCCCTCAATAGTTGTGAAAATAAATTTGGTGGACTGAGGTGAACTTTGACACAGAGAAAATTCCCACTTCAGTAAATCTGTCCCCTTGAGTCTCTCAAAGCAAATGTAGCAGACGGCACCATCCAAATACGTAGTTAAAAAGCCTTTATTAGCAACTTCTCGGCTTCATGATCTGGACAGATACAACGTTTCAAGCCAAACAATGGACCTTTATCAAGACCCTTGAGTCTCTGCTCATTGCTACTGATTTGCATCAGCTGAGTTAAGACTTAAAAGCTCAGTCTGTGTGAGTTGTAGCATGCAAAGTGTACTTGTTTACTAGCGGGTGTAAAAATACAAGAAGAAATAGAAAGATTTCCCGTAATGAATAAGGGTGTGAAATATAGCCTACCCATACACCACTGCTTCCATTGTCTTGAGTCTCATTCAAGTTTATATGCACAACTGGCATATCAGAAATGAGAACGCTGATCGAATTTATAAAGAAATCCCCTCCTGAACAGTTTAATTCATACAAAAAATTCAAAAAACAGTTTATTTCATCCAAAGTGCTAGTGCTTATAAAATTTCATTTATATATTTATATAATTATCAATAAATAGATAAATAAATAAAGTATCTCTGTCAAATATGTACCTCCAAATAGCCACCAATATATTGAATTAATAATAGGTTAAAAATAGATCAAAGGAGAATCAAAAGGAGTGCATTAATTACTAAAAAATCGATCAAAGTTAATTCATCAAATTATCATTCCCGTCTTATGTCGGTAGATATAGTTAGGAAAATGGAAAATAAGAGGGGTGGAGTAGTCCCATAAGAAACTATCTCTTATTTGGCTGCCTTTGGGACCCCACAAAGATAAGAAAGTCTGCCACTCGGTGGCTGTGGTCTCACGATTTAACTATCACTTGCTATTAGAGTTGCTACCTATCCTAAAAAACCACAAACCAGAGAGCGCATATAGAAGAAATAAAGTTACAGATACAGACAGGGATGACAGTTGCGCCAAGGAGAGAGCTAATTTCCCAGCGTTCGGGTTCCTTCAGAATTTATAAATACGGATTCTTAGACCAGAGAAACCAATTACTCTTATTCAGTTAAAACAAAAGAAATCAAAAAAGCCTGACGCGCGTTTCGCATGTAGCTTAATCATAGGCAAAAAAAAAAAAAAAAGAAATGAGAATGCCCCATTGTTTCACATGTGACAGTTGGTTTACCATTATAAATAATAATGTTAGACCTGTTCAAATCAATAACCCATGAATATGATTGGAATGGGGGATTAATAATTCAGATGTTAGTGCTCCGATTCTCAATTGCTCCAAGCATTCCAACACAATGACCTTTCATTTATCCGTCAGTTTGTTCACAATTTCCTGACAGTCAGTGTTTGCAAGTGGAAGAATAAATGGATCAGAGTCGATCTTTGGAAAATCTGAGTGGTATTTTACCAAGGTCAACTTTGTGCCTATTTTTTCCCTGCCAAGTGTTTCAAGTTAACTTATTTAAGGAGGCCCTATGCCCCCCCCCCCCCCCCCCCCCCGTTCAAACAAACAACGTGACATCCCAAACATTTAAATATGCAGAGAAGAAAAAACTGCATTAAATAAGCAGCGGTTTTAATTTACTGCAGGTGTAAGGGAACAATAAGTGCAAGGTAAACTGGTTGAGCAAAGTATCCCTTTGAAAACACCTATTTAAAGGATTAGCTATATTATAGGCAGACGTACTAAAATCAGGGTAGCCTGCTGTCTTCCTCCAGAATCATGAAACAGGTTGAGGTTGAAAGGACAAAGTTGTAAAAGCCATTGTTCCATAAGCCAGGCGTCGCCTTGATACATTGCTGTTACATGAGGATTTCAGCCTTCAAACGTACAGAATGTGGACTGAAGGAAACACGGAACTGTAACCAAGATGCAATCAAGATGTTTTACTCTGGGACAATGAATGCCAGAGGACCGTGGGTGTGCATGCTCTGAATTTTAATGGGCCCATATGCTTTTTTTTGTAAGGGGTGGGGTGCTCCTGCCAGTCTGCTTTTTGAAAACAGATCCAGAGCTATAGAGGGTCCAAGTAAGTATGAAAGGCTCTTGGCCCCACTGTAAAGACTAAAGGAACATTCATGTACCTCTAGGCAGTATTATGTCAACAATTAGCTAGCACGGATATTAACATCAAGGGTGAATGGTATAATAATGTAAGATGGTGCCTGTAGTAACTGTGGATAATAGTCTCTGGGAAGGGAGTGTGACTGTGGGATAGCAGGTATAGTAGGGAGAGATGGTGTCTATAGTAACAGTGGATAATAGTCTCTGGGAAGGGAGTGTGACTGTGGGATAGCAGGTATAGTAGGGAGAGATGGTGTCTATAGTAACAGTGGATAATAGTCTCTGGGAAGGGAGTGTGACTGTGGGATAGCAGGTATAGTAGGGAGAGATGGTGCCTATAGTAACAGTGGATAATAGTCTCTGGGAAGGGGCTGTGGGATAAGGTATAGTGGGAAATATATATATTTTAGAGGCAGGGTGTTGCTTGAAGAATGGGTGCTAGTGGGGTTTAAAAAAGAAAGACTCAATAAACTAAATCAACATAGGAATGGTAGGTTGGGCATGTACTCACAATTACAGCTTCAAACATTCAGCACCTTGGCCCTCAGGGTCAGTTGAAGAACACTTGATCATTTCAACTTGGAAGAGTCATGATTCCTTTTCAATGGAAACTAGGTGAGCTCCTCTAGTCCTTAGGTCTGTACACTTGGTCCCTAGTCTCGGCTAATCCTTACTAAATCTCCTTGGTGGAGCTTCAGCTGCTCAACTAGCTATTCCTATTACTACCTATTCCTTTCTGTCATACACAGTGTGACCTCTGTGCTTGGACTTGCTAGGCATGAGTTCCAAACTGGACCCACCTGTCTACTCAAGTGAAATCCGTTAGAAATGGACCCAGAGCACATGAGCTCCAGTTTATATACTATAGAACAGTGGCAACCTCTGGTCAATTCTAAAGGGGAATGTATTTCCCAACTATGCCAACGAGTCCTCTTAGTTGTCTAGACTTTAGACTAAAGCCCCTTAGCTCGCTGTGAAAAAGGGTAGCTCTTTAACAGTCCCCTAAATACAAATACAACTGCCAATATCCCCAGCTGCCATAACTTCTTTAAAAATCAGTTTTGCCCCATACCTACAGAGAAGCCAGAGCTGCTTGCCAATGTAACTGAATCCTGAGGAAAAATGAGAGAAGTTTCTGGAATGGAGCAGCTGACGGAGACTTTGTGGATGTCATTTTTAGTCAGTGAATGAATTATTCAATCTGGGCGGAGGGGAAACACTTGTGACCTTGTGAGCTCACGATTAGAATCACCAGCTTTGTTAAGTGCAGATCGAATTTAACTTGAAGACGGCTCTGAGCATTGGTTCTGACCAAATCTTTCCTCCTACGAATTGCGATTCCCAGTGGAACCTTAATAAACAGTAATAATTACTTTTATTTCCAGTGCCCCCCTCGCCCCCCCCACCCAACCTGATTCTATTCTGTTTCAGTTGAAACCACTTTAATCTCAAGAAGAGCTCATAACTTCTTTCAGAGTAAGGTTGGCATCGGATGTCTGAGCTGTGCCCGTCTGGCTCCGAATCTGCTTTGCACAGCGTTGCCCGATTAAAGGGGAAGAAAACCTAAATTAAAACTTTGGAGAAGGAAAGCAAATGTAAATCTAAGGAACATTGCATCTTCTTCTGGGCCAGGTTCCATGATACACAGTAGATTAGGGGTAGGTACTATCACAGAATTTGAGGAACTGGAGACCACTTGAGATGAAAGACAAAGTTTATTTGACACAAGTTCTGTGGATCCTGAACTTACAAAGAGGCAGAACCCCAAATGAAGGAATCACTGAATTTTATAGACTTTGGAGAATATAACATGAGAACGTACCAGTACAGGGAGTTACTGGTGAAAGAGAATAAAGATATCTCTTGACAGGCTCTTATAGCCAAGCAGATAGCTCTGCCTCAAGGCCAGTGGACTAATGACCAAGGCTAGCTTGAGAAAAGAATCAATTCAATTTTATTCTCACTTACTCCCTATTGTCTTTTCCACTGATCCCTGGGGCTGCTGCCACTTACCTGATCATTGGGACCAACTCCCAATATAATGTACAGTATATACACAACAGAAGGCTGAATAATTATTAGTAAAATACATGTTATCGGGTAACGTATAGTGCATTCTGCATCGCTATTGACTGATAATCAGCCCTGTAGCATCAGCTTCTATGACATCAGGAACATCACTGTCTGTTAATGTGCTGATGATTATCCACAACCAGGGCCGGAACTAGGGGTAGGCAGAGTAGCATGTGCCTAGGGGGCTAAACTTAGGCGGTGCAAGGCACGTACTTTTCACTGCTGCCTACCCCAGTCCGACTTGTAGTGCTTGCTTGCTTGCCTTCGCGCAGTAAGGAGGAGTGATGCTGCATGCGCTCTTGTACATGCATGCACTCACGTACTCCTGTGCGGCATAGGGGCTGATGCTGTTGGCCGGGTTACCTGGGGTTCCCAGCTGGCCTGTACTGGCCCTGTATACAACCACTAAGCTTTGCTGCTCAACAGAAGCCTAGAGCACACTGAGCATGTGCAGTGCCACTGACACTCTCAACAAGGTAAAACATGACGAGTTCCTGAGGGCAACTTTGAAGGCCTCGCTGATTACTGGTATACAGCTGTTGAACCATTGGGCTGGTAAGTTTAGTGTTCAATTTTAGGCTTTAGTTCCCCTTTTATCCATTGCCTTTGCAGGGAGTTTGCACTATTCGCTCTTGCAGAACTTTGGCTTTGTCAGTAAGCAACAGCTTCCCATCCAGCACTGAATTAAAGGGGACAGGGAGAGAAATGGGAGCTAATTAAATGAATATAAATCATTTAGGCGTCCGTCTGTCAGCCAGCAAAGAAAATATTTACATTGCCTCTGCCTTTTGTTCCACTCCCTGGAGATTGGGGAGACAGTTCTGTGGGTTTCTGTGTTTCATTGAACCCGGGTCAGACTGCGGACAGATTCTAATTATAGAGATTGATGAGCCGGCAAGTCTCTCTCTGCTATTCCCCTTTCTCTTCCCATCATAAATGTGCTTAGCGTATGAGCGCTCACTGGCTACCTGGGAGGATGCAGCCAACCAATGGCGCCAATGGAATATGTCTCACTCTTCCTCATGAAGCCAGTGATGTCAGGTGTCAGGAAAATCCAAGCCCACGACCACAGATGTGAAATCAGACGTGAGTGTTCGCTTGCATCATCCCCACAATAATTTCCATGTTATAATCCAACCCTTCCAACACTTTCCCCTTGTCTCTGTCTCTATATATTAGGTACCTATCTAGTGCTACCAATCCCTATTTCTGTAGGGAAATAATGAGAGCAGACAGTAACCCTTCCAACACTTTCCCCTTGTCTCTGTCTCTATATATTAGGTACCTATCTAGTGCTACCAACCCCTATTTCTGTAGGGAAATAATGAGAGCAGACAGTAACCCTTCCAACACTTTCCCCTTGTCTCTGTCTCTATATATATATTAGGTAGAGCTTATTGTTGCCTGGGAGAATCCATTTAGATCTGAATATGAAAGTGTGATTTTTTGTTTTTGCTGGAAGATGGTCCAGGAAAGACTTTTCTGGGATGTTGATTTGGGTTATTGGTGGGGGGAAGGAAGGACGTATGGACAAACCAAGACTTTGCGAACTGGCCTTTGATTTGATGTGTTTAATGGGAAAGTTGCCAATGGACAGAGGGACGGACTCTGCGGGCTGGAGGGTGTATGGGTGGGTTTGTTTGTGAGGCTTTTTTTTTTTTTTTGGTTATGTTTTTGTTTTGTTGTATGATTTATGAATTGTTTATGAATTGTTGATTCTTTTACTGTAAATAAAAAAATGCTATATATTAGGTACCTATCTAGTGCTACCAATCCCTATTTCTGTAGGGAAATAATGAGAGCAGACAGTAACCCTTCCAACACTTTCCTCTTGTCTCTGTCTCTATATATTAGGTACCTATCTAGTGCTACCAATCCCTATTTCTGTAGGGAAATAATGAGAGCAGACAGTAACCCAACACTTTCCTCTTGTCTCTGTCTCTATATATTAGGTACCTATCTAGTGCTACCAATCCCTATTTCTGTAGGGAAATAATGAGAGCAGACAGTAACCCAACACTTTCCTCTTGTCTCTGTCTCTATATATTAGGTACCTATCTAGTGCTACCAATCCCTATTTCTGTAGGGAAATAATGAGAGCAGACAGTAACCCAACACTTTCCTCTTGTCTCTGTCTCTATATATTAGGTACCTATCTAGTGCTACCAACCCCTATTTCTGTAGGGAAATAATGAGAGCAGACAGTAACCCTTCCAACACTTTCTCCTGTCTTTGGCCTTTCTCCTACCCTCACTGTGTACCTGGATGTCACCCTTTCCTTCAAACCATTTCTTACAACAGAATCTTGACTTTTTTCCTCCCTCGAGCCTCATTTACAACAACAGTCTTCCTTGCTTCTTAATGAAAGTCAGGAAATCTCAGAGAATAATTTGGTCTCTCTCTCACCCAGTTGGTCATTTATTTCTGTGCATTCTAAGTAAGTGTGAGCCTCCATATTGGCTGATAAGTGTGTGTATAAGGAGTGAGTGAAGGCTGGAAACACATCTATTAAATGGGATCAATATGATGGCAATTAGTCTGTGCTATTTTACAAGACAACCCCGGGTCAGCACTTAAAGCTGCTTAAACAATTTCTGGAACAATAAATTGGAGGGGCAGCTTTCCATAAACCCCCCCCCCAGCCCATGCATCTGGTATCCAGAAACACTAAAGGCCAAACACGGAGTAGATTCGATTTAAACACCTCCCCGCAAGATGCTGCATTTCTGCTCCTTTTATGATGCAGGGCTGGAAATACAAAGAGCGGAGCGCTTGGTTCTGTGTGAGGGGTTCTGCTCTGTGCAACGTGGATTCCTGGCTCTGCTAAAACCATCAGCTTCCTAATCCCAAGCACAACCTCTTGCACTTTGTAGTTTTGTGCTTTAAATCCTGTACAGAGAGAAAACAAATGTACAAGGTACAGTATCCACCTCTCCAAGCAAAATGAGTGCACTTTGTTTTGAACTCTATCCCCATTTACTGGCGCTATTTACAAAGAAATGCTACCCTCAGAAACAAGTTTGAGTCTCTAATAAAGGAGTGTCAGAACTTTGGCTGACTGTTATTGCTGAACTTTACTTCACAAAATCTTCTGATACTTTCCTTTCTATTTGTTGTGTAAGGGATCGGAATTTGTACTTTTTCAGTTTAATTAAATCAAATTGCTGCCAGCCCACTGAAAGCCCTGATATGGTGTTAGTTATGTGCCCCTTTCTGCTCTGCCCATCTGAAAATACAGTGAATGGAACAGGCAGGAACTGATGGTGGCAGGTCTAGTAAAACAATCAGCTGGACCCACCACCCACCAAAACCTGTGCCAACAGCCCTACTTTGAGATTGTATGCAGCCATTAATTACTGCTACTAGTGATGCAAGGGTTGACCTGAAACCTGTGGGGGGTTGACTACTGGTTGGATGGGTTTTGGTTGAAATTTGCCTAACCATTGGGGGTTAGGGTTGGGTGCAGGTCAGACAAGGGAAGCACAGTCCTCAACTGTTCCTGAAGATTCCCAGTCTTGGAACCAGAGGCAAGCACAGTAGCATACAGAACAAGAAGACATGGGTACAGGTTGGGTGTGGGTCCTTCAATGGTAACTTTTTAGAGTCAGTTAGGGTCAGGAACAGGTTGAGTTTTTCCTGCCCTACACATCTCTAACTGCTACCCATCCTCCTCTGATTGATTCAACTTTTTCCCACCTTGACTACAGTACATGCTGTTTTCTTCTGCTTACCTTCTAGGAACATCATTAATATAATATATCACAGGGCATAGGGGTCAATCACTAATGTTTTTGCACTTTGCATCCTGCACACTGCAGTAGATGAATTGCCTCAGGGTTCAAAAGAAAACCCAGAGACCTACATTCCTTTACTAGTACCATGTTCATTAAGGGAGGATGGGGGAATGAATATAGGTGTCCCATCTCCTAACACAAGTGGGAGAGGGCTAATGGGTGGAGATGAAAGTAAATGCTGGAGATAGTTCCAGTGCATGGGAAAGACTTAGTGTAGGAAGCCTGGCAGATTAATTTGTATCAGGCACATACGCAGAGAATTAAACAAGCCTTGTATCAACTTTTTGGTGGAGATCATGTAATTCAAGGTAAAAAGTCTAAAAAAGTCCATGAGGACCCTTAAACAGTGGTATGATCCTAATTTTGTATTAAAGAGAATTTATGTGATATGAAAGATCCGAGATTTAAGAACTCCGACCCAAAGCAGTTTTTTTTTTATCACATAACTAAAAAAATAATGTAACATCTCTATTGGTTTTAAAGTTCTCAGTAAATATAACTGCTATTGCTTACATTTTCTGCACCCCTGAAAACTGAAACAATGTAACAGCAGCCAGTAGCCAAGTAGTTATTTGCATCTGCTACTTCCTCCACACAATTGCTGGATCATTGAACCTTCTTCCATGGTTTAATCTCCTTAGAGAGTACTTAGTCCAGAGTCATGTGAGTGTCATTTTACTTTATATAATTTGGCTTACAGCTTCAGTCAACCAACACAATGTATTAGCAGGGTTACATAACATGTAGGTTCCTATCAGCCAGCTCTTCATCTCCTGGTCCAAGTCTTGACTCTGTTTTTCTCATTTACTCATTATTCATGTTCTACTCTATACATTTTTCTCCAACTTTACCCCCCTCACTCTCCCTGTTGTAGAACATAGCTTTTCCTTATGTTCTGTTGATCCTCCCCAAACAAAGAATGCCTAATTCAATAGAGGTCCCTCTCCATATTGTTGCAGAAAACATTCCCTCCTTCCCTTTTTTACGCAGACCCTGATTGAGGAGCAGCACAAGTGTAACCCCATCTTGGTCACCCCCTGTGCCATAGGATACACACAATTAAGGTCCTGAATCCTCTTTGCTAAATGAAAGGGTACTGGGAATTTCTCTCAATGGCAGTGCCTCCACCTAGTGGGATCTGGGATACACCTACGGATGTCCCCACTAGGAACAAATAAGTAACCACTCATGCAGTAAAAGAAATAGAACTTTATATAGGATAAATAAAGGCAAGATTACATCACAAGCAATTTAAAGGACAAGGAAAGTTAAACTAAAGAAGTAGCTAGAAATGTTGTAGATTATGTTTTGGACTTCTGTACCAGCCCAAGGCAACCACAGCCATTTAATAGGGAAGATTTGTGTCTCCAAAGATGACCAAGTAGTTCCCCATCTTTTTTTCTGCTGATTCACTGCACATGCTCTGTGATGCTGTCAGTTACTGAACACATGGAATATAAATGTTACCGTACAAGGCTGATTAATAATTAATACCGATTACTAAATGGCAGCCCAGAAGCCAGTGCAAATAACATCAGAATTTAATAATCAGCCCTGTGCATCAGCTTATATTACAGAGCAACCTCATTTTCTGCTTGATAATTAATGACAACCCCTAAGCTTAGCTTCTCAACAGTTGCTCAGAGCCCACTGAGCATGTGAGTGTCGCAGACACTTTCCAAGATGGTGACTCACTGTTACAAGTTTGAAGTCCTAGGTCACTGCTGCTATTGAGATGCTGAAACTTTAGGCTGGTGCAATGCGTTCAGTTTATGGCATTTTTAGCCCTATTCATTCTTAGGGTTTAGTTCTCCTTTAAGCACTATAACCCCTGCCCTCTGGTACCCACTTGGTCTTCTAATTACTCACACAGTCTATACCCTGGACACAGTCCTACATTCTACTCCTAGTGGACACACAGTCACAGTCCTAGTTTGTTACCCCAGGTAGCACTACCTGCCCTCTCTACATCTATTTTTGATAGAGGCAAATGCTCAAATGTAGTAGGCACATTATCAACACTTGTCCTCACATAGGGGACACACTATGAAGCCATTCCAATACCTTAACCTCACACAGAACTGGTACTGGCAATACCCGTTCTTCAGGGAGAAACTCACCGAGGACTCACACAGAACTGGTACAAGCATCCACAGCGTCTTACAGAAGTCTTCAGGCCAGATCCAACACTCATTTGGAGTATGAGCACATCACAAGAATCCTTCACCAGGCAGCTCCTCTCCACATTCTCTCCACTGTCTCCGAGCTGTGGTCCATGGTCAAGTTCCCCAGGCTTAGGGCCCCTGTACACCAAGCCCTCTACAGGCCTCTCAATTCCTTAGGCCCCTACATCTTGTCTACAGTCCCTCCACTCCCGACTGGAGTGAAACCAGGAAGTAGACTGTCCCTGAGCACACGGCAGCTCAGCTATTTGAAGAAATGGCTCAACAGTGACACCTTCTGGCAAAATACAGAATCTGTTAGGGTGCATTGTACAGGTACAAAACACTCAATACTTCTTCATTATTCAATTTAGGTCCAACACTTAGCTGGCCACAGCAGGGGATTTTCAACCATATGGGATTTCAGACCATAGGGGGAATGTACCCAATGGATCCCTACACAAACATGAAAAATGTTGCCAAATAAGGGCTGTGATTTGCTATTTGGTAGCCCCTATGTGAACTAGAAGCCTACAGGAGGCTCTGTTTGTCAGTACACCTGTTTTATATGGAACCAAAACTTGTCTCCAAGCCTGGAGTTCAAAAATAAGCACCTGATTTGAGGCCACTGGGAGCAACATCCAAGGGGTTTGTGGGGAACATTTAAGGGGTTGGTGAACAGCATGCTGCTCAGGAGCCACTGGTTGGGGATCACTGGTGTAAAGCAAACCAGAGTCAGTTGTTGGCAAAAGTCAGTAGTTGGCAAAATAAAATAAAATGGAAGACCCCAGTATAAGCTAAGAATATCCACCCTTTACAGTAGACAGAGAGAAAGGTTTGGTGCCCTTGCTATAGGATTTGTGACATGGTGACCACATACTATAGCTAACAAATTCTTCAGAATTCTTCAGGATGCACCTTTTACACAGTTGTAAAGTTAAACCTAATTAAAATGATCATCTCTGTTGTACCAAAGGTTCAGTTTGTTCTGAGCTGCCTCAGAAATTAGTATTCTAAATAATAAGCAGACATTCACTTGCAATTTTCCCATGATTCATGATTTCTCATCATTGGTTTCAGGCATCTTGGCTCTGGGAAATTCACTGTTTCATCATTACTGAGATTACCTCCAGAAGGTTCTCTCAAGTTCCCACTCATCTGTCAGGCCATCTCCTCCCACTCATGTTTTCAGTGATACCATAGCAGATGCCCCAGCTGGAACATGTAGCATTTGAGCTCAGACTAACAGGAACCGCCTGCCAAGCACAAAGAGATCCAAGGCATGACTGCTGGGAATTTATCATCAATGTTGTTGTTCTTCCACCTTCCAGCCAAAGTTCTCTGAAAGAGAAATCAGGGAATATACCACACAGAACACAAAATCCCTGTGAGATAAATGGGCAGCTAAACTGTGTTTGTGTGTGGGGCTACATGGAAGTGAGTCTGGAGACTCACGCTGACCTTTTTTGGCTAGAATTAGAGATAGCTGGCAAATGAAATGTAAAATATACAAGATATTCCTTTCTCTGACATTTATAGCCACTGCCTATTCATGCCTTAAGCCTCCCATTGAAATTAATTTCTTCAGACCACCCCTGCCCTATGTTGTATCAGCTATTTTGCAAAAGGTAGCCAGGGCAACTCACTCCAAAACAGTAACATACATTGTATGATAAACATTAGGGTAACAGTCACCCCATTGTAGTTCTTGGGTTAACCACAAATAAGCTAACATTAGGGTAACAGTCCCTTTGCTATAGTTCTAGGGGTACCCAAGGCACAAATAAGCACTTACCCCAAATATCACCTTAACTGGCCTTCAGGCTGGGCCCCTTAGCTCATAACAAGGTTACAGATATATACAGTAGAAACATTGGGGTGTCACCCTGCTATAGTTCCAGGGGTACCCAGGGTACAAATAAACACTCATCCCAAATCTCCCCCTAACTGACCTTCAGACTGGGCCCCCTTAGATCACAACAAGGTTACAGATATATAGAAACATTGGGGTAACAGTCAACCTGCTATAGTTCCAGGGGTACCCAGGGTACACATAAACACTCACCCCAAATCTCCCCCTAACTGGATTTCAGACTGGGCCCCCTTTAGCTCCTAACAAGGTTACAGATATATAGAAACATTGGGGTAAAAGTCATCCTGCTATAATTACAGGGTTACCCAGGGAACAAATAAAACACCAAAATCTCCCCCTAAATGGCCTTCAGGATGGTTCCCCTTAGCTCATAACAAGGTTACAGATATATAGAAACATTGGGGTAACAGTCACCCTGCTATAGTTCCAGGGGTACCCAGGGTACACATAAGCACTCACCCCAAATCTCCCCCTAACTGACCTTCAGGCTGGGCCCCCTTTGCTCATAACAAGGTTACAGATATATAGAAACATTGGGGTGTCAACCTGCTATAGCTCCAGGGGTACCCAGGGTACACATAAGCACTCACCCCAAATCTACCCCTAACTGGCCTTCTGGCCTTGACTCCCTTAGCTCACAATAAGGTTACAGATATATAGAAACATATATAGTAACAGTCACCCTGCTATAGTTCCAGGAGTACCCAGAGCACCCCAATTGGTCTCCACATTGGACTTCCCAATGTGTCATACCTTTGTTCTTATAAAATTCTATACAATGTCTGATTTTGAGCCATTTACTGTAATTTGAGTTACATGGAATGTAGTATTGGCTACAATGATGGCTACAGTATCTGGAATAGCCTGAGACATTTAGCACCACCCTAGCTAGATTTGTGTGTATATTCAACTGCTTTAAAAAAAAAAAAAGAACATTCATAATTTAAGAATTCTAGAGAGTTTATTGAACTTTAAGCAACTGTACTATGTCCATCATAAAACTCCCAACTGGCTTAAATCTACTTTTTCTGATGTTGATACTGTAAATAGTTTTTGTCTGAATCACAAGCTCAAATTTGTTTAAGGTTAGTGAGACTGAACCAGGTGAATATCATTTTTTTCCCCTGAAATATAATGTACGACAGAGCAGGTCATTTTCCTTGCAGAATGCAAGCTTAGCACATTCATCTAATGCCTACAAGGTAGTTCATGCACTTCCGACCCCTCGTTTATGCGTTTCTCTTTCCCAGTAGAAATTAGCGGATCGTAACGTTCAATGTGGAGGAGCTAAACTGAAGAATCCCAGCAGTCAGCAAAACATTGGATTCCACGTCTCCAAAGATAATTGCCTGGAACATACAGCAGTTGTAGAATTACCATTCCTGATCTGCAAGAACAGAGAAAGAAGAGGGGGAAAACCCATTAAGTATGGACAGCATCTGAAAAACATTAAGTAGCAAGAGTGCAAGATCAGTTGAGCCAGTTATATAAACAAAGGAATGTAAATTGTGTTTCTGAAAATTGCAAGTCATAATTATTTGAATGATATCTAAAAATGAGAAATACAAATGCGGGGCAAATGCCGCACTGAAACAATAAACAAGCACTGCCGTATTTTACACTACTTCGTGCTAATTCTTTCAGGAGTGTGCACTGTATAAACATACAGGTGCCTCATATTTCCAACATATTTTTCCAATTATTGGTAAGGTAAAATCTGCATTTTCCTGTTCTTTTGCTCTCTGTTAAAAGAAGGGACCTCATGCAAGGAATGTATTCCAGTCATGGATTATAGACTTCTGGTGGAGACCTCCCGGTGAACTTGCTCTGGCCTCTCTTGTAATAATGCTAGAAAGTCAGCAATGATCGTTTCCATTCTCTCTTGGTTTGTTGATAATAGTTTTCTGTTTCTCCACAATGGGGAAAAAAATAAAAAAATAATAATTAATGTATAAATACTAGGCTGAGCATGAGGAATTGAGTGGGATAATTGAGGGTTCCATCAGAGAGATTCAAAAGTCCATGGCAGGGATCAACAGATGTTGAGTCTGAGAAGGACTATAAATTGTAAAATTATTAGAGAAGGTCTAACTATCATTCATGACTTTGGTAGTGCCCGTCAGATGGTTTCTCAAATTTTAACTATATACTCAAAAAATCCTACAAATCACCAAAAAAAAAATGGGTAACTCTTTTGAAATTCAAAGGCAACCCTTTTGAAATAAAAAATAACAAAGTGGTATAAAGGTGATACCAAATGAAAAATAACAGGAGCAATGTGGAGACAATAACTTTTTGGCTAACTGTGATGAAAACCATAGCTAAGAGTCTTAAAATGTTCTAGTTTATTTGAGAAGCCGATCCCATGGCTTTTGTTTTTTATACAAAATTCTGGACCTGCAGTAGGCCTAGTGAAATTAAAGGGGAACTATCACGAAAATTTACTATAAGCTTCCCCATATGGAAGTAAGGAACTTTCTTAATACTTTCAATTAAAAAGTCTGCATTGTTTCTGAAATAATCAAGTTTATATTCACTATTCCTCTCTCAGCATCTATTTCTCTTCATGCTGTCGTCATGCAGCAGTTGGGTGTCAGATGAATGATCCAATATATATTATAGGGGGGGCTCCCTTTCCTAGCAGATGTATTAGAGCTCACTCAAATAACTGATTCCAGTACAAATAAAATCTTACAACATAACTGCCTTTTGCACAAATTTTGAATGTAGAGAGACATGGGGGAAAATTTACTAAATTTGTGTGAAGAGATCGAAGTTCTATCGAATTCGATCAAATACCGATCGTACAATTTTTTCTGATATTCGAATATGCAAATTTGGCCACTTCAATCATCGAATACTGAATATTCGAATTATCGAATAAATCGAATGATCAAATATTCGATCATTCGACCATTCGATGATCGAAGGATTTAAAATTTCCTCGAATGCCTACTTTACCAGACTGAACCAACTAAATACCAATAGAAGCCTATGGGAACCCCCCTCCATAGGCTTCTTTTGCAAAGCCCTGCTCGAATACCATTCGTACGATCAAACACCTCAATCGTTCGAATCGTACAAATTTTTCAGAGGCTGGAATGCAAAAGTACGTTTTTTTCGTGAAATCGAACGATCGGTATTCGATCATACAATTTAATCGAGAAATCGAATATCGAGGAAATAATAGGCTAAACCTATTCGATAAGCATTCGAGGGGATTTGAGGGATTTTAGGGGAATTTTAGTAAATTTGTGTCTGGGGATTTTAATAGTGTGAGCTCTATTGCCATCTTAAACCTGCTGAATTACTTTTTTAATTACTCGTTTTTGGCTGAGGTTTGTCAAAGTTTTTTTTGGGGAAAAATCCTTTGAATTCGTTAATCTAAGATGCTAATCATTCCATTCAAATCAAAATGGACATACTTGATCGAAATGGTCCATTTTTGTTGAAAAAAATCTCCGACAGATTTGATGGTCAAATTTTGAAGTATTTTCACTTCGAAATTCGACCCTTGATAAATCTGCCTCTACGTGTTCATGATCTGTCGTGTTATTGGTCCTCTTCTTTTTCATTTCCCTTCAATTCTTCTGAACTGTCTTTTCCAGTGAATTTGATCTTCTGGTAATACCTTCAAAATAAAGGCAGCTTCACTCTGATCATTTATTCAAGTGGAAGGCCAAGCTTGATTTAGTGAAGGATCAACTTCTTCTAAATCAACACCAAAGTTCAAAAGCACAAATTGTTCCTTTCCATATCTTCACTGTCCAGCTTTAACATTGGTGCATAGCCTGGTAAATTCTTTGCTTTCCTAGATAGATCATTTTAAGATATTTTGTAGGTTCATAGGCAGAGGGTGATTTTTTTGTTTGGGGAGGTTAGCTAAAGTCATATCCTTCACTAGTGGTTTCATTGTGAAATTGCACAGAATAAACACATTGTTGTAATGCGTAACGCCCACAGTACTTCATATATGCCTATGATTAAGCACCAGAAGGTGTGAAACGCGTTAGGTGGATCATTGGGGGATCTATTGATGTAATACATTTTTGTATTTTTTTACTGAATATTGGCTTTGGGATAATCTTTTTTTATCTTCTGTATACCCTGTATAGAGCTTGACTGCAGCATTCATTTACTTCTGGGAATTCATGAGTACAAAACTGGCAAACACATGGGCTTCAATACTATACACAATACAAACTGATTAAGAAAGCAGCTGCCACAAAAGGTGCAAAATGGTTAAAGTTACTGACAGATGATTTAGGGGGGCAGATTTATCAAGGGTAGAATTTTGAGTTTATGGGAGTTATTTTAAGATCCCATAAATTCAAAATTCGACCAAACAGAATTTATTTTAAAAAATCTACTTTTTACATTGGGGTGAATAGGCTGTGCCCAAAAATTCAAATTGAATTAGATCCAAATTAGTTTTAGGAGGTCTCCCATAGGCAAAAACAGCAATTTGGCAGCTTTTAGATGGCGAATAGTCAAATTCAAATTTTTAAAGAGACAATACATGATAAATTAAAAAATTCTAATTTCAAAATTTTTTAACATTTTTTAACTTTGAAATATTCCCTAGTCGAATTACACTGAAATAAACTCAAAATTCTAATTTAAAAATTACATTTTTCAATTCGACCCATGTCCCTTAATGTTTAAATTGGTAACCTAATCTCAGTTTAGATAATTTTCCACATTAAGGAACTCTTGCATGACAAAACAGCAGCTGCACCCACTCCACACAACAGAATTTATTATTACAGAGAAAAATTAAATCAGTTTTAAACATTTATATTATTAGATTATTTATCAATTGGTTTCTGGATTACAGATCCCATACCTGTAATATTTTAACTGGCTAGATTTTTATCTAGAAAAGTTTGGCCCTCAAAAGACAACAAGAAACCCCATTTAATTGGGAGTAGCTGTGGAAATTGTACAGTATGTGTATATAGAACTGTATTGTTATGAAAGGGTATCCTCTGATCTGCAAGATATTATAGTAGTTTGGCTTTACCAATCAATAACTTTTGATGATAGATTGTATCCAGCCTTTGCTATTCAGAGATGCTGAGGGTTGTTGAAGAGTTGATTTTTGAAGAACATGACAATGTTCCTGATGTTATCTTATTTTTAACTAAATACTGTGCCCTGTCGCTATATTATATACACCAGTCCTTACTTAAAATTTTCATTTTGAAGAAAAAATAACAAAGCAAGAGAATCACTCGCTCCCAAGTGCCCTGGGCTGGTGCAGTTTTCTGCTAACAGGTGCACTGGTATCAGATAAGTCATTACAAATCCTTGTAGGGTTTCATGACAGTTGGAACCCCCCTCCTTGGGCTAGAGCTTTCCTTCCAGGTCCAGGTCCAACCTTTTTAATTTATCCCAGAGAAACACTGAACAAGCTCACTCTGAATTATTTCCTCTTTTGAAGAAAGGGGGAGCAACGTTAGGAAACTTTTTTCATTTTCCGGCACAGGACAAGCTCCTCACTCCCTGTGGACTTACCATTTAATAAAAATGATTTAAAATGTGAAATTTAGAAATGGCTGGTTGATGGCCTCAATAATTAGAAAATTCAGCATATCAGATGCATTTGCTACATGTATATTGCAGACTGTGTATATTGTGCTTTCAGTTTCAGTGTCTTCAAACTATAGTAACCTAAGTGTCCTGTACTTGAATGGCTGCCCCCATGTCTACACAGCAGCTTGTTTACATAAACTATAGTAGTTTTTCTGAAGTAAACACACCAGTTGTACCAATGCAGAGCAACAGTGTGTTGTCATTTTTTGGTGTTACTGTTCATTTGTTATGGATCCATCACAAAATTCCATATTATTCCATAGATTTTTAGTGATGAGCAAATTCTTTTGAAACACACGGAATCGTGACAAAATGTAGTATTTTGCATTGTGGATTTACCAAGAAAAACTACCCAATCACTTAAATGCAAAATTTTTTAAAAAATGCCTATTGACAATGCATTTGGTATGCGAAAAAAACTTGGGAATAAACGCCCATTGACTTTAATGCATTTGGAGTGAGAAAAAAAGTTGTCCATAGACTATAATGTATTTTGCTACAAAAAAGTTGCAACAACAAAAAATGTCATAGGCATTCATGCCTTTTTTCTAATTTGTAACTGTTTCACAAATTTTTCAGCAGTTTCATGAATTTTTCAGGGAAGCAAATGGGACAGATTTGCTTATCACTATTTATTTTAAGATATGTGACTTTTAATAGCTTAAAACACACCTGCCATTGACTTTGGTAGAAGCTAGCTAGATTTTAACTGGCAATGGTTCTCATTCAAGTGTTTGGTTTTTGATATATAAATATTAAAATCTGTGATTTTTCAAATGTGATTTTATCATTTTGTGGCTAAAAAATAAAATTTGGAACTAATTGGACTTAAACGTCAGCAAAAATTTGTCTTCCTAAATTTCTTTTTGTTTAGGATTCGATCTGTTCCAGAATAAACTGTTCACAGTTTGGTATTGGGAAGCTTAAAGTGCAAAGTTTACTTTCTAAGGGTAACAAAATGCAATTTTGGGCTGAGGCAAGATATCACAATTCCAGTAGCTATTGTATATGACGGTTGTGTTTAGGCTTTGCATGGAGCTCAATCAGAGGAATAAAAAAGGAAATGGAATGATACAATGCGTCTCAATAAATCATTGGACGTCAAAGTCCCACCCGAGGCTGCTCACAGCCTCATACTGTGAGCAGAACTCTGTTTGCCTCATACCGCTGCACAGGACATTTGGCTGGAAGACAAATTCGATTCCAGCCAGTGAAGAAAATCAAAAACAGAGGAAACTGTAAAAGAGAGAGGCACAAAGAACACGCACACTCCCTTGGAGCATAAGAAAAGGCTAGAGGTCACACAGACCAAGCTGCCTACTGCTCAACAACTAATAGAATTACTTTGGCAGACTCCCATAATAAGTACTTTTTTCTCTAACCCTTTCTCTGCCTGAGGGGACCAGCAATTTATCTCACTGTACAGAGTGTTAAACAATCTGTAGACACACAGTGGAGCTAAAATGGTATGTATGGCTTTTGAGTGATGCATTCTGTAGACATTACCCCACTTTAACCCCTCTCTACACTAGATGGCATTTTATCATGGGGTATCTAGGGGAAGCAACAATGTGAGGAAGGAACAATTCAAAAAGGTTTGGAGGGATGTGTGATCACCTACGTGTAACTGTTACAGTTAAACAAAGTGACCATCTGAAAACCTCATCACCCTGAAGACTTCTTGCAATTAATGAAAATGATTCATGGTGATTTGGCAACACACGTTTGGCATTACTGAATCAAATACTGGGTTCTTGGGACTGCTTCTGTCCTGGGAACTGTCTGCATTCTAATCATTTATTGGTATCATATTCCTATCAATGCTTCAGTTTTCTCCACTGGGCCACAAATATACTGGGAGGCTGAAGGACTCCTGAACCTTTATTTTCTAATGGAAATGTCCTAGAAATACAGATGAAGTCACTTTGGATTGTGTGTTTGACACAGAATAATTAAACTCAGATTTCCCATTTATCCCACTTAACACAGAATATTGCGTCCCATCCAATTTAAGAGTTCACCGATGAAAACAATGGTGCTTTGGTATGCTAATGAAAAGGTTAAATGCATTAAACTTTAGATAACACAGGTTCTTCAATTAATCCTGAGTCACAATGCATTAAGCACACAAATCCAAGTGGCTGCATCTGTACCATAAAACTTTTGCTGCTGAATTGTATTATGTACATACAAATATATTACATACATGGAGAAACTTACAAGAAGGTATTTGAAAGCCAACATTTGTATGCTTGGAAAAATTATCTCAATTACCCCTCGCTCCTTACCATACCAATTTGTAATTTTAGGCAAGTGTAGGAGTGAGGAATACCCCTTTACCAGAACACCAGGTTGAAAGCATGGAAAGAACAGAATGAGCTAAAAGAATCTGATAAATAGAAGAATGCGGTTTGGAATCTACTGCTCTGACAGCTCGCTAATTAGAAGGCCTGGGCCCAATTAGGAAGCAATAGACGAGGATCAAAGAGATTGTCAGTATCCATTCATAGGGATTTGCAAAGGATGGCAAACAGTGTGCAGACATTGCTACCGCTAAGGCATAACTAAGAATGTTTTTACTAGAAAAATGTAATTGCCATATGAATATTCTTATCAAACTGCTCTCATTACATTCTTATTGCCTCCAAAATACCTGCATTCAAGGTTGTCCTGGATCACCTTTATTTGCGGTCTAGCTCAGCCTTTGAGCCAAAATGGGTACCAACCTTAAAAAAACGATACTGTATAACTGAGAGCTATATAAATAAAAAATAATAATTTGAGATTTTCTTTAATTTTTATTTTATAGATTTTAAATTTAAATACAATATAAATATTAATAAATATTATAAGAATGCAATAGAACTATTAATAACACTTTATTGATGATCATAGCCAGCTCATTTATTTTAACCACTTTGCATGATTCCAGGCTCCTTTTAAAAAGGCAATATCCTGATTTCATTTGTTCTCCTTCCCACAGTTGGGAGCAGATGTATCAAAATTCAGATTTTTCAGTTTTAAAACATGAAATAACTGAAAAACTCAAACTCTCAGATGTGCACCTATTTATGAAAAAACTCAACATTCAGAAAACTTGTTGGATTAAAACGAGAGAGAACTCACACAGTGAAATCTCATTCTACTCTTCCTTTTCAACTAGTTAATTTTTTGAAAACTCAAACTGAATATATTTTGAAAATATAGCTCCAATTTCTACATGAAATTTTTAGATAATGAACTTTTGGGGACTGATTTATCAAATGTCAATTTAGTTTTATTACCTCGTATGACCTCGAAAATGTGATTAATTTCAAGTTTTTTTTAAACCTGAAAATGTGAGTTTTGACCAAAAAATACAACTTGAATACTCAAATTTTTGTGAATAAAACAGTTCAATCTTTAATAAATCTGCCCCCAAATTTGGGTTTTCAAGATTTTTGCATTGAATTAATCTTGAAAATCTAGTTTTAGAAACTTGCATTCAAATTTTTATTTTTTGACACAAAGAACTTGAATAGCTGCATAATTTTGATAAATCTGCCTCAAATTTCTTATTGGAGGCTGAAAACTATTTTGGAAAATGAGTATAAACAATATTTTATATATTTTTATATTATTAAAAAAAACGTAATTAAAAATTCCTAATCAGTAATGGAACATTATGCAATTTTAATGTAAGTTTAATAATAATTTCTTTAAAAGTATTCTGTAAACACGAAGAGAACAGTTGCTGATGCTCTAGAATCAGAGTTTATTTGTAAATAATATTTCTTTAATATTCTATAATATATTAAATATGTACAGATATACAGTTTTATACTTATGAATATTTGAAAGCAGCTGGCCTTCATTTCATTGATGTAAAAAACAGGAGAAGAGTGCAATATCAAAATGATTTTCAGAACACACTGAAGCACTTTAGAAAAGGTATCTTTGATTTTTTTTGACTAGAAACTGTAAGTAATCCATATAGTTACAAAACAACATATTTTATTCATTTCAAATCATTTCCTGTGGAGTAACTTTTTATTAAACCCAAACTCTCTTTTTTTCCCCTTCCCAGTTTATAAAACATCAAATATGCTCAGTAAATGTGGAGGAGAACATGGAAACTTTGTAGTAATTTAACAATTCCCTGCAGTTGCACCGAGACAAAAGACTCATTCACAAAAGCTTGCTGGGATACACCAGTCTGCGCCAACTCATGTCATCGTGTGCCAGTTTGGACAGTGCCTTTAACCATTAGTTTCAAAGCTAATATTTTCTACTTGGATGCAATTTTACAGCAAATATTATCAACAAACGCTAAACAAAATAAACAATTTTACCCTTTTTCGGAGGAAGAACACATCCACTTTTCTTTGTAGACAAACATGAGTCACAGTGGAATAATCATGTGTGTTATTGAAAATGCATGCTCTACTCGATTAGACACCCCCACCCCAATATCAGTTATTCTGAGAAACAAACAGGGCAATGCAAATGTTTAAACAGTCATGTATATTGTTAAATAAAGAAAGAAGAATGGGAGACTTGGGTTCAAAATAAGATGGGGGGGTTAGATTTTGTAAATGCAGAAATAGAAAACTCAATAAACCATAAACTCATGAAACAAACCCAGACAAGCAAATCCCTCAACGGGTTGAATTTGGCAGCCACTAATCCCATTGAGGTTATACTTGGCAGTGTGTTGCATGCTCCAGAAGGTCAGAAATCAGATCACACGGAAGCTTCCAATGAATGGGGGAACTCAGTGGAGACCTTGTCAACACATTTTGCATATTGCTTGCCCAATGTGATTTTTTTCTTCTTACAACTCAAAAGGTCCCTGTTTTGATTGTTACTGTCCTAATTGTTGATATATGATTGTGTTCTGAACCCTGCTGTTTTTTTTTTTGGTTGACGGAGGGAACTTATTTTCCAGCAAACTGTCAAAGGCTCAGCAGAAAGCTCCTCTGAAGTAAGTTTTGGTCCCTTTTCAAGAAACAAAACAATATTTCAAATTTTTTGAATGATATAACAAATCAATAAAGAGTGATTGTTATTGCTGCCACCCAGTGTAGTTGCAGTTAGCTGACTCAATAGCTAATCTTGCTCTTTGTCGAATTTTCTTCACACTTCTGCAAAATATGGCCTTTACAAGAGACACACTCCCTTTGTTCTGATCTCAGTATAATTCAGGGAGGGTGTCAGCTTCTGAAATGATGTTTTTCCTTTTCAATTGTCACATTCAGTCCTGAGTTATTTTTCATGCTGTGATCAGAATTTGTGGAAGAGTTTCTCTAAATTCGACATCCAAAATCCATCCCAACATCTTGGATGCTTTATTATGTAAGGTCAACCCAGTCTATTGAATTGTGTACCTCCATTTTCTTTTCTGCCACATTACTTACTTACTTTCTTCAGTCTTTTTATCCAAAGAGAAACAACTATTAAAATTAGGGCCACACACTTTGCAGGTAGTGGATACTGGTGCAATGGCACTATGGGGGAGAAGGGGATGTAGATGCCACTCTTGAGTTGGGTTTCATGGCTATATTTCACAAATATTTTGTCTAGATCAGTGATAGCCACCAATGGTTTGTGAGAAACATTGTGGATTTTGCTCCCAGTGGCCTCAAGTGCTTCTTTTTAAATACTAGGCTTAGAGGCAAGTTTTGGTTGTATAAAAATCAAGTGTACTGACAAACAGAACCACCTGTAGGCTATTAATCCACACAGCCCATTCACTTAAAGCCACAGCAATAAATAAATGCATATTTAGAAGAAATAAAAACATATTATAGGGGCAGAGTCCAATCCTTTCCTCTGCCACACCATAGATGTATTTAGATTTCCCAAAAGCTAACTGCTGTGTCCCACTTCCTCACTACATACCAAGGATAACCAGATCACAAGTATAAAGATGCTTGTCAAAGCAGTGGTGCTTCAGTTGCTTTTATTTATACTAGCATCTCCAGCTAGCTTGCTGTAGGTGATGGATTCTGAAAGCTATGGTTTATGGTTGCTGTAAGGCGTTTCTAAAATCTATTGTTGTATATTATATATAATATATAGATTAGGTACAATGAACCAGTGCCCCATCAACTGTCAAGTTCAATCTCTAGTCTGGAAGATTTTTCATCTGGAACTTTTTTTCCTTCTTGAAATACTGAGATAATTGTCTTTAAATTAGTGCTGGGATTGCAGGAGAGTAGCCAGTAATAGTTGCTAGGAAGAAGATGAATAGACAGGTCACAGTCCTTATGTTTCACCAGGGGGTTCCTAGACTTCAGAAGACATAGGCACATGCATTTCATTTCAGAGCATTTGCATTGTCTTCAAAACCCATCAAGAACTGTGATATCATCTAGGCCATGTATTTATTTTTGAGTACTGGACTAACTCATAAAGAGTATCACTGTGGGTAATATTAAACCTTACTGCTAATTCTGAAATGGTGTATATATATATATATATATATATCAATATTACCCAACCCTTCTCATTTCCTTGTGAAAAGAATTTTCTGGGACAGACACAATAAACATATATATTACAATATTCAAGGTAACTTTTCAGCTCTGAAGAAATAAGTGCTCAGTGTACTGTTATTATTGACATTTAATCCTCAGCCATTAGCACATTTGAGGGAAAAAGGTCCTTTACCACTAAACCTACTCATGACATTTTAATTGGATAAAGTCATCTAAACTACATTAGCTTTGAAGCATACTGTTCTTAGTATTATATATTGGCCTATGGTGATGGAATACGATAGTTATTGACTTTAATTCGGCATTCTTGCACTATTTTAAGTTCAGACACATGGGATGCCATTTAACAAGTTGCCACAAATAAACGAGAACCCACGGTAGTCACATCTGCTTCTTGGGATGAATGACTGAGCGTTTGCGCAATTTCCTCATCAGCTGTAATTATCGGACACAGTGAGAGATTTTCCACAAGACATTTTAGAAAATTTCAGTATATATTTTGAAGACTGTGGTGTACTGTATCTTGGCTACGGTCAACTAAAATCTTATTGGAAAATTTGGTTAATTCTTGTACCCTTGGATAGGAATGGGATCCATTGCTTGGAAATGTATTACTCAGGTCCACATCTTGCACTGACAAAGCCATTTCTTGAAATCAGTGATTAAGTGGTTGTAACCCCTGTATAAATTGTTGTCTACGTAAAATAAAGTTTGATGGCAAGATTTATTTTACATTTTGAAAAAAAACCTGACTGCAAATTAAAAAAAAAAATCACACAATTTTGATTTTTAATGCACATCATGGCAAAATCACAACTTGAAAATTAGTGAAAAATGTACCCATTTATTAAAGGTCAAATTTTATCGGTATTAGAACTTTTTGAAACCTCAATTAAATTTCTCTAAAACCACAAATCCCAGGAAAGAATAAATTAAAAATGGATGGAAAAAGTGCTCAACAGTCCGTAAAAAAAATTAAAAGGAATGGTTACAAAATGGTCCAATAGGATCAGCACAGCTCCCATTGATTTCTATGTTCCCTCGAATGCTTTTACTTGGAAATGTTTTTCATGGTTTTTATGCTTAATAAATCTGGATTTGTTTGAGTTTTAGGGAAATTTTAAAAAAGCACTAGTGATCTGCAAATTTATTTGCCAGGCGCGAATTCGCGGCGATTAGCTGCCAGCAAATAAGTTCGAATTTATTCCCAGCGAAAATTCGCCTGCTGGCGTCAAAAACAATGCGACGTGTGTCAAAAACGTGACGCGACTTGTTTCGCTGGAAATTCATGAATTTTTCGGCGAAGGGAAACGGTATAGATTCGCCCATCACTAAAAAGTTTTACTCTAATAAAGTTGAATGTACTCAAAACTCGAATCTTATTTAAGAAAAACCTCATATTCCTAAAATTCTAACAAAAGTTACTGACCCAAAAACTTGAATTGAATTTGAAATTCTCCGAAAAAAACTTGAAGGTTAAATTCAGCAGGTTTTAGGTGGCTAATATTCAAATTTTAACTGTTTCCATGGTCATGGTGGGATAAATCTCACATTTTTCTTTACATTCGAGTTTGTGTTTTCAAATTCTAATTTGTGAGTTTTGACACAAAAAAATTTGAAAATTCCAATTTGATTTTACCATTCGAACCTTATTAAATCTTCCCCTTAGTGTATTATTGAAGGACCTAATCTAATGAATGTTATATTGGTCTATATTTATATGTTTTTAATTTTCATTTTACATTACAAAGTCAACACCTAGGGCTTGTTTATCAAAGGTCAATTTTGAATTAATGTGATTTTTTTTACTGTAATAAATTCAAATGTACTGACTACTCAAATGTTACTTTATTTATAAAAAAAAATGTGAACGTCTCAAATATGATCGAATCGAATATGAACAAAACTCGAATCAGAACACATGGGATGCCATCTAACAAATCGCAACAAATAAACAAGAACCCACTGTAGTCACATCTGCTTCTTGGGATGAATGACTGAGGATTTTTGCAATTTCCTCGTCAGCTGTAATTTGAATTGATATGAATTTTTTTTACTGTAATAAATTCAAATGTACTGACTACTCAAATCGGAGTTTATTTATAAAAAAAAATGTGAATGTCTATAATACGATCGAATAGGAACAAACCAGAAATTCGAATCGAATATGAATGAAACTTGAATCAAATTTTCCTCCAAAAAAAATTTGAATGTCAGGAAGACTATTAACATCTTCAAATGGGTCAAGAGACCTCTTTCATTGACTTGTAAATGAATTGGGCAGGTTTAAGGTGGCGAATATTGGAATTATTACTGCTTTCATGGTCTAGGTGTGATAAGTCTCACATTTAAATTCACATTCGAGTTGGTGCATTTAAATTCAATTTTGTGAGTTTTAACACAAAAATTATTCTAAAATTCGAATTTACCAAACCTTAATAAATCTGACCCCTAAACATAACAGTACACAGTTTGTGTAAAATTATTCAAAACTTTATAAAACTGTAGAATAATTGCCAGATATTTTGTAATATTATTGTCTATAGCATATTCAGAGTCCATTTTAGGGATTTTATGATCTATTAATCTGGGAATAAGGATACAGGCTCATTAATGTTTATGCATGGGTGGGAGGCTAGAGATAAGATTGAAGGACATTCAGGTCAGAAATTGTTCTGCAAGTGTATCAGTTCCCAAACAGGCTCACAGACCATTACATCAGGAGGACTCCTACCCCCCATCAGTCCAAGGGCAAATGTTCTATATCATCCTTGACAATGATAGTTGTTTCTTGTGTTTCTGGTGGGAACGTGTGAAAGTGAGAAATATTTACCAAGAACAAAGTCTTCTAAAAAAAAGTAATATTTCCAATTTCACAGAGTGTCCTCCTAAACTAAAATTATTGAGATTAATACAAAAACATTTTTTTTTACTTTTATGGGATAATTAATTTGGCAGCACTTGTTTATTCTGATTTCCAAACGGGGTCAGAGTTAGAGGAAAAGGACGCCAAATGCCTGTATCCCACAGCTTGGATCCAAGATGTATAGACTGATAGCATCTAGCTTATGGGGCCCTGTGAGTTCTTGGGTCAAGGACAAAATCTTTAAACTACTTGTGCCTCTGACTCCAAAAATATATATGTTTCTAAATAAATACCAAACTGGGTAAACTGCACTCAAATCAGTTTCCCTGGGCAGTTGCAAACTAGACTTTATTTAGACATTAACGGAGGAATCTGGCTGTGAGATAAGGTTAATGGTGACCCAACTCTAGGCCAGGGGGTGCCCCCTATGTTAAAGTTATAATTGCATTTAAGCTGTGTTGTGCTATTTTTATTGTATATACAGTATATAAGAACTTAATTGGCAAATGCAGGGAAGGGTGCAAAGTTCAATCCACCATGTTTTTTGCACTTGGTGGCACAGGTCTGGGTGCTTCAAAGCTCATTCAGCATAGCTGTATTCAGAAATACAGATGGAAAGGAAAGGCACCTAGGCTTCCCTCCACCTGCCCCTTACCTGCCCCTTACCGATCCCTTAACTTAAGTTGGTCATACACTTGTTTAGCAAAGTTACCAAACAAGTGCATCTCTCCCAATATGCCCACCACGAGGTGGTGATATCTCGCTGATCTGAACGTGAGCCCTAGGGCCCAACGATTGGATCCAATGGGATTTTTAAACCTGGCCGATCAACACCTGGCTGAAAGCATCGGGCGAAGCAGGTTGGAGGGCTCAATGTAAAGAAATGGACCGTGTATGGGGAGCTTCACACATCATTATGATGTACAAGTTAGGGAAAGCTTATTACCTGCCATAAGACCAGGCTGCTTTATCCTACTTTGTTAGACATTTTTTGAGACAACCCACTGTGTAAGTGTGTGGTAGATACCATGCACTGTACTGTATGGCTGAGTACTGTCAAAGCCTATGGGATTCTTCAGAGAAAGCAGCTTTAGGTATTAACCTGGGTCGGCTCCGTCTGAAAATTTGCCTTCTGCCAAATGACTCCCTGTTTCTTGTCAAATTCACTTCATGAGCATGGCTATAACGCTGACATGCTAGCATTCACTTCCTTTTCCCCAAATTCCAGGCTCCTTTTAGCACCGACACATGGGATGCTGAACCTTCTAGAATTCCTCGTAGAAGCCCCCAAAGCTGTCACACATGGACCTGCTGCACTGTTTTCTTTAGGCTTGATTTTGTGTTTCCAAGATATGAAGCAGAGTTCAGTCTAAAAAAAAACTTTCATCAGCTGCACTGGTGATCCTATGTGTATGGTGGGGACATGGCTTGAGCACCTAAGTCATCACCCTGGCATACCCACTCACAACCTCAACTGATATTGAATTGTTAGTGGGAAAAAAACTTGAATGTTTTAGGGATTTATTATACCCTGAGGCTACTTAAAGTCTGAATTCAAAAATACTCCATCTCCAAGCTGTCAGGGACAGGGTCCTGTAGAAGTCAATGGAAAAGGTCCCATTTTAAATTTGACAATATCATGGTCTGCAATGAGTTTTGGTCAACAATCAAAAAATCAGGGGTTTGAAGCAAATTCATAAAAAAGTGTTTCAGGCATAAAAACCCCCAAAAAAATTTCAGAAACGATTTTTATCGAGTTTTTTCAGTGATAAATAAGGTCAAATTGTGGATTCTAGTTTGGTCGGACATTTTTTACTTTAAAAATCTGAAAAAATCAATTTTGATAAATATCCCTCTAAGACTTATTTAAAGGGCAAGGAAAGTGTAAAATATAATAAGGCTAGAAATACTGTATTTTGTATACTAAACATAAACATGAACTTACTGCACCACAAGCCTAATCAAACAAATGATTTATGCTTTCAAAGTTGGCCACAGGGGGCTGTCATCTTGTAACTTTGTTAGACATCTCTGCAATATCAAGACTTGCACATGCTCAGTGTGGTCTGGGCTTCTTAGGGGTCGTCATAAATTATCAAAAAACAAAGCTGCTTGAGTTCTGCATGGCTGGTAAGTAAGGCAGGGGCTCCCCCTGCTGTTCAAAAGTATGATTGTTAACCTGCCAGAAGTTAGGGACTGTATGAAAATTCCTATCCACAGCAATAAATGAAGGGAGAATTTCACTGCATACAGTCAGGTTTCTTGTAAAAACAGTACACATTTTTTAATTAAAGTATATTGGAGATAGATTTCTTTTTCATTAAAGAAAGTAAAAATGGGATTTTATTTCTTTGCCTTTCCTTGCCCTTTAAGTGCTTTTTTTCACTACTAAAAACTTTATAGTGCTAAAAACACGATTTTTAAAAATATTTATTAGGCACAAAAACCACAAAAAACTATTATAAAACTATACCATCTTAAAGCTGTCGAGGTCACGTAGAAGTCAATGGGAGCTGTCCTTAGCTAATTGTAAAATATTTAGTTACTTTGAGGTTTTAGAATTTTTTAAGTTTATTTTTACCATGACTTTCAAGGCTTTCATAGTTTCTTGGGATTCATTTTGCTTTTTTATTTGTCTGTGCTTTCAATAATCTTATCTTTTCATTATTAAGTCGACAGTAGTGCTTTTTTGAAAGGTAAAAGTTTAGTTGTCATTGAAAAGAAAAACTCATAAACTGGATTTATATAATTATGCCATTAAGAGCAGCTAAGCGAAGGATCTAACCAGGGTGGGACTGGACAATTCGGGGCCCACCGGGTTCCAAACTTTAGGGGTCCTGTGCAGAGCCAGTGCGTGTTACACAAAATTGTTTTGGTGGTCGGCATATCAGAGAAGCGGGTCTGGGCCCACCAGGTTTTTTCCTGGTGTCCATTTGGCCCAGGCTGATCATGTATCTAGCAGCTTCAGGTTCTACTAACTTGACAGAGCAACGATTTCAAATAGTGGGGATGGAACTAAGTCATGGAGTGAAAAGCAACTTAAATCAAGTCAAATCATCTATGCTTACCTGCAATTTTTTGCATGTGTTTGTGAGGAGCCAAGATGGAAAGAAAGTATTTTATATGATATCCTTTGCTTAACTGGCAGCCATGCTAAGGAGTTTAATTGGGGTTTAACAGGTTCACTCTTAGGAGAGAGCAGGAGGATCCTAGTAGCAGACTTTAAGACTGATCGGGGAGAGAGAAATGGGAGTCAGGCAGATCAATTAGAAGGAGATTTCAGTAGTCTGAACTGATAGGATAAGGGCATGGATTACTGTTTTGGCTGTTATGTGTGAAAGAAAGGGATGTATTTTGGCTATATTGTGGAGTAAGAAACAGCAGGTTTTTGAAGTAGTATTAATATGATTACAGAAGGAGAGAAACTGGGCGAAGATGACCCCCAAGTGATGAACTGAATTAAAAGGGGTAATAGTCATGCCATCAATAGTAATAGTGAAAGGAAAAGATGGCCTCCATTTAGGTGGGAAAACTATGATCTCCTTTTTAGTCAGGTTGATCTTAAGATGGCGTCGGTCCGTCCATGAGGAGATAACTCAGACTACCATTAAAAGGCTCACACCCAAAGTGATTATTTATATAAATTATATACTTTATTATAATGCTGAGGAGCCAATCCAAATGGATACTGCACAAATAAAGTCCCCTAAAAATTTCAACAATAAAGAAGTATATATTAATAAAAAACAATATTATCCTACCTTTTTATTCTGCATTTGGTAATGTATGTTATTTGCACCTGATGAAGACCACTGTAGTGGTCGAAACGCGTAGTGCCAATTAATGGGCTATATGTAAGTTTTTAAGACAAAATGAATGACATTTTCACTGGAAATCCTTAAACCTTTCTCTTTTTCCCAAAGCAGTGGGCCGAGGCAAGCCAGAAGACTATGCCTTTCTTTTAGAGGAATTGCTGTTAATAGTGAAAACATATTTAATTCAGACATGAATAAATATTCTATATTAAATTAATTTAACACAGCAGGGAACTCTATAAAAGGTTATACAGTATTTTACCCTGCTTCAAAGGCAACACAATATTTGGGAGTTAGATGATCAGATGTAAAAAACACTCCATGTGTTTCATGAAATGAAATAAATAAAGTGGATTTCAAAACCCTACATTACATTATTTTGGCTCCAGATTTATCACTTCTTTCAAAGGCAAGTTCTATTAAAAATTTGTGGTTAAAAAAATTGCAGCAAAAATTTGGGGCAGATTTATAAAGGGTTGAATTAACAATTTGAAGCAAAGAAATTTGAATTTTGAAGTAACTTTTGGGTACTTCGACTATCAAATAGGCCAAAATTCATTTCAAAGTGAAAAAATTCATCCACTCGAATATCGAAGTACTGCCTTTTTAAAAACTTCAACCCTTCGCCACCTTAATCTGCCGAATTGCTGTTTTAGCCTATGGGGACCTCCTATAATCTTGAGAAGGGGTTTTAGACGTTGAAGTTTTTTTGGTGGAAAACTCTTAGAATTGTTCAATTGAATAAGCTAATCGTTCGATTAGAATGATTGAAATTCGAATTGAAAATGGTCCATTTTTAATCGAAAAAAAACTTTGACTTTGAATTTTCACTTGGAAATTCAACCCTTGATAAATCTGCCCCTTAAATTAAAAAAGTATCACTCCACGATTCGACATTATTCATTATTTAAAAATCTGAATTTGATTAAATGAAGCCAAACTCAATAAAATAGAGCAAATTTCTTACAACTAGTAAAAATTTTGGGATGAATCCTCTGCAGACCACAGAAACTTCCAAATAGGACAGGGACCTCTCCCAATGACTTATATACAACATCGACAGGTCTGAGATGGAGGATTTTCGGACTGTGACTATTTCTATCTTTGGGGTATAACAAATCTCCAAAAATTTTGTTTTTTCCACTAAAAGTTTGGATTTTATAGTAAAAAAACTAAAACTTTTTGAGTTTTTTTACTTTAATAAAAAACTCCCGTCATGTTTAGCTAGAATTTATTTTAGTTCCAACAATGGACTTGACGGAACAAAACCTTTACTGTAAACCAGGTACAATATTTATGTGTTTGGTTTCTAAAAGCATTTTCACAATTATTTAGCTAAAAGGTTTTTAGATTGTAAAGTATTTAAAAAATAATATTTATTACTTTAATATTTATCAAAAGTAACTCAAAGCAACTGGACTTGCTGAGAAATTTTAATGAAGTCGTTTCACTACTCATCCGAGCAGCTTCTTCAGTTTAACTGACTGGTGTAGGGGAGTTCTGGGCATATAGACTCTTCCAACAATCCAATCACAACGGCACATTGTAACTCTTCAGAGAGATGAAATCTGAATCTGAAATTTACAATGGTGTTGATTCTGTGTAGTTACAGTGATAGGATTATCAGTGTGTCATGCAACTCATGGAAAACAGGTGTTACTTGTGAGAGTTGAATGAATGGATGTTTTAAGAGTTCTTAAACTGCCGGGGAACAGATAGATGTTAGAACAGCCTTTCTTTTTTTTGTACCCCCTCCTCCCGTTTTTTTTTTTTCTCTGTCTCTTGAAAATGAAAAATAAAGAATTTATAAAAAAAAGAACAGCATTGTATGTAGCAGACAGGTGGTGTCGAAGGCCCTCGCCTCTGTTCAGGGATGGTTTCTCCACCTTAACATGAATCGCCTCTTTCAAACCTCTTTCAAACCAGTGGTCTTCTTTATCCACAATTTGGACATTGCTATGTTCAAAAGAGTGTCCCATGTCTTTTAGGTGTAGAAAGACAGTCGAGTCTTGCCCTGTAGAGTTCGTCCTCCTATGCTGATCCATTTGCTTATGGAGCAGTTGTTTTGTCTCCCCAATGTAAAGATCAGTGCACACTGGACTGCGTATACCACATTACTTTGTTTTCCCTTAGGAGTTGGATCCTTTGGGGGTACCAGTTTTTGTCTCAGTGTATTGCTAGGTTTGGAAAACACAGGGACGTGGCATTTGTTGAAAATTCTTCTGAGTTTCTCCGACACTCCAGCTACATATGGGATGACTAAGTATTGCTTACTAGGTGTCTCCGGGTGGTTATATCTTTTGATGTTCCTGTTGGGCTTGGTTGCTGCTTTTTTGACAAAGGCCCAATCTGGGTAGCCACACGCTTTTAAAGCTCCTCCTGTTTATGCTCCTTGTCCTTGGACTCTGTATCAGTTGCCACATATTCCGCCCAGTGGTGCAGAGTTCTAATGACACCCAGTTTGTTTTCCAGTGGATGGTGGGAATCGAACAACAGATGTTGATCCATATGAGTAGGTTTCCTGTATACCTCCGTTTTTAAGTTACCCATTTTAAGTTAAACCATCCCTGAACAGAGGCGGGGACCTTCAACACCACCTGTCTGCTACATACAATGCTGTTCTAACATCTGTTCCCCGGCGGTTTCAGAACTCTTCACACATCCATTCATGCAACTCCCACAAGTAACACCTGTTTACTAGGAGTTGCATGACACATTGGTAATCCTATCACTGTAACTACACAGAATCAACACCACTGTAAATTTCAGATGTCATCTCTCTGAAGAGTTACAATGTGCCGTTGTGATTGGATTGTTGGAAGAGTCTATATGCCCAGAACTCCCCTACACCAGTCAATTGAACTGAAGAAGCTGCTCGGATGAGCAGTGAAACGTCTTCATTAAAATTAATCAGCAAGTCCAGTTGCTTTGAGTTACTTTTGATAAATATACCATGGCCTGGATGAATGAGAATCTTCATAGTCTTATTACTTTAAAGGAACAGTTCAGTGTAAAAATAAAAACTAGATAAATAGATAGGCAGGGCAAAATAAAAAATGTTTCTAATATAGTTAGTTTGCCAAAAATGTAATGTATAAAGTCTGGCGTGACTGGATGTGAATATCCAACTTCCTACTTTTCAGCTCTTTAATTTTGAGTTAGTCAGCGACTTGAAGGGGGGCCACATGGGTCATAACTGTTCACTGAGTTTGCAGTTGATCCTGAGCATTCAGCTCAGATTGAAAAGCAAACAGTTATGGCCCATGTGGCCCTCCCTCAAGTCACTGATTGGTTACTGCCTGGTCACCAGGGTAACCAGTCAGTGGTAAACAAGAGAGCTGAAAAGTAGGTAGTGTTCTGTCATGTCAGGCACTCCAGCCTTTATATACTTTACATATTTGGTTAACTAACTATATTAGAAACCTTTTTTATTTTGGACAGCCTATCTATTTACCCAGTTTTTATTTTTATACTGAACAATTCCTTTAATGTATTTCTGTGAAATAAAGACATTCTTTTGAAAGCATGAAAAATTTCCCAAAAAAATCTTAGGAATCAAAATCGTAGTTAATTACATGAATTATGGGGCAAATTTATCATAATTCACGAATTCGAGGGCTTTTAGCCCTGGAATTTGGCAGAAATTCGACTGTCGAATGAAAATCAAATACTGTAGTTTTAGGCTATTTTTCGAGCGCTATTCGATTTCTAGAAAAATTTGTACGATCGAACAGCATTTCTTGATTTTTTCATTTGATTTCACAAAAAATCATGACATTTCGTTCAATTGTTTGAAAAATTTGTACGATTTGAACGATCGAGGCATTCGATCGTACGAATGGTATTCGACCAGGATTCCCATAGGCTTCTTTTGCTATTCGGTAGGTTCAATCTGGCGAAGTAAGCAGTCGAATAAAATTTTAAAGTTGAAGTACTTCGATCATCCAGTGGTCGAATGATCGAATACTTGATCTATTCGATGAAATTCGATCAAATTCGATGATCGAAGTGGCCAAATTTGCATATTCGAATATTCGATAGAATAGTACAATCGGAATTCGAACGAATTCGATCGAACTTCGAATTATTCACGTGAATTTAGTAAATGGGCCCCATAGGGGCAAATTTACTATTATTCCCTAAAAAAATTTGTTTCTACTCGATATTCGATTAGCATTCGATTTTCGAATATTAATCGAATAGTTCTAGGCTACCTTTTATTCAATATTTGATCATTTGACGATCGAATAAAAATTTATTCGATCAGTCGAATAAATCATTCGACTGAACAAATAAATCATTCGATCATTC
>CM044431.1:7947002-7981294 GCA_024363595.1 Xenopus borealis
AAATTTGCTCATAGTCTGTACAGAGAGATCCCATAGAACTATGTCACATAGGTATTCCCTTGTACCAAACACAATTCAGCAGGGACAGCCTCCTAATTTTGCTTATCGTCTGCATAGATAGAAACCATAAAACTATAACATAAAATGATAACTATTCAGGAATATTTATTCCCCTGTATGAAGCACGGTTTACCATTTACAATACAGTACATTATTTAGTCCCATATTCTGGAAGGTATTAAAGTGGACCTGTCACCCAGACACAAAAAATCTGTATAATAAAAGTAATTTTGAAATTAAACATGAAATCCAATATCTATTTTTTATTAAAGCATTCATAGCTCATTTAAGAATATCAACTGTCAATCAAGTATTGACAATTACTTTCACTTTCCATTCAGCACTTCCTAGATGTCACTGCTCCCCACACATTCCCCCAGTTCTCTTAACCATTTAATTGTGTAGCCAGGACATGGGGATAGACATCAGGTCCTCCATTCTGGTGCACAAACAAGATTCTGAGATGATACAAGGCTTGTCTTAATAACAGTGTCCCCAAACTGGCTCCTCCCTGCTTGTTATAATTATGAATTCCCAAACTGAAGGAAACAGGAATCAAATCATTTATAAAGTGTAAAGTTCATTTTGCTTGACTAATGTGATAAAAAGTCAATTTTGCTTGACTATTGTGATAAATTAGGATTTTGAATATTTCTTTCGGGTAATGGAATTCCTACCATTTTGAATGGATTTGATGCATTATATTATATCATTGGGATTCCTGTAACAGAAAGTTACATTTCTGTACTGCCAAGACGCACAAGGAGCTATAAAACAGATTGTAGGTAGCCCAGCCAATTTATTATTACAAAATATATAAACACATTAAGGGGCAGATTTACTAAAATTCGAAAAGAAAAATTTTTTAAATTCGACCATGTGAATAGACAGGGAAGTAAAATCTTTCGAATTCGTAGGATTTTGCCGCAATTCGATTGGTCGAACGATCAAATAGGAAATATTCGATCGATAAATCGTTCAGATCAATCGAATATTTTTTTTTATTCGATCAAAAATAATGAAACCCAATTTGGTAGCTTTGATCTGGCGAACTAGGCGGTTGAATAAAAATTTAAAGGGGAAGTACTTCGACAGTCGAATAGTCAAATATTTCAATGAAATTTTATTGGAATCATTCAAAATTCACTGGTCGAAGTGGTCTTCAAAAACATTCGAAAATTCGATCAAACTTCATGTGAATTTAGTAAATCTGCCCCTTTTAACTGTTTCACTGCCCTTGATTGCAATGTTACTGGCTCCTAAAATAAGTCACTCCTTAACCAGCTGGTTTTTTACTTTTTTACTCTGGGATTCCCCTATGTGCAGATGATACTAAATTGTGCAGAACTATAGGTTCCATGCAGGGTGCTGCCACTTTGCATAGTGATTTGTCTGGGAAACTGGGCAGCAAACTGGAAAATGAGGTTCAATGTTGATAAATGCAGGTTATGCACTTTGGCAAAAATAATATAAATGCAAGTTATACACTAAATGGCAGTGTGTTGGGAGTTTCCTTAAGTGAGAAGGATCTTGGGGTTTTTATAGATAACAAGTTGTCTAATTCTGGGCAGTGTCTGTAGCTACTAAAGCAAATAAAGTTGTGTCCTGCATAAAAAAGGGCATAAACTCAAGGGATGAAAACATAATTGTACCTCTTTATAGATCCCTAGTAAGAGCTCATGTGGAGTATGCAGTGCAGTTTTGGACTCCAGTCCTTAGGAGGGATATAAATGAGCTGGAGAGAGTGCAGAGACTAAGTGCAACTAAACTGGTTAGAGGGATGAGACTGGGAGACTTCAATTATGAGACTGGGAGACTGTCCAGGTTGGGCTTGTTTTCTCTGTATTACACTAAATACATTAGAGGACATTATAGACAAATATTACCCATAAAGAGGATCACCAGAGGCCACCCCTTCAGACTAGAAGAAAAGGACTTTCATTTAAAGGAACAGAGTAGGTGGTTCTTCACAGTGAGGACAGTGAGGTTGTGGAATGCACTGCCGGGTGATGTTGTGATGCTGATTCTGTTAATGACTATAAGAGGGGGATGATTTACAGGACAGACATAATAACAAAGGCTATTGTGATACTAAACTCTACAGTTAGTATAGATATGGGCTAGAGTCCTGCAGCGGGTCGGGTACCCGCAAAATCCCGCGGTACTCTGCGGGTTGCTCGTAGAATTTCTGGGTGCGGGTATAGAAGCGGGACGGTGGTTCTGCAGGTTGGCGGGTTGAGGGTCGGGTCGCGGATCCTCGCTATAGGGATTTTTACTCCTTTTTCTGAGCATTTCCACTACTGATGATGTCACATCCGGTTTACAATGACAGCACTTCCTGGTTTACTCCTTTTTTTCCTGATCCTGGCTACTTCCGATGATGTCACTTCCTGTTGATGATGACAGCACTTCCTGATTCTTGATGGTCAGCAGTCGCGGGTCCGGGTTGCGGATCACGGGTTGCGGGTACGGTTCGGGTCGCGGGTCCAAGCGGGTAAGAATGCGGGTAGCGGGTTGCGGGTACGGGTCGGGTTCGGGTCCCAAAAAATGGACCCGCGCAGGACTCTAATATGGGCATATATGGTTTGTGTGAATGAGTGGAGGGGTGTGTGGATGCTGGGTTTTAATTTGGAGGGGTTGAACTTGATGGACTCTGTCTTTTTTCAACCCAATTTAACTATGTAAGTAACTGTAACTATGTTTCTAGTGAATGTCGGGTAGCTTGAGGTTCCCTCCCGTAATCATCCAATAGATCCCTATCCCTACTATTTATATTGTATCCTTACTATTCATATTGCTTTGTTGTACTTAATATTTGAACCCTTAAACCCATCTCTGCCTCCCACTGTGCATTTATTCCAGATCATGGCAGAAAGGTACGGAAATGGCTTGGCACAGCCCCAGGTCACAGACTCCGTATTCTGAATAAGTTCAATGTTTAAACGTGCAGCCTAATCGCATTACAAGTCACCGGCGGGGATGTAATTACAACAGTTACAGAGAGGCTGAAACTATGTCATTTCATCTACATGGGAAATAATTATCTTTATTTCCAATATTAAATGTTCCCTACACCCAAGAGATGATACATTTTATTCATGAAATCCACCGACGCTTGAATGAAAACTCTTATATTTGCTTTTGCCCTGGAAGCTTCTCGGTAGTAACGTTTAAGCCAAGAGCTGCAAAATATAGAAATAATAATGTTTACCTTAGACTGAGGTTACATTCATAATAATTTGCCTACAGCACAGTCATTGTGTGCCGGACCCTAATTGAAATACAATACAGAGACCCTCCAAGCCCCTATTATGTATTAATTTGTCCTCATTTTAGCACCTAAAGCAAATAGATTAAGCTCTGTCAACCTGTAGCTTTGACCCACCACCCTGGGCAATTTTCTTTCTAAAAATTCATGGAAATCATGGATAATGGAATCTTCTGTTCAACTAGACAGGAGGACCCCTAACATTATGCCATGTAGTCCTCGCATTGGATTGGATGAATTTTCACCAGGTTTTAGCTGTTTTTTTAGACAAGGCATTATGAAGCAATTTATATTATTGGTTGAGCTGCTAGCCAATGGTAGCCATGTTCTTGGTTGGAAATTTTAATGAATTGCCTGGATCTCCTAGAGAAGCACAACGTCCAAACTTATTCCTCACTCACAGACCCACTTGCCTCCATACTGACAGTTTTTTTTTTTGTATGAAACACCAATATCTATTGACGGAAAGAGCGATTGGAACAGGTATGAACAAAATCCAAGTTTCCAGCGCACTCCGGTCACAGTTGCTCTAAACCCAGGTGCCACCTAATCGGGCTGCAGTATACACCATTCCAAAGAATACTTTGGTGCACACTGGGATTTGTACAAGTGTTAAAATTCATCTTTTATTCTTTACATTAAAAAAAGGAACTGGTCGACGTTTCGGTCTCTGCCTAAAACCTTTCTCAAGACCTTGTTCTCAAAGCAAAAATTTCACTTAAAGGGCACCTATTGGGAAAAATAGTTATCCCTAACCAAATGTGCGGGTTGATAGAGCCCGCATTCCGGTTGGGGGTACTGGTGTTTTTTTTTTTTTTTAAATGTTTCAATGTCCTTAATATATTGATAATGGGTTGAGTGCAGAGGATCTCTTACATGTGTCTATAAGAAAGCATAGAAGCAAGGGGAAAGTATAGGGAAGGAAGAATACACAGGTAGATTATTATTTCCATTTTCTTGGACAGCAATACGTTTATATAAAAACTCTGTATTTTGCTAAAATACATTTTTTTTGGCCCTGCCATAATCATAAAGACCAGTAAATGATCCCATACAAGAACACTGTCCACTGTACAATGACCTTAGGTTTCTATACATCATCCACAGATTTGCTCATTCAACTTATAGGTGAGCATTTTTGCCAAAAAAAAAAAAACGCAAGCCATTTCATGATGTGGGAAACGGGTATCAGTTCCAGAGACTGCCATGGATATTTTTTTTAAAAACTTATATCTTAGGTTGTTTTCTTTTAATGTAGGGCTGTGGTGCACTTTTATATAAAAATATATTCAATGTCCCATGAAGCAGGTGCACGTAGTTTGGTGCTCTTTTATCTAAGAAATGCTTTGGAACGTGAGTATTTTTTGTAGGAAATTTAATTAATGTACAGTATGGCTTCCAGAAGACTTTGACACGTGAGTCGCTGACTGGGACTGTGTGTGCATGTGTGTAGATGGCCTGTGAAGCCAATTCTAATGGGAACCAATTTTTAGGCACAGCTAGTGAATCAACTTAATTAAAACTGAGGTTGCTGCTGTTGCCATATTAAAGGACAGATCAGCATGTGATCTTCCTAAGAAAACATTTATAGAGCTTTACATTTTCTCACTAGAAGAAGGAAAAAGGAATAATGTTCCTTTGTAACTGAAGGCCAAAAAGAGGAATGATCTTTTTGATATAGGGGCCAACAAGTGATATTTTATTGTTATTCTAAACTTGGATGGATTTTAAACCTCGGCTAGGAGCCTATTGGCCTTATGACTTTGACAAAGGGCAAGATTTCATTTTTTTTCCTTTGCTTTTACCTTACTCCAATAATATTTAATCCCTTCAGGGCTGCAGGGGACTTTAAACATATTGCCCTGGAATAAATTCACAGGCCAGTCTTCCACAACAGGACTCCAGGGTGTAGTTGGTTATTCACTTTGCTGTTTAAGAGGCATTAAATGTGAACCTTTCCAGAGACTATGAAGTTGAAGAGTGGAAGAGCTTATATTACACTTATATGCACAGATCCATTGGGCTTGTATAACAACTAAGCCACTTAAACTCGAAACTTATTTTGCCCTTGCAGATAAGGGGATGGAGCAAACCTTATCTAGAGTGTTGGCTCAGAGCGAACACCATTCCATTTACAAAGATCATCGACTTTGTAGCACCTTTTACTATTGAAAACAAATCCTGCCACGTATAGTTTGGGGCACCATTTGGGGTATGCATTTCTAGCATAGTAAAGCATTTCTAGCATAGTATAAAAAGTACTACCATGGTAAGCACTTCCCTGTTCCTAAGAGTAGAGTAGCATTATTTTGTTTGGGTTAATATTGATACCTAGGGTTTGCTGGGGACCTGGGTTTAATTCTGACCAGGCTACTATCTGCCTTACATGTTCCCCCTGGCTATGTCAATATCCTCCTTAACTGGATTCTGATTATATTGACTCTAAAGTGTGGGTATAGTAGGGTTAGTCATTCAATTCAATAGAGGTGGTTCCAACACTCACATTTAATGCAGCAGTATATCTCCTTTTTAGCATGAGATGAATTAAAAAGCTTGTACTGAGCATACTTTTTGCTTCATTTCTTGCACTTTCTTAATCTGAAACTGACAACACTAATTTAATAGCCTTTTATGAGGAGTGAGCAGGAACCTCAATTCTGGGATGGCAGTGGATGTGATCTACTTAGACTTTGCTAAAGCATTAGCTAAAATACAACAAAGTACACAAGGTTACTAGTTAAGGAATTTTGGCCTTCATTTTTGTAATCGTACAGAGAACACAGGGTGGTGGTAAATGAAATATTTTCTGATCGGACCAGTCTTGAGTACAACAGGGCCCTGTACTTGATCTTTTGCTTTTGAACTTCTTTATTCATGATGAAAGCACTGTTTCTATTTTTACTTATGGTTCAAAACTTTGCAAAACTATCAGTTCCATGCAGGATGATTTGTTTAAGTTGGGAAACTGAGCAGCAAACTTGATAATGTTAATAAATGTAAGATTATGCAATTGGGCAAATATACTGTAGTATAAATGTGAGTTCTACACTAAATGGTAGTTTGTTGGGGGTTTCCTTAACTGAGAAGGATCTTGGTTTTTGTAGATAACACGTTATCTTATTCTAGGCAGTGTCATTCTGTGGTCGCTAAAGCAAATAAAGTTGTGTCCTGCATAAAAAAGGGCTTTAACTCAAGGGATGAAAACATAATTGTACCTCTTTATAGATCCCTAGTAAGAGCTCATCTGGAGTATGCAGTGCAGTTTTGGACTCCAGTCCTTAGGAGGGATATAAATGAGCTGGAGAGAGTGCAGAGACTAAGTGCAACTAAACTGGTTAATGGGAAGACATATTTAAATTATGAAGGTAGACTTTCATGGTTGGGGGTTGCTTTCTCTGGAAAAAATAAACTTGTGAAAGCACATGTTTACACTTTACAAAAACATTAGAGGGCATTATAGACAGATATGTTTTTTCTAAAAAAAATTATCAGCAGAGGCCCCACCTTTAGATAAGAGGACTTTCCATTTGAAGCATTGTAGTTGGTTCTTCACAGTGAGGACCGTGAGGTTGGGGAACACACTTCAGGGTGATGTTGTGATGGTTGATTCTACTGATGCCTTTAAGGGGGACTTGGATGATTTCTTTGACAAACATAATATCATAGGCTATTGTGATAATAAACTCAAACTCTCAATGAATATATGTGAGTTTATGGAGGGGTCAGTGTGAGCATATGTACAGATATGTATGGATGCTGGGTTTCATTTGATGGTCTTTTTTCAATCCAACTTAACTATGTAACTATTTCTTGTTTGTATGAGCACAATAGAAACAACTTCACTGAGCTGCTCTTTATCTCACTGTAGGTTGCACCTGGGGATGTGGAAGGGGTTGTTTCTACATAGCTCATATGCTGATTTGTAGATATAGAATATGAGCTTACTTTCAGTTTAAGTTTAGAGGCAACAATGTAGTAGCCTGCGAGAGTCCATATTTGTGGAGGCTTGGTTGGGTAACCCAAGATCCCCCTGAGCATGCACCCATGTGCAAAATCCATGAAGCAGCCCCCACGGGTAGTGATGGGCGAATTTATTTGCCAGGGGCGAATTCCCGCGATTCGCGAAACGCCAGCAAAAATTCACCAGCAAAAATTCGGCCAAAAAAACGTTGGAAATTAGAGAATTTTTCGGCGAAGCGAAACGGGTGAGATTCGCCCATCACTACCCACGGGAGTCATGACTCTGCTCGCCCTATAGTTACACTACTCTTCAAAATGCAGATTGAATAGAATCTATTTTTTAACCTTATGTAACCTAGAGGAAGAGTAATCTCTTAACCAAGTGATTATCTGCCTTTCTCCCACCATTACTTTATCCATGTAGTTCACCTTAATTCGAAATCATTCTGATCCAAATGACCAAGAGGAGTGGGGTATCTAACAGAATCTGAGACCCACTGATAAAGTTGTAAACCATTCTGTGTAGAGGGAGAAATAGTTATGGGTGAATACATTTGGCAGGCATGGATTCCAGGAAAATTCACCATGACAAAACAAAAATTGTCAATCATCAAAATTGGCGCATGAATAAAAATTGTTGCACATCAAAATGATTTTGACGTCCATTGACTTCAATGGCTTTCTCAAATTTTTCACCTCTAAACAGGTTCACACTTCACTGATAGCAAATAGTTCCTCTATATTTTCATTTGTTTACAGACGAAAGACATTTGTGTATCTGATGTGTGTTTTTCACCATCAACACATCATCATTGTCTGTAAGTGTTACTGCCATGTGACATTGATTATTGTGGGGAGAATTACTGTGATTGTTAGACTTTCAGATAAATTCTAATGTAAATTCCTAATTACTGTTTAATGCCACCGATATAAATCTAACATGTATGTTAAAAGCAAATGGAAAGCATGAACTACTCTTTTCCACATTAATAAACTACAGAATAAAAAAAAGCTAGACCTTCTTTAAAGTTAGAGATTTTTTAAAAAAAAATTTAAACTGACACTTTTTTTTGGTATCTCTATGAGCAGATCTAGCACTGGGGGGAGGAGGTCAGGATTATTATTGCAACACATGGATGTCCATTATCAGTATTCTGGTTTTAGACTTGTTGTTTTTTTTTTCTATGTTACTATGTATGTATTAGAATGTTATAGAATGACTGATTCTAAGCTACTTTTAAATTGGTCTTCATTGTTTACTTTTTATAGTTTTTGAATTATTTATTTTTTCTTCTGTCTTTCCAGCTTAAAAAACAAATGCTGTGTAAGGCAACAAATGTATTGTTACTGCTACTTTTTATTACTCATCTTTCTATTCAGGCCTCTCCTATTTATATTCCAGTCTCTTTTTCAAATCATTGCTAGGAGAGTTTGGACCTTAGCAACCCGATTGCTGGAATTGCAAACAGAAGAGTTGCTGAATGAAAAGCTAAAAAATGCAAAAACCTCTAAAAGTTCAAGTTTTTTGGACAATCACTAACAAGAAGAAAACATAAAGGTTTAAATGGATAAGAAAGGTCCAGTAGGATCAACACAATCCCCATTGACTTATGTAGGACCTCAACTACTTTTACTCAGAAACTTTTTTCATGGTTTTTACACTTAGGGGCAGATTTACTATTGGTCGAATTTCGAATATAAAAAATTTCGAAATTCGACCAAGGGAATAGTGGGGAAAATCCTTAGAATTTGACTATTGATTTTGAAGGATTTTACTGCAATTCAATCTATCGAACGATCGAATATAGAAAATCGACCACATTTTTTTTATATTAGAGCTAAGGGAAGGATCCCCATTTCGGTAGCTTTAATCTGGCGAAGTAGGTGGTCAAATAAAAATTTAAAGGGGAAGTATTCGACCATCGAATTTTCGAATATTCGAATAAAATTTTATTTGAATATTGGAATCATTCAAATTCGAATATTCGATGTTTTGAATTTACCTAATTTGCATATTCAAAGATTCAAATTCGAATTCAGTACAAATTCGATCAAACTTCAATTCTTCATGTGAATTTCATTTGAATTTAGTAAATCTGCCCCTTAATAAATTTCACATTTTTAGAGAAATTAAAAAATTTGATTTGTAGAAATCCAATGTTAGTAAAACCTCTTATCATTTCTATAGAAGCTTGTCAGGTTTTATTTGCTGAATTTGTTGTATATTTGAAAAAAAAATATTAGAAGTTGAGACTGAAGGTGTAGACACAGATGACAATAGAAAATCCTTTTCATTTAACATTCTGGGTTTGTAAAGGCACATTGTCTAGTTAAATACATTTTTTTAAAATGTAATTTTTATTCATTTCCATACTCAATGAATGCATGATCCAGTTATCAATTTCAGCAGTAATTCTGCACTTTCTATATTTTATTTTATTTAACATTTTATGTGTTTGCAAAAGACCTGCAAGTCTTGCCAAAGAAATCTAATCGTTCATCAGTCATTTTGTCTGACACGTTGCCCTGATACTTCACGCCACGGCGCTTCGATCCTCGTAACCATTGTTGGCTGTCAATAGGGAAATAACTAGACTGAGGAAAAGCAGATGTCGTTTTTTAATTTTTTTTTCAGTACACATTTTACCAACAAACTGAGAATTTTCGATAGTTAAAAAGAAATTCACGCTATGGACTTATACGCTTGGATGGAGTCAAACCAAACTCATTAATTTTGTTACTAGTTTCTAACACCACCTTAAAATGTAATTGCTGCAGAGCTTTAAATCCCAATTTCCTTTCAATTTTTGCTTAAGTACCTGTTAATTGCTAGACTACATCTAGGTTTTGGCAACGTATCTAACCCTTTTCCAATCATTTTTATTTATTTATTATTTTTTATAGCAACTGGGATCCGTGAACAGTTGGAGAACGGGTATATTTTTCCAAGTGTGGGATTATGACTTTTAAACTTTCCCCAAAAGGTTAGAGGCTGAAAAGGACACAAGCTGCTCCTTCACTACTTTCTCTGGCATTAGAGAACACCCTCTCTATTCACTCAGTGCTTTTTCTAATTAAGTCTAATAATAGCCAAGGTGTTTTTGGAACAATGTTAGACAGTTCCAGGTAATTATTTATAGCCAAGGTAAAGCATACATGGAAATCAGATTTTTTAAGTGCAGGTTTTGGTATCCATCAGTTTTAGAAGGGCAAGTCAAATCAAAGCAGGAAATGGTCAATAAAATGCAAAATGAAGGATTGCAGTGGAGACTCCATGTGATGGAGAGGTTTATATCTGGCAATTGTCCCACTGAAATTCTGGGCCCGGTTTAAAGCTGAAATATGATTATTATTATTTTTTTTTTTGTTTCAATCTAATTGAACCGTTATATAAGTCTCAGGAGATTGAGTCAATATATACTCAGCAGACTGGAATATATAAGGAATCCATCCAATGACTTCCAAGTAGCTTTATGCCAGTTGATTCCCGAACTGAGTTTAGTTTTCTATGGCCCAGAAATTTTATTCTCATGGAGTAATGAAGAGTTTGGCTACCACGTAAACCTCAACACACATGGATAATTAATCCTAGTACAAATCCAATGAGTGATATGCTTTTGGAGATTGCTTGAACAGATTTTTTTTTGGTGAACTTATGTCCTGTATGTTCCAAAAAAAGAATGGCAAATTATAATTTTTTTGTTCTGTGTGTTTTTCCTCGGCAAACCTATATATTTTTGCAATTGTTTATTTTTATAGAACTTATATAAAGACTGTAATTTGGTAAACAGGGCAATTATAGTGTGGAAAATAGAAAAAATAAGAAAAACAATATATACGGAAGTGGCCAAATAATATTGTTTTTTATGGTTTTTATGGTTTTCTATCACAATGGAATGACTACATTCTTTAAAATGAGGAGTCTCACACAGTCCAAGGGTTTCAGTAGGCAAATAGTGCTGCACTGGATCTGGTACTTAAGGAATACTGGAATATACATCAATGGAGGGCACTCCTATATACGTTCAATAGTTAAATGTAATGCTATCAATTTGAAAGAGGTGCCAAAACCCAGGGGTGTACCTACTACAATCCCCCAACCATACAATCCATACAAATGGGTATGCACACTCTAATAATCATGACATAAACCAAGGGGTGTATGCAGAAATCTTTACTGGATGTATACAAAATTCAATACAATATCACATGAACAGCATCTAGAAAAACACAATGCAGCAATTTCAAATAAAAATATACATACCCCCAAAGAGATCAAAATGAATGTGTGGCAAATAGATCAATCTACAAGCAGCGGATACACAAGCCACTAATGAGAAAACCCCAACGTTTCGCCACTAATGAGAAAACCCCAACATTAAGGAATACTGCTCAGAATACTTGAGAAGATGTGGCCTCTATAGCTTATAAAAGTAGGAACATATTAGGCTTCTATACCTGTTTTATTTGCATACTGGTGTGCCATTATTATTTTATTATTAACATGTATTTCTATAGTGCCAACTTGTTGCGTAGTGCCATTGCTTCAAACTCATAGTGATGTCTCTTTTTGGTTACACAGCCTCCTGGATAATGGTTCCAAAATGGCCCCAAACTGGTCAGAGTCAATGAGACCACACCTATATATACAGTATGTGCTCACCATTTACAGTATCCCTTAGTAATTAATTATGAATACTAAGGTAATGTGAGTTATTTCAATGGGTCCACGGGCAACAGAAGTGATACTACTAGATAAAGCCAGTGCTAAACCATTCTGATTGTACAGGTCATCAAAGCTAATTCTCTCTATATTCCAGAGTCCTGAGCAATTAATAGATTTAGACTTGGGCAACTCAAGATATCATGATAGATTTTGGGCTGCTTCTTTAAGAGTCTTCAGAGTACCATGATCTCTTTTTCAAATAAATGTTATTTTTCTGTGGAGGCTTGCATTTTGGAACTATGGCTTTTACAAATAAACACAAGTTGAGAGAAGCATTGCAGTTGCATAGGTTAAGTAGTTTTTTTGCAAGGCCAGTTGAGAGATGTTTGTATGTTACAGAATGCATTGTAAAACTGTAATATAGTTTATATTAGTTATGAGATGTTTGGGATCCCTGTCAGATAAGAAACAATGAGCAGTCAACCAACTTTAAAAGAGGCCACAATAATTAACATTCCTCTAATGCTTGTACAACAGAGAATGTCAACCATTGGCTCTCCCTCATGAGATGTCTTGGGATATTGAGACTTCCTGATATATGATGAGATGTGGTCCACCAGTGCAATAAATGGAAAGGTTAAATGTCCCTGCACAAACTGTAAAATATCAAACTGGAAAGGAATTTCCATATATAAAGAGGGACCAAAACATTAGATATATATATGATATGAGGAAATGCTCCAGTGAAAAATAATGTGCAGTGTGTAGAAAGGGCCCTGGGCCCTTCCAGCATCATAAGAGAAGCAGGACGTAGAGGAAAGTACAAAGACCATATATATTGTGAAACAGATATATTTACTCTGTCAGTATCCAGTGTACTGTACAATAAAAGAGAGGCCTTTGACATATACAAATATATGCAAATAAGGAAAACTATACATGAATTAGTGATTCTAGCCTTGATCTATTCAGCTTTACATTGGCAGACACTAATGGCAAAACACAAAAAACATATAAAAAGAGATTACTATACCAATGAATATTGCTCTATCATGGAGAAAGGGGCTCTGCTTACATGCACTGCTTATGTTGAGAGCAACTGGCTAATGGGTTCTGCAGATAGTGAGAAGCAGGCATGGACCAGGATGGATGGATGGGCAATGTTTTCACCTATTTTCACAATGGAAATGATGCCCATAGACTCCAACTGGAGAAAAAAATAGTGAAACTGCTCTAATTTGCCCAACCCCACCAGGATGCAGTTTATCTCTGAAAGAAAGGGATTTCTAAGGTTCATGCTAGGATCTGCAATGGTTGCACAGGTACTGACATTATCCAAGTATACTCAGCAGGTATAGTTTCTGGGTGCACTTTATGTACATTGAATCCTGGTAATTGTCGCTGCTTGCCCTGATATGCGCCTGATTTTTTTATAATGACTGCCTTACCATACTAGTACTTCAATAATGGATTTTTCCTGTTTCTCCTGCTCCCCAGTAATAGCTTCCTTGTCCCTATTCCTTGGGCTTGGTGATCTACAATTCTGACAACGTTGTCCTCTGGTTAAATGAGTAGCAATCATCCTGCCCTTCCATCCCTATGCAGTTTGAACATAATAGTGTAAACCATTTATTTGGAAGTGCTATGTTCCAGGAACTATCAAATCAACATGCAGTTCTTGGGGGCAAATTCACGAAAGCGCGAAGCGTCTAACGCTAGCGATAATTCGCCAGCGTGACGTCAAATTGTAACTTCGAAAATTCACTAACACCGGCTCTGGCGAATTTACGCTACCAAAGTAGATAGACTTGCGCAACTTCGCACCCTTACGCCAGGTGAATTTGCGCACTGACGAAAGATCGTAATTACGCAAATTCACTAAGATCAACTTTTTGCTGAACGTTACCACTTACGCTAGACTTCACTTCGCCTGCTCAGACCAGGCGAAGTTCAATAGAAAAGATAGGAGTTGGAAAAAAAATTATAACATTTTTCTAAGTCCCAAAAAAACGCTGGTGTGTTTTACCATTGTGGGTGATAGTCTGAAAAAGATAGTTTTTTTTTGGGGGGGTGGTTACCCTCCTTCCCCCCTACATTTCCTAACATATGGCAACACAACTATACAGGGGGCACATGTAGCGCAATAGAACAACTTTATTTTATTTATTAAAGGTTTCCTGGGCTTGTGTAGTGCAACGTAGTGGCTGTAACATACACTTCTATTATCATTTCTATTTTGAAATTCACGCCGATTGCAAATTAGGCTTCTCTAATGTAATTGTGCTATGTCTAGCGAAGTTACACTAGCGCAACTACGCTACCGTTCGCCGACATGAGCACTTTAGTGAATTTGCGTAGCGCTTGAGAAAATTCACCTTGGGAAGTGCGGGGAACGCTAGTGAAGCCTGCGCTAGTGAATTTGCCAGTTGATCTCTGGAGTGGGCCCTTGTGGACTTAGTGGTGGAAAGGTGTTGCAGATATTCAACCCTCAAGCTGATTAAATCAATTGGGCACCAGTGGTTCTTAAAACAAATGGCAACTCTTTATTTACATAAAATTATACATGATCTTATGATTGTGTATGATCTTATGTCACATATGACATAAACAATTATTCAGTATTTACAAAGTCCCAATACAGGTGGTACTCCAAGGATTTCTAATTTTTCTAATCTTCTCATTGGAGCTTTAGGCTGCTCACTAGCAACTCTAATCCTAACTCTCACCCTTGGAATGAGCTTAAACTAGCCTTACACTATCTTCACCTACTGGGTCTACCTCTATCCTGACTCCAACAGTTGTGATCCAAAGAGGCCAAGCACATGTTGGCTTCCCAGCTGAGCTAAATCTCTCATAGTCTGTAGACATGCTTGCCAGGGTGATAGGCAGGGTGTAAAAGAACATGGAAGGAAAGCTCGATGAAGGAAACTGGCAAGAAACCCAATGAAAAGAATGTTGGTGACTGGTTTTGTGAATATGGGCACATCTATTAAAAGTATGTATATGTACTTTTAATATGTACTTTTAATATTGTGTGTACATATGTACTTTTAATAGATGTGCCCATATTAACAATTTTGAGATGGCCAATATGGGTCAATATTAGGTGCCACCCCACCACAGATCCTCCAGAAGGAGTGGCAGTTTACTGTATGGAGGTATTCCCACTATCTAACCAATATCTGATTTTAGCCAGATATCTAAAGAGCAGGATTGAGTGAGGACTCTACCAGGTTATATTCACAACAATTGCTCATCCCTATTTGGAATTTGACCAAGTCAGTTAATACAGTAGGATCTACCTTTTCTAATTCAGAAACAGCTGATGAGGCATCTGCAATCTGAGACAATGCAGGCCAATCAATAGGCTGATTTATCTAATTTTAAATAGTCTATTCATAGCATTCTAAATAATATATAAGGGTTCCCAATCTGAAAGCTTTTGAAAGGAAAGATCTTTGCAGTTTTTCATAACAGACACAAGGTGGCTCATTTTGTCCATCTCTGAGGGATCTGCAGACCAGTATCTGTTTCGCGATGATACTGATTTTATCTACCCATTCTGTTTGTGCCATTAGTGATTCGTTTGCTATCAGTCTGTAACTACTTGATTTGAGATGATTTGATATGACTATATTCTCTGCAGAGTATATATCGGGAAGATTAACTCAAATATCTATAGTCTGGGACACTGATGGATGTGGTACAAATGTACCAGTGTGTAAGTGCTGCCGATTTTACATCTTCAGGTGACATTTTGCTTGATGCTGTGCCGTGGTTTCAAGCCACGTGAACAGTAACAATGTATAGCAGGTTTATACAGTCTGTGGTCCCTTAGTTATTATAGGAACTCCCAGTGCACTGACCTCAATATATAAGTTGGACTTTCAAGTCTGTTTTGCTCCTGGGACCCCGCCTCTAAATATGGCCCTTCCAAGACTAGGACAGAAGGTTCATGGTGCTCTACAGGTTCCTTTATTAGAAAAAAAAATGTTCCCCCTTCCTTTTTGTGCACACACTATATTGTCCATGTTCCAGAAGGGAAGTATATGGGACAGGTAATGGAGCATGCCTAGGGCAGTACTGTATCTAGTATCAATATATAATGTTATACTATAATCAGTACTGTATATAATGCTATACATACAATGTTACTGATATGTGACCATACTTCACACTCCTTTTTTTCCTAACGTGTGCCAGACACATCACAAACCTGTTCAGTGTTGTTGTTTTTACATTTGTTTGATCCACAAACAAACACTGCCCTGAAATGCTCACTACAATCTGGTCCTTCTCAGGTTTTATCAGTGTCTGTTGGATTCGCACATCAGTTACTGTGACAGTCTGATTCAACTGTCCTGTCATCTGGTCATCCAATATTTTTCTTTTGCATGTATCTGAGTGGAAGGAGTCACACTAAAAGCAATGAATGGAGCCACACAAAAATGGCATAGCCTATATGTTGTTCTCTATAATAACACAGCATTTCATTTGGTTTTAATGAGTTGTCGGCTATATTTTCTATAGAGGTGCCAATGGCCACTGCTAAAATTCCACATACAAATTTGTAAAGGAGAAGGGACCCTTAGCAGACACTTATTTCACAGCAGCGGCAGAGTAAAGTGAAGACTATTGTGCTGCTCATACAGATGCGGTTTTAGGGAATGATACTCAGATTCTGACAGAAGGAAAAGCATTTATATCATTCTCTCATCTTCCCAGCAGCAATATAAATTTCTGTAGTTTAGCAATTTAATATGAGTTCTTTATTCTACTAAAGAGTATGTAAAATTCATTAAAGGACAAGTACTACCAGCATTTCATGTTAATATATGTATGTGTCACTTGTGTTTCCTGGTGTCTGGGCTTTTAGGACAGTCAATTCTAGATTGCCAGTCAGTATTTTTATTCTGGGCTACTATTTGTAATAATCAGATTGGCCCATTTTAGGTGCCACCATAATCAAGCCCAGTAGTGCTCAGACATGCTACCACTTTCCAGCAAGGACCACAACTATCCTGCCTCAATCAGGACCACTGTGTGTGGCTGACATCAAAGGTCACAGAACACCCAAATGTCAACATCCCAGCTAATAATGATTGCGGCCGTTTGGTAGCTAAAATTCCTTAGTGCTCCCAAGAAATGTGGAAGAAAAATGGAAGCTCATGGCGTCAGGTGAAACTTTGGGTAGACCCTGTTATGGCTTACAAGATGTTGCAAGCATGTTTCTAGGAAAATGCTATAGTAGAATGCAGTGGCAATAAAAATGTTAAAAACTCCTACCAATGGATGCAATTTGGTATTGGCTGCATGAAAACCTAACTACCAGCTGTTCCAGCTTCACCTTGCAAGAATGACTTTGAACCTTAAACATAAGTGACACAACTGGTCCACTGGTCTCCCCAAAGGCACAGTTAATTGCCTTTTCATTAAAATGTAATTGAATCTGATTGACACCATCATGGTCTCTGCATGATAACTGCATCCCTAATGGTCCTTATCCCCCTTCCTCTAGCTTTTCCGCCAACATCCAAGTGGTTAAAATAAGAACTGTATTTTGTCAAGTCAAAATTTATGAGGTTCGAATTTTAGACCAAAAATTCATTTGTGCGGAGGAGTAAGAGCTGAAGGGTCACACGCCAGCTGAACTGCAGAGGAATTCAAACTGTAGTCTCCTCCAATGCAAACATTCAAACCAAGAGTTGGCAAACCTTTTTGAAGGCAATGTCCAAAGAACATTTGCAAAGTTAATATAAAGGTTCATGAAGGTGGTGATGTACCATATGTAGTGCCAACAGTTAGGTTTTCATGTGGCAAGCAGTTAGATGTCCATGGAGCCAGCAGTAACATCTCTATAGTACCAGCTGTTAGTTGAAGAGCTCACATTTTACAGAAGATTCTTGTGTCGGCACAGTGAATTGGGGAAATACTATGTGTTGGATTGGGCTTCCCTTGGTTTGGAAAAGTATCTGCTGATGTGGCTAATTCTATAATTACAAGGTGAAACTGCTATTTGGAAAAGTCTGTTCTCCAAAAGAAAATTAGCATTTTCTTCCTTTTTAATCTTGTTGAAATTCATATTCTTAAAATGGTTTCCATCCAGTAAGCCAAAAAAGTGGCAATTAAACTCTGCAGTACAGATGGGGCAACATGGCAGAGACCATCTCAAAGGGACATTATATTGACCAATAATGGATTTGGAACAGAAGGCTGTGGATGGTGGAAGTTGAAATTCAACAACAACTACTTATGGGCTGCAGCAACAATATAATAAAGTGTATTCTTTCCCTCAAGACCACAGAGAAAATGAATGTAGTTCTGTGATTTATTAAACTCCAAAAATGTTGTTCATAGCAGTATTCACGAATACTGGTGTGGAAGGTGAGATTAAACCTCTCTGTTCCTTTTTTGTCCTAGTATTTAGTTTGCAAATATCACCATGGAAAAAAAGTGGTATAAAGGGAACACATGCTACATTTGAAATGAAAATTTGTTTGCAATAACATTTTCCATGAAAAGGCAAAGCTTTCAAAAACCCATAAAAAAACAATATTCCTTTTTGAGCTATATGGGTGCTTCTCTTATCATCTTGACCAAGGGGTTAAAAAAAACCCTCGAATTCGACCATGGGAATTGTTGGGGAATGAAAATCCTTCAAATTCGAATATCGAATTTGAAGGATTTTACCGCTAAAATCGATCCGAAAATTTGATCAAACGATTTTATCCATTCGACGGAATTTTTTTATTCAATCTAAATTAATGAAACCCAATTCGCTATCTTTAATCTGGCGAACTAGGCAGTCGAACAGAGACCTTTGCACTTTGCTTTAAAACACAGGACTTGATGTTACCCACTAAAATACAATGGGGTAGATTCATCAAAGAGTGAAGTTAAGAGTGAAGTTCCACCACTAGAGGGAAATTCCGCAGCTCTCAATTAATTTCTAAGGGATTTTTGAAGGCGTATTTATCAAAGGGTGAAACTTCACTTCACCCATTGTTAAATATGCCTTTCAAAATCCCATAGAAATGAATTGAGAGCTGCGGAATTTCACTCTAGTGGCGGAACTTCACTCTTCCATCTTGTCCTACTGTCTCCATCTTCCCATACTGTTTCCATCTTGCCCTACTGTCTCCATCTTGCCCTACTATATCCATCATATCCTACTGTCTCAATCTTATCCTACTGTCTCCATCTTATCCTGCTGTCTCCATCTTATCCTACTGTCTCCATCTTATCCTACTGTCTCTATCTTGTTTTGTTGTTTCCATCTTACCCTACTGTCTCATCTTACACCTTAATGACTCCATCTTTCCTGAATATTTTCCCTATTACATAGTTACATGTAGTTAAATTGGGTTGAAAAAAGACCATCAAGTTCAATCCCTCCAAATGAAAACCCACCTATTGTTTCCATCTTTCTCTACAGGCATGATCTTCATTTTGCTCTATCGCTATTCGATTGGTCGAACAATCCAAAAATTTGATTGAGCGATCTAAATTAATGAAACCCAATTCGCTATCTTTAATCTGGCGAACTAGGCAGTCGAATAAAAATTGAAAGGGGAAGTTATTCGACTGTCGAATAGTCGAATATTCGAATAGATTTTTATTCGAATTATTAAAAATTCACTGATCAAAGTGGTCTTCAAAAACATTCAAAAATTCAAATCTTTGATTTGAACTTCGAATCCTTCATGTGAATTTGATCAATCTGCCCCCTAGTGTCTCCATCTTTCACTATTGTCTTCAATATGCCCAACTGTTTCATGATTTTTCCTATTTGCTCTGTCTTTTCCTGTTGTCTCTGTCTTGACCTACAGTCTCCATATGACTTTACTAGGAATAATTTACAGCAAGGACAGCAGTAAAAAAAGACCAGATTCTGCCATTTTTCTTACATATTTCACATTGTTTTCTCCATTGCTGTATTGACAGAGATCTTTGCACTTTGCTTTGAAACACAGGACTTGATGTTACCCACTAAAATACAATGGGGTAGATTAATCAAAGAGTGAAGTTAAGAGTGAAGTTCCACCACTAGAGGGAAATTCCGCAGCTCTCAATTAATTTCTATGGGATTTTTGAAGGTGTATTTATCCAAGAATGAAACTTCACTTCACCCATTGATAAATATGCCTTTCAAAATCCCATAGAAATTAATTGAGAGCTGCAGAATTTCACTCTAATGGCGGAACTTCACTCTTTGATAAGTTTACCCCAATGTTTCTTGCTTTCTTTTCTGTAGTCTCCATCTTCCCATACTGTTTCCATCTTGCCCTACTGTCTCCATCTTGCCCTACTGTATCCATCATATCCTACTGTCTCAATCTTATCCTACTGTCTCCATCTTATCCTACTGTCTCCATCTTGTCCTACTGTCTCCATCTTGCCCTACTGTCTCCATATCACCCTACTGTCTCCATCTTGCCCTACTGTCTCCATATCACCCTACTGTCACAATCTTGTCCTACTGTCTTCATCTTGCCCTACTGTCTCCATATCACCCTACTGTCACAATCTTGTAATACTGTTCCCATCTTGCCCTACTGTCTCTATCTTGTTTTGTTGTTTCCATCTTACCCTACTGTCTCATCTTACACCTTAATGACTCCATCTTTCCTGAATATTTTCTTCTTGCCCTATTACACAGTTACATAGTTACATTGGGTTGAAAAAAGACCATCAAGTTCAATCCCTCCAAAGGAAAACCCACCTATTGTTTCCATCTTTCTCTACAGGCATGATCTTCATTTTTCTCTGCTGTCACCATAAGTATGAATAGGGTTGATTTCCTTTTTAAATTCAAATCTGTAATGCCATACTCCTATATAAATATCCTGAAATAAACACTGTTAGACAGTGACAGCTCTGCGGGGCCCCTGGGCAGCAAAGAAGTTCTGTCTTTTAAGTCTCCATCTGGAGGTTTATATGTGGCAGGAACAATCCTCTCTCACACGTGGAAAGGAGGGGGGAGATACAGAACCTGTTTAAGCAAACAGAGAGTTATAAAGATTCCGGACAATCTTTAAAAAAACGTTTATCGCAATTCCATTCCTCCCATCTGGGCCACAGAGACCTGCATGATGGATGGCTCTGGAGTGATATTCTAAGCACAAAACATCATTTAGCACACTTAAGAAACAGGCACGGTGCCATAAATGACACTGCTTGTCATGCGAGGCTGTAAAACTCTGTACAAGGGTTTTTTTTAGGTTGGTGTTTTCTCAAGTTCAACTGTAGTTCATGAGTTCAAAGTCAGACAGAGAAAAGCTAATGACATTAACCGGTGTCAGGGGAGAATAGTACAGTCATAGGTTGTGCTGGAGCTTCCCAAGTTGTCTTACTCTGTTTAAATGCTCCTCTGCCTACCAGAAATACCCCATCAAGTGTGACAAAGGGGTTAAAGTACGTAGGGGAGTAGAAAGCTCAAAATTATACTAGGATGATATCCAAAAATGTTTTTACATTTTTTTATTGAAATGTTTTTGTATTGATTTAAAGAAAAACGCAAAAGTCTTTGAAACTGAGAAAAAAACTGTTATTGCATCTACAGAGGAAGAGAGTATATATATATATATATATATATATATATATATATATATATATATATACTGTGTGTGTATATATATATATATATATATATTTTTTTTTTTCTTTCTAATATTACTATTATTATTATTTAGAATTTACGTTGTGGAAAAATTGCAGTTTTTTCACGTGTCCTTTAAATTCCAGAGCAGAAAGGCAAGAAATAATTAAAACTGAATAAAACATAAAGACTAACTGCAAGCTTCTACCTAAGATTCATTAAAGGCAGGGACTCCCCTGGGCCCATATCCATGACTACAATGAGACTTAAACCAACCCTGTGTTCTCCCCAATCTGCCCACAGAATGGGCAAGAAAACAAGGGCAGTGCCACAAGGCTAATGTAAATGTAATATTTGTGTGAGGCATTCTGTTTGTTGTGTGCTTAGCTGTTGCTGCCCCTGTTTTGTATATGTCCTCCTACAAATCATTTGTTCTGTAGTTAATGTCCAGCGGCACAAGACTAGACCCATCAAAGAGATCTTCTATTAATTGTTTTGAACCAGAGGTTTTGTGTTTTCCTGTACAGCCCTACTGTGTTACATAGGGCAACGTAAGACTAAACATAGTGAGTCCTTCTACCTGCTCTTTCTGTGAATAGATTTGGTCTTTTCATCTGACCCATTGTGTCCTATCAGCCTTACTTGCTATTTGAACCAGTAATCAGAGCTTGTTGTGCCATGTGTAGCCTTGCTTGAGAATTGTGGCTTGAGTAATGTGCCTCATCTTACCTAGTCCTGTTTCTGAAACTTCTTCACCCATTACAGTCTGCCCTGCTTTTTTCCCACTCTAAGCTGTCCTGCTTATCCACCCACTCCATCCCACCACAGTTTGTCATCTTCTTCACTACTTGAGCTGACTTGCTTCATTCTGTCCTGTTTCAGATCTTCCACCCCTCAGTTTCGTATTGTTTGCATCCTTGGCCAAATTATGTATCTTCTCCCTACTTGAGTAATGGTGGATGTAAACATAACTAATGCCTTACAGGTAGATTTATTGGGGTAGATTCATCAAAGAGTGAAGTTCCGCCACTAGAGGGAAATTCCACAGCTCTCAATTAATTTCTATGGGATTTTGCAAGGCGTATTCATCAATGGGTGAAGTGAAAGTTCACCCTTTGATGAATATGCCTTTAAAAATCCCATAGAAATGAATTGAGAGCTGTGGAATTTCCCTCTAGTGGCGGAACTTCACTCTTAACTTCACTCTTTGATGAATCTACCCCATTATGTTGACAGAGGACAATGCGAGAACAAGTAGTCATAGAACACAAAGGAGAAGACATAACAAGAGAAACTTAAAGAAGAGTCATTAACAAAGATCACTCAAAGATCTAAATGATGCAGAGGACTATCAGAGAACAAGAAGGCACAAATGGCACTTAGAGAAGAAGGGATCACTTATGCCAACATAGTCATTCTTTTTGAGAATATGGGGCATAAATGATTCTCAGAGAGAGAAGAGCACAAGGCCACTTAGACACACTGAACACTTACAGAGAAAACCATTAAAAGTTGGTTTGCTCCTAAACCATTGTTGTACACCTCAAATTACCAATGGTAATGAGTGGAAAAAACTGAAAAATAAAACAATATAGTGTAGCATCTTAAATAACATTCACACCCATCGTGTTAAGAGGAGCTTAATCAGTGTGCCCCTTCTAATAGGTGAAACAGGTGAAGTGAATAGGTTTATCACACATGCAATAATTAACTCTGTGCAAGAGGGATTTAAAGGGCAAGGAAAGTGTAAAATATAATAAGGCTAGAAATACTGTATTTTGTATACTAAACATAAACATGAACTTACTGCACCACAAGCCTAATCAAACAAATGATTTATGCTTTCAAAGTTGGCCACAGGGGGCTGTCATCTTGTAACTTTGTTAGACATCTCTGCAATATCAAGACTCGCACATGCGCAGTGTGGTCTGGGCTTCTTAGGGGTCGTCATAAGTGATCAAAAAACAAAGCTGCTTGAGTTCTGCATGGCTGGTAAGTAAGGCAGGGGCTCCCCCTGCTGTTCATAAGTATAATTGTTAACCTGCCAGAAGTTAGGGACTGTATGAAAATTCCTATCCACAGCAATAAATGAAGGAAGAATTTCACTGCATACAGTCAGGTTTCTTATAAAAACAGTACACATTTTTTAATTAAAGTATATTGGAGATAGATTTCTTTTTCATTAAAGAAAGTAAAAATTGGATTTTATTTCTTTGCCTTTCCTTGCCCTTTAAGGTGGTTCCAATACCCACACTAGAATAATAGCTGTGATACTAGCTGTCGAATGTACGCACAAGAGCGCAAAAGATTATGGCGTTAATAGAATAAAGGTGCTTGATCCCCACTTTCGGTCTTCTTATGTCCTTATGGGCAGTAAAAAGTGACATGTGCAGGAACGCTGAACAATTTTTAATAAATAATTTGAAATATGCTCACAAACGTTCTTTATAAAAAGGACTGCCTTTGATTTTAGATATTGTTTTAGGAAGAAAGTTTGTGAGTGTATTTTAAATCATTTATTAAAAACTTTCCTGCACATGTCAGTTTTTGAGGTGTACAGTGATTGTTATTGAATTTCTGTTGAAAGTTGGCGAGAGCCTTGTCGTGTTGCTACACTGGGTTTGAGATTTAATCTTGTATCATTATCCTAAACCGTTGTACTTTTTTAATAGTGGTTTATATGGCTAATGTTATCAGTGCCTGGGTAGATGAGAAGTTCTTTCTGCCTCTATTTAATCACTAAAACCCTTTCTTCTAGAAAAACAGAAGCAATTTTAAAGGTACCGTACACTCCTTTTTATTACATAAGTACAAAAAATAGTGCTTGTATTGTGTGATTTTTGATGTTTCTAGTTCTAAACAGAGCAACTTTGAAAGTGAAAGTAAAGTCCTTTTCTACTTCCTTATCCCAATGAGCAAAGTCAAACAAAGCAACAGTCCACAAGAAGTCTTTTCAAAAGAACCCCCTCTTGTTCCCCAGCTACAGTCTGTTCTATTTTTAGATTAAAGGAAAACTATACCCCCCGAACAATGTAGGTCTCTGTAAAAAGATATTGTATAAAACAACTCATATGTAAAACCCTGCTTCATGTAAATAAACCATTTTCATAATAAAATACTTTTTTAGTAGCATGTGCCATTGGGTAATCATAAATAGAAAATTGCCATTTTAAAAAATAAGGACGGCCTCCTGGGATCCTAGGATCCAACGGTGCACACAAACATACCAAACAAACTATAAAGTTAGGTCACATGAGCCAATTAACAGACAGAGGTGTGTCTTTTGCTTCCACACTTCTTCCCTTTACAGTTAGAGTTTAAATATTTCTGGTCAGGTGATCTCTGAGGCAACACACAGACCATCACCAAATGGTGGTTCAAGGCAAGAGATGTAAAAGGGCAATATTTACTTAAATATATATACCAGGTAAGTAAGATTCTTTAATATGTCACTTGATTTGATATAAACGATCTGTTGCTCAAAAATAAATTTTTGGGGTATAGTTTTCCTTTAAGGGAAACCCATTATACAGAGGCTACTCAATGTATTGCTGATTTGTTTGACGTTGATTATTGGAATATAGAATGTCATTTTAACTTAATTTTCAAATTTTACCCTGTTTAATGTATGATATAACAAAAGCCATATGTTTTTCCTGGTCGAAGGAGAAAGAATTTTTTTCAAAACTTTTTTTTAACTGGGGGCTCCCAAAAGTTAGGCAGCCTTAAGAGATTGTATTTACTTACCTGATACCCCAGGTCAGTGCTCCTATCAGAAAAAAACTACACTGGCCCAGGGTTTTTCCAGTGAGCATCATGGTGCGATCCACTTCTGCTTTTTTCAAAGGTCCAGTGGCAGATACATGCACAGTAGAGTAAAATATCTAGACATTTTTTTAAAGTTCGGCTTCTCACTCTACTGAGCATGAACAGCCATGCAAAGAAAGAAGAAGCAGGAATTAAGTCAATACAATCATTTGGGTGCCTGACTCTTTGCACCCCAAGTACAAAAAAGACTTTCTTCTACTTTAAAATAAGCAAAAAGTGTGTTCTGTACAAGCCTTATTCATTAAAAAAGAAAAAAGAGTATACTTTCCCTTTAACTTCCTGCCACCAACCTGGTGTTTTGGTCACCTGGGACTCCACAAAAAGGGGAATAATCTAAAGAAATTTCCATTTAATTATAATATTTAGCAATTATTTAAGGAAGAATTTGCAGATGACAAGGCCTATCTCCTCTGCACCTTCTTCTGCGAATTAAACCCAGATTAATCAACAAAATCCGGAAGCTGTCATTTTAAAGCAATTGAAGCTTCTACTTTGCAAGTCACCTGGCCACCAGATGTCTCCATATCTGTCAATTAACATTCTCTTCAGTACGCATCAGGATACAATTAGGGCCCATTACCAAATTACAGCTGACATTTTTGTTAAATACAATTATGAAAGTATGGTATGTTCTCTATTTGCAATTATCATTAAAGACATTTAAAATCCTTCACTCAAAGACCCCTATCTCACATATCAATAGAAGCAATAATACACTGCCTCTGCTGTGGCCCAGATGATATTATACTGCATTCGACAATTCCACAATATTTACAAAAGTAATAATATTAAAACTATCAATAATATTAATATATATATATATATATATTTATTTAAACATGAGGTCTGTGCGCACTCCGGTGAAGTTAATACACTTTATTTCGGTATCTTTACATTGACGTTTCGGTTCTGGTCTCAAACCGTTTTCAAAATGTTCACCACTATAAAGTTACAATGATACAAAATTTAAAAGGTTACATGCTCCTCCTCCACCACGTCAAACCCACATCATTCCCTCGTGTCCCAAGTTAGCTGCCTTAGGACACGGGGGGATGATATGGGTTTGACGTGGTGGAGGAGGAGCATGTAACCTTTTAAATTTTGTATCATTGTAACTTTATAGTGGTGAACATTTTGAAAACGGTTTGAGACCAGAACCGAAACGTCAATGTAAAGATACCGAAATAAAGTGTATTAACTTCACCGGAGTGCGCACAGACCTCATATTTAAATATATTTATACAACTTGATGCAGCACCCGCTAATTTTTGAAGGACCGGGAGAAGAGTGCGACCTGTGGAGGTGAATATGTATATATATATATACTGTACCTACTGAGTAGGGTAGAAGATGCAATGGCACTATTTGTTGCTTTCAAAGCTGCTACTTGCACTTACTATAGTTGAGCACATGGATGAGCAACTATATGGAAGTGCGTGATTATCCATGTGCCTGGTCAAAGCTATATTTACAATGCATGTCAACCAAAAGACCATCCATCACTGTTGGACTGGAATACCAGAGGCCCAGTAGAAAGACTTTAGCCCACTGGCCCCTTTTCCACATTCCTCATCTCCTCAATCAACTTCTTTATTCTCCATGTGATCATAAATCGATCCCTCTATTTCTCCTATTTGTTTTGAAACAGAAATGGTAAATGTCCATTGTGTACGTACATAAATTCAAGTGAATGGATGAGCAGGAGGGCCCGATGACTCCTGGGCCCACCAGGAGTTTTTCTGGTCTATTGCTGGGCCAAACCACCACTGCCCTACAGTCTGGAGTTGGAGAACCAAGGATGGGAAGGGGAGTAAACCTCTATTGAATCTAAACTCTATGAAGGCATCTTGATACATAAGTCAAGACTTGGTCTTGACAACATGGAAATGTCCATGGTTTGGGCATATAAATCCAAATGAATGGATGAGCATGCAGGCCCATTGACTCTTGAGCCCAACAGGAGTTTCCCTTGTATCCTGGTGGGCCATACAGTCTGGAGTTGGCAAACCAAGGTTGGGAAAGGGAACAATATTTGATGCTAGAATCTCAGGACATTTTACTAGTTTGCTCAGACACCCCCTGAATTTTTGAGAATAAACACAAATTACCTGAAAAAACTGAAAACATCAGATTTAAAAAACACAAAATATCTTTAAATTGGACCTTATAAGTAATTAATTCCAAGGTTATAATTTGCTTTTAAAAAAATTAGTTGAGCCCTTAGTATAAAGCTTGAAAGAGACACATAAAACATAATGGACACAATTTATGTATGTCAATAAAAAAGTATTCAAAGCATCTTGATAACAGCAGACAATTTAATTTGTACCTGGATAGAGAACTGGCTAATACTGTAGATAGACTACAAAGAGTGGTGGTAAATGGAACATTTTCTAATTGGACCAGTGTTGTTAGTGGGGTACCGCAGGGCTCTATACTGGGTCCCTTGCTTTTCTACTTGTTTATTAATGACCTGGATGTGGCCATTGAAAGTACGGTTTGTATTTTTGCAGATGATACTAAATTGTGCAGAACTATAGGTTCCATGCAGGGTGCTGACACTTTGTACAGTGATTTGTCTGGGAAACTGGGCAGCAAACTGGAAAATGAGGTTCAATGTTGATAAATGCAGGTTATGCACTTTGGCAAAAATAATATAAATGCAAGTTATACACTAAATGTCAGTGTGTTGGGAGTTTCCTTAAGTGAGAAGGATCTTGGGGTTTTTATAGATAACAAGTTGTCTAATTCTGGGCAGTGTCTGTAGCTACTAAAGTAAATAAAGTTCTGTCCTGCATAAAAAAGGGCATAAACTCAAGGGATGAAAACATAATTATACCTCTTTATAGATCCCTAGTAAGAGCTCATCTGGAGTATGCAGTGCAGTTTTGGACTCCAGTCCATATAAATGAGCTGGAGAGGGTGCAACTAAGCTGGTTAGAGGGATGGAAGACAAATTATAAGGGGAGACTGTCCAGGTTGGGGTTGTTTTCTCTGGAAAAAAGGCACTTTTGAGGGGAAATGATTACACTTTATAAAGACATTAGAGGTCAATAAAGACAAACAGCAGGGGACCTGTTTACCCATAAAGAGGATCACCAGAGGCCACCCCTTCAGACTAGAAGAAAAGGACTTTCATTTAAAGGAACAGAGTAGGTGGTTCTTCACAGTGAGGACGGTGAGATTGTGGAATGCACTGCCGGGTGATGTTGTGATGCTGATTATGTTAATGCTTTTAAGAGGGGCTTGGATTTCTTGGACAGACATACAGTAATATCAAATGCTATTGTGATACTAAATTCTACAGTAAGTATCGTTATGGGCATAGATAATTCATGTGAAGGTATGGAGGGGTGTGTGTGTGTATGTTGGGTTTGCATTTGGAGGGGTTTATCTTGATGGACTTTGTCTTTTTTTTTTCAACCCAATTGAACTGTGTAACTATCTACTATATAACTATATAGGCAAGATCTACTGTATGTGACCCAGCTTCATCATAAGAGGTCTCGTCACAGAATTAGTGTTATTTCAGCTTCAAACCTGCTTTCTTCAATTTTTATAACATTTTTAAAATGAAATGTCCTTGCCTATGGATGGGTGATTGTGGGCAGTGCTCATCTTAAAACTGAAAGAAACAAGACATTTTACTCCAGTCTTATCCAGAAAATAAATCTATTTGACTGACAAATCTGAAAGACTCTGGCAAAAAAGGTATTGGGTAGGGTGCATCCATTATTTCCATTTTCCTGTTAAAACAATTAAAGGGAGTGTTGGATTGGGGCACTATGGGTCCACCAGAGAACCTGATATCAAGGGCCAACCAATATGTGAGCCCTAAAACATATATTGTTTGTTCAATTGGCACTGCTTAATACGTCAATTTTGCATGTTTACATGACAAAGACACTTAAATGGTGGGTTTTTGATTTTTCATGCGTAATATGAAATAAGCTTTGTTTACATTTTTCAATATACTGGAGTGTCATGTTCTTCCTTTTTGACCATATTACAGGTAGCACCCTAACAGTGAGTAACCAGTTTTGATGATGTGCCAACCTAACATGTACTGTATGTATTGAATGTAATTTCTTTTGAAAGCAGTGTCTGGTTATTAATGACTTTTTGTTCCCTTGTTCTCAATGTTCTTCTCCAGGTCTGGTTTCTGTTACACATGTTGTTGTAGTTTCCTGATCCAGTAGTTCAGAGAATATAAACAGAATTAAAAAGGATAAAAAAATTCCTGTTTTCAATGACCCACTGGTTAATGCTGTCCAGGAACAGAAAATCTGCTTCAAGAAGCCGCGAGATCCAAGCGTACGAGAGGTGGACCTGATGTACACCATTGTGTCCTGCCTTTCCTCCTTTCCTATTGTAGAAGAGTAACCGGACACCTATAAAAGAAGCAAAGAGACAAAGCCGTAAAAGGCTACTTACCAGATAAGAACTGGCTCCACTCAGTAAAAAGATCCCATGTTTTGCAAATGAACTGTCTCTTTACCTTAATTACACTTTCAACTTTGTTCGTTCAACAGTAATACTTCCTTCCAAAAGACTCTTGGCAATGCCAGACGTTCTTTTTTGCTCTTTTATAAACTGCCTTGTTTTTCCCTCTAAACTGGTTTTGACCCCGCTCCCTTGTTGCTCCAGGGTTAGATGAAAAGGTGTGGAGAAAAAAGAAGGAAACACTTAACCCCTTTGGCACTGAGGTGCTTTGGAAACACAAGTGAAGGTAGGCTGGACCTCGAACGATGCTTTAATGATGTCCATGTCTAATATAGTATATGGAATGTGGACATTAATATCTTCTTCATTGCTGAAATAAAACAAAAAAAAAATCCCTTAATTGATTATCTTTTTGATCTTGTCTTGATGCACCTTCACCTACACCTTCAGTTCCCATTAACGCCTACCAACTGATCAGTTCCACTTGCATGCTCTATCTATCTTGCTCCCAATATGAATTTAGTAGAGTAATTCTTATAAATTAGTTTTTACACAACCTATTATGTAATGTATGCCTGAACTGCATTTGTTTGTTGTAGAAATAGATTTATGTTAGTCTTACAGGAACAGCATGTCTAGGGGGCTTGTTTACTAACAATCACATTTCTATTTTTTTTCCACAAATCTCTAAAACCTTTTCCAATTATTTTCAAAGAGTTCACTGGGTAAAGGTTGTTGAGGTCCTATAGAAGTCAATGGGAGCTATGCTGATCCTTTTGGACTGTTTTAAATCAATTCAGATTTTTAGAGGGTTACTTTCTTTGGCACTAGAAATTGTCAGAAAAACTAAAATTTTTAGAACTTTTGGAGTTATTTGTATTTTTTAGTGCATTGTTCAGCTTTATTTTCCATTCATACATTCATTTTTTAATGGTATTTTAATAAGGGGTTATTTTTTAAGGTTCAAGCTGTGTTTTCCATGAAAATTCTAGTTTTCAGTCAAATTCTTGAGATTTATTATTACCCCACCCTGGAAATACCTCAAAATACCTCAAATCTGGAAATGTCATGTAGGAGTCAATGGCAGATGTCTATTCAACTGCTTGATGATATAACATTCATTATCTTCAAGTTTTTTTCCAGAGAGTTTTGCTCGAAAACGCAATCAATTTCGAGTTTTTCCCCACCAAAAACTCAATTAACTCAACTGAAACCACTAAAATCCAACCATTGATAAATAGGCCTCCACATCCTATGGGGACTAGATGTACTTAATAAAACAGAGTTCCTAACCAGTGGAATACCAATCATGAGGTGCAGTTCCCACTGGGGACAAAGAGTATTCTGAAGTTTACATTTTCTCCTAGACTGCATGTTTAGTCAAGAGAGAGAATAAATGTTGTTTTCTTTAGATCCCTTTTAAACAGAAAGTAAAAGTCTATACCTTAGTTGGGTTTAGTTGACTCTATGGGGCAAATTTACGAAATTCACATGAAATGATAGAAGTTCGATCGAATAACGATTGTACAAATTTTTCGTGAAATGCAAATTTGGCCTCTTCGATCATCGAATATAATAGATCGAATGATCGGATATTCGATAATTCGATCATTCGATGATCGAAGGAATTAAAATTTAAAAATTATTCGACTGCCTACTTCGCCAGATTGAACCTACCAAATTGTAATAGAAGCCTATGGGAAGCTCCCCATAGGCTTCTGAGGCTAAGTCCTGCTCGAATACCATTCGTACAATCGGAGCGTTTGATCTTTCGAATCATACCAATTTTTTCAAGATTTTTTCGTGAAATATTACTGCGAGCAAAATGATAGCCGAAAACAATTCGATAAGCATTCGATGGTCGAATGCTTATCGAATTTCGAATTTGGTCGAGCTAATTTTGAGGAATAATAGTAAATTTGACCCTATGTGTGTTTCCTAATTTTTTAAGGAGGAATTGCAGGAATTAGTAAAAAAAAAATATTTTCTCAACTAATGCAGTAATGCAGTTACAAACTGTAAGAATATAATGCCCAGTTTTTCACATGGAAAGTTAACTTTGTTTCTTCCAAAAGCCATATTTTTACTTCCTTCATAAAGGAGCATATGTATTAAAGTTCAAGTTTTCCAAAGTCAGATTTTTGAGATTTAAAAACTGAAACTACAAATAAAAAATGGCATGCTTATATTTCAGTGAATGAGGATGTTTGATAAAAAAATTATTTTATCAGTGACTAGCAATATTGCAATATCCATATTTTGCATTTTATTTGTTTTCTTAATAAAAAAATATAATTTCAAAATGTCACTAGTTAATAGCTAGCTTTGTATAATAATATTTAATGATTGTCTACTTTAATTAGTACTCAATTGAAGGTTCACTTTTATTTGTTTACATAAAAATTCAACACATTTTAAACTTGAAAATATAAATGCCAGTTTCCAAATATTTATATTATTTTAGAATTTCAAAAAACTAAAAAAACTCCACATCCTCTAATAAATAGGGATGAGCAAAACTTTCCTGTATTACTTTATGAGGCAGATTTATCAAGGGTCAAATTTCAAATACCAAAAGCTTAGAAATTCGATTTCAAAAAGACCAGCTGAAGTGAATTTGAAAGTTTTTTTATCAAAAAGGTCTGTTTTCATTTGAATAGGTCCATAATCAATCAAATTTTAATTGTTCAGATTGAAGTAATAACTCATTATATCGAATCAATGAATTTTCAAAGTCCACCAATTGACTCCTAGGAGGTTCTAGGAGGTCCCCCATAGGCTAAAACAGCAATTTGGCAGGTTTTAGACGGTGAATGGTCGAATTCAAATTTAAAAAGACAATACATGATAAATTTTGTAATTCGAATTTTCAAATTTTTTACAAATTCAAATCAAATTTGAACTATTTCCTAGTCAAAGTACACAAAAATAACTCGAAAATTTGAAATTTTAATGAAAACTTTCACTTAGACCCTTAATAAATCTGCCCCTAAATGTTGCATTTTTTTGAGCTTTTAAAAAATTAAGAAAATCACACAATTTTAGTGATGGGCGAAACTCCCGCGTTTCGCTTCGCCGAAAATTTCACAAATTTCCAGAGAAATTCGCGAATTGGGGAAAAATTCGCGGAACGAGACGCACGTAATTTTTGACCCGTCGCGTCAAGAACGGTGCGCGACTCGTTTTTGGCGGCAAATTTTTCAGCGGCAAATTTTTGCTGCCGTTTCGCGAATTTATTCGCCAACGGCAAATCGTGGGAATTCGCCGCGAATTCGCCCCTGGCGAATAAATTCGCCCATCACCACACATTTTTTGAGATTTGTGGAAAAAATTTAATTGATTGTTATTAAATGGGCCCTTTGGCATCAGATACAAATGAGGTTATATAATAAAAGGCACTAAGTTTGCCCAGGAGCAGTAACCCATGGCAACCAATCAGCATGTAGAATTTACTACATCACCTGTTTAAAAGCTATGGGTTACCGCGCCTGGTCAAACTAAGTGCCTTTTATTACATATGGGGGTATGTCTTAAATTGAGAATTTTGATTTTTCTTTCAATAACAATAATTATTAAGCAGAGCACACACAAAAGTAGATAAAAGTGACATTGCTCAGAGATAACTCAAATGTCATTCATACACACAGTTTGCCTGGCTGAAGTGAATCAAGCATTAGGAATGTTATAGCTTAGAATAATGTCATTAAATAAGTATTTTCATATTTCCCTTAAATGTGTTTCTTGCAACATTTGGACTAATCTCCTTCCAAAATTCTCCTTTTGAAAGTGTTTATTTGGTTTATGGGAAATTCCTTTTATTGAATATCTAATAGGATTTTGGATTCTAGGACTCTGAACATTGACATACTGTATCAAGGCCAGCAATTTGCAGTTCTGCACAGACACATTTGTGCTTATTTTTTTTAAAACTGAATTTGTGAGTTTTTTCTACATCAAATAAACTCACAATTTAAAAAAAAAAACAGTGAATGTTTGCTTATTTATTAAAGAGTCCTAATGTAAAAAGCTTAATTGAAAATAACGGAAAAATCACCTTGAAATTGTAGGTTTGCAAGCTCTAAAAAAGAATATTGAATTAAAAAGTGGCTTGAATTTTGCAGGTTGCGGGTATGGGTTGCCAATTGCAGGACGATGCCCATTAACTTCAGCATGACCTCACAAGCTTTAGGATGCTGATGTTTTGCATTCAAGTTTTTGTTCTTAATAAATATAAAACATTGAAGTTTTTAAATAAAATTTGCGAGTTATTAAACAAGAAATGTTAAATCATGGCAAATATTCAAATTTGAAAAATTGATAAATTATCCCATACAGTATTTCCTTGTGTCAGATGATATTTTCTAAGGTCAAAATGTCAGATGGAACATACAGGGGAAGCATTTGCCTCTTAGTATGACTGTGGGATAGCAGGTATAGTAGGGAGAGATGGTGTCTATAGTAACAGTGGA
>CM044431.1:7986459-8015127 GCA_024363595.1 Xenopus borealis
GTATAGTAGGGAGAGATGGTGCCTATAGTAACAGTGGATAATAGTCTCTGGGAAGGGATGACATGCATAGTAGGGTAGCATGGGGATACTAACATTGTCAATAATAGCTCTGTGGACATATAGAATATGGTGTATGATAAGGATGTAAGAAATTACAATTTATTATAAAAAATAATACAATATTGCATCCCATAGCCTCTGCGAACAGTGAACACCTTTCAAACCTAAGTACTATTTATTACCTTCTTTTATTACATTTCTTTGACACATTATGTAACATGCCCTTTAAATGTTCTTTATTTAGAAAAAAAACCCAAGGTCCGGTAGTATAAGCCAAGCTGTGGACATTGTGAGTAGAAATCCCAGAGCAAGATATTGTTGAGAAAACACAGCAAAGACTGTCCTCCCTTTCCTTGGCCGCTGCGCACCTTGAAATTTACATCAAATATTAGTCTTACCCAACATCCCAGATCTCTATCTTACGCTGGATCGATTACCAGTTGAAGATATCAGCACAATGGGTAAAGAAAAGAAGCACCATTAAGGTAAATTCTTCAGCTATCTCATTTATACCCAATTTAGCGCATAGGCACAAAACCTGTGTTGTCTGTTTAACAGTCGTGTGATACACAGGAGAATTCCCGCACTGTTTCAGCAGAACCCGATTCTTCCTGAGAAGCAACATTTCCCAAGGCACTGGGACCAACCTATTTTGTTGAAACCTCTTCTCAGAGAATCGTTAGATGGAGATAAAGACCCGGAGGCTTTTGGCAAACGCTGCTTTTTCTTGCCTGATCTCTGGTGGCTGAGAAAAGAAATCCTTGTAAGTGTATTTGCTAGGATTCCAGTTAAGACAGGCTCCCATAGCTCGGTTTCAACAATGTTTATCTGATTTAATCCTTCTTATCTCACTCCTGCCATTTTCCCCCCTCCCTCCTTTGTTGGAAGGGGAGCTGGAGAGGTTTATTTTCCCTTCACTCTGGTCTTTGGAGACGGTGAAACTTAGACCCAAGTGGCTGGGCAGGGGACTGTTGACAGGATCAACAAAGGGGGCATCACTTTCAGCATAATAACTAGCATTCTTTGTTTTCAATGGAACACTGCATCCATAGTTTCACGCTGCCTTTTAGGCTTGTTGCAGAGCAAGTCCATTTTCTTCTCGGTTTTGTAGGAAACAATGAGAGTCGGTGCAGTTGCAGCTTTTGTTGACTGCACATTCATGGGCTTGTTTGCTTCTTCTTCATTATAATTCCTTGTAACCTGAAGCCTAGACCTTGGCTGGTAACCCTAGACCCTGACTATGCCTTGAACTTCGCTATTAGGTGTGTGATCCTTGCTGTCCCTTATTTGCCATAATCAATGTGCAATTAACTCATTCTCAAGCTTAAAGGGCAAGGAAAGGCAAAGAAATAAAATCCCATTTTTACTTTCTTTAATGAAAAAGAAATCTATCTCCAATATACTTTAATTAAAAAATGTGTACTGTTTTTATAAGAAACCTGACTGTATGCAGTGAAATTCTCCCTTCATTTATTGCTGTGGATAGGAATTTTCATACAGTCCCTAACTTCTGGCAGGTTAACAATCATACTTTTGAACAGCAGGGGGAGCCCCTGCCTTACTTACCAGCCATGCAGAACTCGAGCAGCTTTGTTTTTTGATAATTTATGACGACCCCTAAGAAGCTCAGACCACACTGAGCATGTGCACAGTCTTGGTCTTGCAAAGATGTATAACAAAGTTACAAGATGACAGCCCCCTGTGGCCAACTTTGAAAGCATAAATCATTTGTTTGATTAGGCTTGTGGTGCAGTAAGTTCATGTTTATGTTTAGTATACAAAATACAGCATTTCTAGCCTTATTCTATTTTACACTTTCCTTGCCCTTTAAAGTTTTGTTTTCCCAAACATAAGTTTATCCGCAGAACACACTTTTTACTGTACGCTCTATAGCCCTGTACTGATGGAGGCCTAGAAAGAATATTTGATGTCTCCTTTATTCTCACCTAATGCCCAAGCAAATGTCCCAAAAGATAATGGAGAAGCTTTAAGAGGTTGCAAAAAACTAGTGATAGAATTCCCTACTGTGTATGCCCTCGAAATTATGTGACATTGTGAGTAACAACCAGACCCATTCATTTGCCCCCTAATTGTTTAATACTAGCATGTGGTAACATATGTATGAAATGTATAATTATTATACAATTATTTATAACTGCCCACTGCAGTGCTTCCTTTATTAACACTGGCCTTCAGTGACTGTCCTCTCTTCTAATCATCTCAAAAACGGCCCTTTTTCAATTTCCATTCATTCATTGACTCCACATATCCTGAAAACACCATATACAGCCTGATACTTAATATAAGCCTCAAGGTTCCAAGAATGATATTGTATACCCGATAGCATTTCAAGCCCACAATATCACAACTGCACAGATTTCCTTCTAAATGAATTAGACTGGAACCCATCCAAACACTTCGTTATGATTCCCTTTCCTAGAAGTCAGCCATGAGATGGTGTGCAGTTTATAAATAAGAGGTTAATAATAATATCTGCTTACTTGTATGGTGCAGAAGGGTGAAAACTGAGTGTGTGTTAAAGCCCAGAAATTAGATTAGCCGGGGGGTATTGTAGGTGCAAGAAAATTAAACCCACCAGCCTAAATAGCACAGTTTATCCATCAATTCTAATGGGACTGTGCCCTAGCACTAAATATTGGAATTCTCTAAATTTGGCTTCGCCATTAAAATTCACAACAAAATCCTTAACTTTTGTGCTAGTTTTGTGTTGACTGATGACTGGAGTTGGACCGGATTTCCTAGGGCCCACCAGAGAACCTTGCACCCATGCAGTTGGATATATATATTGTGAAAGATGGTCTATTGGTTATATAGGCCCATGGCAGCAATAAGTATGAACTGACTGAAATTGTCCACAAATCTTCTGGTACTCTGGTAGGCCAGCTCGACCATAATTTGTGATTGATGAGGAGTATCTGTCTATCAAAGGTCTCAACTATGTTGAGGAACGGTATTAAAAAGCCTGTGTTAGAGTCCTGCAGCGGGTCAGGTACCCGCAAAATCCCGCGGTGCCCTGCGGGTTGCTCGTAGAATTTCTGGGTGCGGGTATAGAAGCAGGCCGGTGGTTCTGCAGGTTGGCGGGTTGAGGGTCGGGTCGCGGATCCTCGCTATATCGATTTTTACTGCTTTTTCTGAGCATTTCTACTACTGATGATGTCACATCCGGTTTACAATGACAGCACTTCCTGTTTTACTCCTTTTTTTCTGATCGCGGCTACTTCCGATGATGTCACTTCCGGTTTACAATGACAGCACTTCCTGATTCTTGATGGTCAGTGGATCGAGGGTCCGGGTTGCGGATCGAGGGTTCTGAGTACGGGTCGGGTCGCGGGTCCCAAAAAATGGACCCGCGCAGCACTCTAGCCTGTGTGTGTAATTCTCTTTTTGTTCATGCAAATTGTATTGCCAAATAGTACAAAAAACTGATTCTGTTATTGTGTGGGCAATGAACACCTCCTAAGGTACCTAACTGTGACCACTGATTCTCCCTCTGTGAAGTTGTCAGTGAACTGAAATGAATAAGGTTGCTGAGGTCTCAGAATTACATGCTGATCTATGGACATGGAAAGTGCTAGGATTGGTGTGAGGAGTATATACTTTTGCTACAGTTGGTGACATGTTTTTACCACAGTTGGTGATTGTTTTTACCAAAAGTCAATACTAACCTTCCCAATACTTCTAGTGATATATCTTAGAGTTCAGTTTATATACTGTCTCTACAGATCAGACTTCCCTGACAGATGCTGGGGTCTCATTATTTATGCATGGTAGCTGAAGTATTAGTTAACTGATCCCTTATTTTAGTTAGGAAAGACACACAAACTCACCTGCATTTAGTGTAGTTGTATCCCTCGTTGCTCAAGTCTTTCTTTTCTTCGTTGAACCTGTTACCCGTAACTGGCTGATTCCTATTTCTATTCTCCTTATTAAACCCTCCAATAAATGATACCTTTGTTGCGCACTTCATTCCTTGAAAAGCAAGGCTCTTGAGGATCTCTTTCTACACATTCAAGCACTTAATTGCTTGGCCTTGAATTAAAGAGGAATGCTCATTTTCTACCCAAAGGATTAAATTATAATGAAGCCAATAGGGGTTTCCCAGTGGATGAATTGTTTTCATGCTGTCAAGTTCAGAACCCCCTGTCCGACTCATTGGATTATGCTCCCGGGAGCATTCCAACCCATTAAGCACATTCAGAAGGTCAGGCAAAAGCCATTACTGAAAACACTTTAAGAAGGGCATTATGTGATGGAACGACTGGAAGGAATCTACCTTGTTTATACATCTCCAGCCGGCAGGGGTTACCTCTGCTGTGCAGCTTGGATTTAATTACTGATATCAGGATAGAAATAACAAGCATTTAGCTTTAGAACACTGTAAATGTAGCTGAGATGCACAGGGAGGGCTACTAACATATCAGTTGATATGAAGGCAACTGGAGTGGCATAGTGACTGTAGAGTCGTCCTGAGTGTCAGGGGAATTAGATTTTAGATTCCGCTCGGGAATGATTAAGCATAATCTGTGAAATCTTGTATAACATATCAATGCTGTAGAAGTAAAATAAATAAGAAATTGGAATAAAGAACATTACTGTATGTAAAGCCTCTGCGACCCCTATTTACTTACTTTTGAATTTATAGGTAAAATCACTCCCAGAATAATCAAAGTTCAAATGGAAAGGGAACATGTAAAAAAGATTGTACATTTATCAAGTCTATGGGGCAAATTCACTAAAGGGAGAAGTGGCTAACGCTAGCGAAAATTCGCCAGCATGACGTCATTTCGTAACTTCGCAAATTCACTAACACGGACTCTGGAGAATTTTCTCTAGCGAAGTAGATAGACTAGCGCAACTTTGCACCCAGGTGAAGCTGCGCACTGATAAAGGATCGTAATTACGCTAATTCACTAAGGTGACCATTTTACTGAACGTTGCCACTTACGCTAGACGTTACTTCGCCAGGTCAGGAGTCCCAAAAAAAACGCTGGCGTCTTTGACCTTTCTAGGGTGATAGTCTGAAAAATAGCGAAAATTTTTTGGTTCTTATGATCCACTAAATCTGTGTCCAACTTCGCACTTGTTAACCATTTTAGATTCCGTTGTGGTATGTGCATTGTATTTCAGATTGCTTATTGGCTGCTCAGTAGGGATGAGTGAAATATTTTGCCACTTCTCACTGTGGAAAAACTCCCTTAGTAAAAAAAAAGTTGCACTTTTTTTGTGAGATTTGAAGGTAAATGTTGATGAAAAAAAACCAGATTGATTTCAGTGCTTTGGCGGTTTTTTTTAAGTGAAACATGCCAGATTCGGCCCTCACTAGGGCTCAGTACAATGCTGTGTATTTTATGAGTAAGGGCACTCCCATAAAAGTTACAAAGATAAATTGGTGGCCAGTCCCCACCCCCAAGTTAAAAAATCTTTGGTGGCCAGCTCCCCCAAGTTAAAAAGAAATTGTGTCCAGAACCCTAAGTTGAATAATCATTGGCCTGGGTCCTCCCAGTAAAGTAAAGAAAAATGGTGTTTAGGGCTCTTCCCCCCATAAAAGCAAAAGAAAATAATATTGGTGGTCATTGGTGTTCTGTAGGTGGTCAGATTATGTTAAAGTCCGCCAAACAAGATCATCTTAAACTATATGCTCAGCTTTAATGTGGTCTAAGCAAGAAGAAGATATGCTCATCGTCTAATGCAGTGATCCCCAACCAGTACCTCGTGAGCAACATGTTGCTCTCCAACCCCTTGGATGTTGCTCTCAATGTCCTCAAGGCAGGTGTTTATTTTTGAATTCCAGGCTTGGAAGCAAGTTTTAATTGCATAAAAACTAAGTATAGGTCCAAGTAGGGCCTTCTGTAGGCTGCCAGTCTACATACGGGCTACCAAATAACCAATTACAGCCCTTAATTGGATCACCAAGGGATTTTTTCATACTTGTGTTGCTCCCCAATTGTTTTTACATTTGAATGTGGCTTATGGGTAAAAAAAGGTTGGGGACCCCTGGTCTAATGTATACAGTAGACTTGCATTTGATGAGTTTAATTTAAATAAATATAAATACTGTCTTCTAATACAGGAGATACAGGGGTCACGGGCAGGTTCCCCTATAACAGAAACGCTCCTCAGCATGGGTCTTGACTGAACACTATTATACAAGAAAGAAGTCAAGCTGGGAGAGTGTTTTGAAGCTAAATGAGCATACCATATTAAATTGTTTCCAATCCCTTTTTTTTTTTTTATCTTTCTCTTCATTTTATCTCTGAAGCTACAGGAGAACAAGTCATTAGAGGGGGAATCAGCCAGGTTTCAACAATTTGTACTGCTGACCGTCTCAACTGCTTCAGACCCGAATATATGAACAGCCGCTCACACAACCAAATCAGCATGTTCTTCATGGTCGACTAGAACTTCAAAGGAAATTTTGATTCCTAAATGAAAAATGTTCTTTTTATATAGAGAGATAAATAGGGTCTGTGGTTTTACAGTTGAGGCTGTGAGAAGGCCAACATTGCAATGTACCTGGAGCTATATCTCAGGTTAGTTATGCCAGATATTTATCTTACTACAGCCATTAGTATGAATTCAGTTCTCTGGATCTTTATTGAGGTGGCCTGGTTTCCCCTTTTTGCATATTTTCACTGTTATTCTCTATTATTTAGAATATTGTAGTTGGGAATCTTATTACCTACTAGTAAAATGGCTCAAATCCTTGTTTCCCAAAAGATATGGGACAATTCTGAATGGTTGACTACACATTCCATCTTTCTTCAATTCCTATTTACAGGAAACTCTAATGACTGGCACTACCCTGACCTCTTTTTGTACAGCTAATGGCTGAACTATGTGCTACTACCGGCCTTTTGCAATAACAGATGCTCGCTTGGCACTCAGTTAGGTAAACCCTGCGTCTGCCACTTCTGGTGAACTTTATACTATTAACCGCATTACAAAGGAATTCAAAAGGTTTTTTTTTTGTTGGCATTTGCCGAGCTTATTGTTCACATTATTTCAACTGCAGATGGTTTTTTGTGTCCAAGACTGAGAGTCTGGCCCCAGTTTGCTTTCGCCAAGTGTTGGAACGTAGACTGTAACGGCTCACCATTCACAAAATCCACTTCATTTTAATGGGCGATTCTAATGCTGCCAGCACAGTTTTTTTTAAGCAACCTACTGGCCTGGTATCCACTTATTATCCACCGAAGACCATTTTTTCATGTTGTTTAAGTTAACGTTTAGGTTATTTTAAGGGAAAGTTGTGAGGTCTTGTTGCACACGTAAGTCTAAACAGAATTCCTAAACCCCTTTCAGGTTGAATTTAACACTCTCACATGTGGTACAGTACGATTTATAGTGTATCAATGACAAGTCCCACACGTGTACCAAACCTACTTACCAATTAGGTGCTTAAAGAAGAAGGAATTTGCAATAATAATAAGAAAAAAAAACTGTATAAAGTTTTATGGTCCAAAAAAAGGGTGGAATGATGTTACATAAGGTTTGAGGTGAGACATGAAATCTACTTAAACTATGATCTTTTAATTTGGCAGCTCAGGTTAGTATATGATAAAAACTCAGAAAGATAAATAAAAGGTGAAAAAAATAGTGCCCAGTATCTATTCAGGTATGGTCTGATGGCCACAGTGCAGAAGTCCAGACATACTGGTATTTGAACCAATGACTTGTGTTCAGGCTGCTTTCCTAATTTTGTTGGGAAGGTACTCAGTGTGGTACTAAAGAATTCTAGTTTACTACACCCTTTCCCAGCAGTATTGAATACATTCCAGCTCACTTTGTGGCTACTTGGATCTAGTCTATGCTCATTAAGTCTCATCCTGTTTAAACTCTATCCCTTTTCTGAATTTCAGGCTGGAGCAATGCTGGCCATGCTCTGTATTCTGTTCCCTATGTCCTGTATCTGAGCAATGGGGCACTGGCTTTAGTTCTAGCCATGATCTGTAATCCCATGCTGTTGTTCCTAGTATTCAGCTCTTTTATCCTGTTCGTATATCCAGCTTTTGATTATTCCCTGGAATCCTGAAATTGAACCTCCCTTTTTGTTCATTCATTCTGTCTCTATCTAGCCTGTTCTCTCAACTTCACCCACTCTGCCTTTGTCCAACCTGTTCACTCTGGCCTTAATGTGCTCCATCAGAGGTCTACCTGTTCATGGTGACCTTCAGCCACTCAGTCTCTGTTCAACTTGTAAACCCAGACCTTCTCCTGCTCCAACTTACACTACCTTTCACCACACAGTCTCTGTTCAACCTGCTATTTCCAATCTCTTTCCTTTACTTACTCCTTCACTGCCCAACCTCCTCATTTTGACCTTCACCCACCCAGTCTTTATGCTTACTATCAATTTCAGATATCACCTCTCTGAAGAGTTACAATGTGCCGTTGTGATTGGATTGTTGGAAGAGATATGCCAAGAACTCCCCTACACCAGTCAGTTGACCTCACGAAGCTGCTGGGATGAGCAGTGAAACATCTTAATTACAATTTCTCAGCAAGTTCAGTTGTTTTAAGTTACTTGTGTTAGATATACCATGACCTGGATGAACGAGAATCTTCATAGTCATCTTACTATCAATTAATTCCAGAAACCTAAATTCACTTGTATCCCAATAACAAACCTCATACAAAACAGATGAAACCAATTTACTTTACATTGAAACCAACAGGTAACAGCCATTACCTTCCCCAGCATAATCTACAAAATAAAACTCAGGCTGTGCCTAATTCAAAGACATTAAGTAAGCTGCTTATATGGCTTTCTTGGATTTCATGTTAAACAACATCATTCTTACCCCAGATGTCAACATAACTTTCCTTCTGGTTGCCCCTTGTGCACTTCTCTGAACCTTGCAAAGGAATCTAGCCCAAGATTTGGATTTAGAAACCGCTACATTACCCTTCTAAGAGGGAATTAGAGAGGACATTGAGCAGACCCAGTGGCTGTGGGACTAAGACATTCAAGTTTGAAAGGCATTAAAACTAGGGCAATCTAGATGTACGACAGCATTGTGAGCTGTGGAGCACAGTTTGGCATGAGCATCAAGGACACAATCTTGCACCACTCAGGGAGATAGTTAATACCCCATTGTATTAATGATTGTGAGTTTTTTATTAACACTGAGGCTAGAGGTTAGAAAGGTTAAATCATGCTAAAGAAAATCATGAACCGTTCATTTGTGGCAAAAAAAGTTTTGAAAAATACAGTTTTTGTAAGTACACAGTGTGGCTGATCAGTTCTCGGAGGCCTTGATTCTTTTTTCAAATTGATGCTAATTTGTGTTCATACTGTTCTCTGTACTGAGAGGTCAGTTGCCAATAAAAAAAAAAATCATAACTTCTGTTTCTTTTTGTTATCTGTATAAAAATGTACAAGACGTTAGAGCTGGAAAGGAATAATTATTTTTTATGTTTTTAACAGAAAGTCCTCCCCCGGGTACACACGTGGGTTCTGCAATAACAAAGGGATTTTAATAAAAGAGGAGTAAACAGTGCAAAAAAATTGTAATATTGTTGCACTTTTTCTTCCAATTCCTCTGCATCTATGGAGTGTCAGCAAGAAGTTTAATGTTGGGGATTAGAATGGAGTTAAATACAACAAGATAGTGATGCCATAAAAATTTAATGAGTAACGAGAGACGAGATTAGATGGGGGGGGGGGTGCAGAGAATTGGGAGTACATGTGATGCATTCAAGATGTTCATTTCTGAACTATACAAGTGACAATTTGTTTTGTGCCTCAATATGTACTGGATATTATCGCTACGGAGAAGAGAACAGTGGACAAACCCATGTTATGGTTTTTAGTATCAATTAATTATACTAATTGATACCTTAGGGCTAAATGACTCAGAGGGAAGCTGGCTTTGTAAAGAAGGCCAGGCAGCCATTATATTGAAAATATGTCCCTCTAGTCTAAAATAACCATAAAACATTATGATTTGAGAGGCAATATTTACATACAAAGGTTGAGTCTTTCTACCTTCATAGGTTATAACTTAAGTGGGAAGTTTAACTTCCAATTTACTTCAAGTATTCTATAGATGGATCTGATCATCTGTGCTGGACTGAGATGCCAAGAGCCCACCAGAAATCCTTAGACAAAAGGCCCTCCTCTCTTCTTCTATTTTCAAAGATATCCTTCTCTCCATTTGAGCTCATGTTCTTTCCACCCAAATCGAGCCCTTCTCTTCCTTTCACCATTACTATTGATGGCATGACCATTAACCCTGTTAACTCAGCATGTTGCTTAGGGGTCATCTTTTACCAGTCCCTCACCTTCTGTAATCACATATTACTGCCAAAACCTGTTGTTTCTTCCTCCACCACATAGCCAAGATACGCCAATTTCTTTCTCAACAACAGCCAAAACACGAACCCGTGCCCTTATCTTATCTCTCTTAGACTACTGCAATCTCCTCAGGTCTTCCTGACTCCCATCCCTCTCCCCTCCAATCAATCTTAAGCTGTGCTATCAGGATTCTTCTACTCTCTCCTAAAAGAGAATCTGCTCAACCCCAAATAAAATCCTTAGCATGGCTGCCTGTCAACCAAAGAATAGCATATAAAATTCTTCTACTAACATTCAAAGCCCTTCACTCCTCTACTCCTCACTACATCTCTTCTCTTGTCTCGCTAAATGTTCCTGGTCATCTTCTCCGCTCTTCTCAGAGCCACCTTCTCTGTACACCACCCATATCCACTGCCACCTCTCATCTCAGACCCTTCTATCTTGCTGCTCCTTACCTCTGGAACTCCATCCCTGAATTCCTCCGTAAGGAATCCCCTCCCAAGCCTACCTTTTGGAGCACTAGTCCTGCACCTACTGACTATGCCTTACCATGTGCACTTTATAATCCCCAATTTGTACCTGTTTGTTAACCTCCCATCCACTTAGATTGTAAGCTCTTCGGGGCAGGGATCTCCTTCCTACTATGGGGGAACTTCACTCTTCACTTCACTCTTTGATGAATCTATGTGTCTCTTACCAATGTCTCTTACCACATAGCAACCTATTTGTTCTATGGTTCTGTATATTTTTATTATCCCCCATATTTACTTTTATATATATTGTACTTTTATGCACTGTACTGCATATGTGGCTCGTTAACAGCGCTTTACAAATAAAGTTATACATACATACATACATTTGGGTCTATGGTCTTCATAGTAATATGAGAGTATATTGGTATCCAGGTGGGCCAGTTTGACACTGGTCTCCAGTATTTATGTGGAATGATTCTTAAATCTTTGGATATCCCATTATAATCCAACTCCCGTTTATTTCTGGATAAGATATATCCTACCTAATTCTATCTCTTCTTCTGCTTCTTATCCTGAGGGGCCTAGCCGTGTTCTCACTCTAGGGGATGCTTCCAAGGCCATGCTTAAAACCACTGTATTGAACCAGTAGCAAAATATATATAATAGGTCAAGACACAAATGGAGGGGAAGGTTGCTGATATATCTTAAATACATTCTGACAACAGGGAATTGAATGCATGGGACATATACATTTATGAATCCCTTTTAAAGGAGAACCAAACACCTAGTTATAAAAAAAACCCTACAACCTTACTGTAGATAGAACCCCCTTTCCTGTTCCTCCCATCCTAGCTGTTACCTTCCGTAAATTCCCCTAATGCTTTACTTAATTCTCTTTGCATATGCAGTGCAGCTGAGCTCATGGCAGCCATCTTCCAGCTCTTTGGTAATCTTTGGGTCTTCTTTCGGCAGTTTTGGTGCATGTGCAGTTGTCGTGAACTGGAAGACTGCTCTAACTGCGCTTGTGCCAATACGCCACTCAGTTCACAAAGATTACCGAAGTGAAGAAGATGAGCTCTGCTGCACTGAATCTGCAAAGAGAGCTAAGTAAGGAGTAAGGGGCATTTACCGAAGGTAACAACTAGGCTGGGGGGGAGCAGAGAGGGGGTCAATGGGGCAAATTCACTAAAGTGCGAAATAGCTAACGCTAACACTAATTCGCCCGCTTGACGTCATTTCGCAATTTTACCAACACTGACTAGTGAAGTAGATGGATAGACTAATGCAACTTCGCACCCTTACGCCAGGTGAAGTTGCGCACTGATGAAGGGTTATTACTACGCTAATTCACCAAGATGTCGATTTTACTGAACGTTACCTCTTGCGCTAGACTTTACTTCGCCACGGACAGACCTGACAAAATTCAATACAATAGATAGGAGATTGGCGTGTTTTACTTTTTTAAGGGTGATAGGTTGAAAAAGATTGTCATTTTTTTAGGATTACCTCCTAACATATGGCAAACCAACTATAGAGGGGGCACATGTGTAGGGCAATAGAACACTTTTATTTTAGTTATTAAAATTTCTTGGGCTTGTGTAGTGGAATGTAGTGGCTGCAGCATATACTTCTATTATACTTTAACTTCGCACCGTATGCAAATTAGGCATCGCTAGCGTAACTTTGCCTGACGAAGTTACTGTAGCGCAACTTTGCTACCATTCACCTCCCTGAGCGTAACTTTGCATTTTAGCGAATTTGCGTAGTGCTGGTGAAACTAAGCCTGGCAAAGTGTACCCCTATGAAGGGTAGGAGGGGTTTTTATAACTAAGGGTTTGGTTCTTCTTTAAAGGGCAAGGAAAGGCAAAGAAATAAAATCCCATTTTTACTTTCTTTAATGAAAAAGAAATCTATCTCCAATATACTTTAATTAAAAAATGTGTACTGTTTTTATAAGAAACCTGACTGTATGCAGTGAAATTCTCCCTTCATTTATTGCTGTGGATAGGAATTTTCATACAGTCCCTAACTTCTGGCAGGTTAACAATCATACTTATGAACAGCAGGGGGAGCCCCTGCCTTACTTACCAGCCATGCAGAACTCAAGCAGCTTTGTTTTTTGATAATTTATGACGACCCCTAAGAAGCCCAGATCACACTGAGCATGTGCGAGTCTTGATATTGCAGAGATGTCTAACAAAGTTACAAGATGACAGCCCCCTGTGGCCAACTTTGAAAGCATAAATCATTTGTTTGATTAGGCTTGTGGTGCAGTAAGTTCATGTTTATGTTTAGTATACAAAATACACCATTTCTAGCCTCAGTATATTTTACACTTTCCTTGCCCTTTAAGGGGCAAATTTACTATTATTCCCCAAAATTGCCTCGATCCTACTAGAAATTCGATAAGCATTCGACCATCAAATGCTTATCGAATTGTTTTAGGCTATCATTTTGCTCGATATTCGATTTCTCAATGAATTGGTACGATCGGATACGAATCGTTCGATGTCAAGAAAAAATCGTACTTTTTCCTTTGAGCCTCTGAAAAAAATCATCGATTCGAACGATCGAACAATTTGATCGTACGAATGGTATTCGAGCAGGACTTAGTCTCAGAAGCCTATGGGGGAGCTTCCCATAGGCTTCTATTGCAATTCGGTAGGTTCAATGTGGCGAAGTAGGCATTCGAACAATTTTAAAATGTTGAATCCTTGGATCATCGAATGATCGAATGATCGAATTATCGAATATCCGATCATTCGATCTATTCGTTAATTCGGTATTCGATGATCGAAGAGGCCAAATTAGAATATCCGAATATACGAAAAATTTGTACGATCGGTATTCGATTGAATTCGATTGAACCTCGATCATTTCACGTGAGTTTCGTAAATCTGCCCCTAAGTGTATGTTCTTCATAACAGAGTCATTCTGCTGCTTTTACGGTTCTTCAGTTCCTCATAGTACTTATTTAGACTTAGAAACACGACTCTTCTGCTTACTCCACATGAGGCTTACACAGACTCTGGAGATTTAGGTACATGGCTACTAATTAATGGATGTGTCTGTACTAATATACCACCAGCTCTGGTTAAAGACTAAAGAGGATATTTGAGGAACATTTTGCATATGTCCTTTGCCCTGCAGTTAAAGAGTACCTGTTGGCAGGGCCAGGCCAAGATAGTTTTGCACCCTCGACAAGGGGTTCAATCAGCGCCCCCCCCCCCCGTTCTGTATGACCATTTCCCACCTATTCACTTTTTCTTAATAAAGAAACCTTATAACACATTAATGAATCAAACTGTACGTGTGCCAGCCAGCAGCACCCAAAAAATTGCTCCCAATCTGTACCCGTGTCAGCCTGCAGCCCAAATATTGTCCCCAATCTGTGCCTGTTCCAGCAAGCCAAAATATTGCCCCAAATCTGTAACTGAGCCACCAGCATTGCCCCCTAAGTTTGTATCTGTGCCACCAGCATTACCCCAAGTCTGTACCTGTGCCACCAGCTGGCCCCCCAAGTCTGTAACTGTGCCACCAGCATTGCCCCCTAAGTCTGAACCTGTGCCACAAGTCTGTACCAGCCATTGCCCCCCAAGTCTGTACCTGTGCCACCAGCCTTTGCCAGAGCAGCAGCAAAAATATTGCCCTAGATCTGTGCCAGGCAAAGGGCAAGTAAGAGGGAGGTGGGGACTGAAGTAGAGCAGAACACTGCTGCTGGAGACAGGGGCGAAGTTAAAACTTAAAGAAATAAAAAAACATTATTTTCCTTCTAAAGTGCGCCCCCCCTATGACTGCGCCCTAGGCGGCCACCTACTCTGCCTACCCCTAGTTACGGCCCTGCCTGTTGGGTAAAAATGTTATTAACTAAATGTGTGGGCTAATAGAGCTTGCATTTCGGGGATAGCAGTATTGTTTTTTCTTGTCAAATGCCCCCGCCAGCAGGGATCTCTCATGCGCATAATGCGAGTGACACAACATAGCTGCTTGCACCAGGAGCTCCCTCATAAAACCTGAATGTAAAAAACTTAATTGAATGCAATGGGGGGGGGCAAACAATTGAATTGGCGAAAAATTTGCGAAACGAGTCGCGGCATGTTTTTGATGTGCTGCGCATTAAGTTTGACGCGCATTGCGTCATTTCCGTTGCGCGACTCGTTTTTTCGCTGCTGTTTCGCGAATCACGGGATTTCACCGCGAATTCGAGCCTGGCGAATAAATTCGCCCATCACTAGTGATAACCACTGTAAAAAACTTGAAAATTATGAAGGCAAAAAATCTTCACATGGTTCAAGTACCTCTGCCATTGACTTCTACATTACCTTGACAGGTTTAGCTAGAATAGCTTTGGGCTTTCGAGTTTTCTGGAAAACACCACTCAACCTTTAGTATCAAACCTTTTTTCAGTTTCCTCTCTGAAGACACTATCATATGTTGTGAGTGGGATCATCCTAAAGATGCCCACTGAAGGACTTCCAAGCAAAAACTGATATTTGTGCATCCAACTTCAAAAATAATTCCAAATAATAACAGAAGCGATTTCTGCTTTTTTAATTAAAGCACATTTTTATGTGTTTATGTGTTTATTTTTCTTTTAAACATACTAAAAAACTAGAAAGCTCAGCAGGTTTAAGATGTCAAAATGTTTATATTTTTTTTACGAATGTTTAAAAAAGAAAATAAATTATTTAAAAACTGAAAAAAGGAAAAATGTGATCATTCTTTAAAGGAATTGTTCAGTATAAAAGTAAAAACTGGGTAAATAGATAGGCTGTGCAAAATAGAAAAATTTTCAAAATAGTTATTTAGGCAAAAATGTAATGTATAAAGGCTGGAGTGACTGTAAGTCTAACATAACAGAACAGAACACTACTTCTTGCTTTTCAGCTCTCTTTTGTTTACACTGACTGGTTACCCTGGTTACCAGGCAGTAACCAATCAATGACTTGAGAGAAGGTCACATGGGACATAACTGTTGCTTTTGAATCTGAGCTGAATGCTGAGGATCAATTGCAAACTCACTGTCCCATGTGGCCCCCCTTATAGTCACTGACTAACTCAGAGTTAGAGCTGAAAAGCAGGAAGTTGTGTTGTATTCTGCTCTGTTACACATCCACTCACTCCAGCCTTTTTACTTTACATTTTTGTAACTATATTAGATACATTTTTTATTTTGCACAGCCTATCTATTTAGCCAGTTTTTAATTTTACCCTTAACTGTTCCTTTAAAAATGCCAAGAATATCACATTTGTGGTTTTTTTTTTGTTTTTTTTTAAACAAGTGTTTTTCCCACATATTTATTTCAAGTTTTTTTTTTAAGTAAAGGATTGCAAAACTTGCCATTATTGAATATGATGACGTTTATTGGTGCCGTCTGCTACCAAGCTGTGCCAATCACAGAAGATAGTATGCTACTGATACAGAGGAGTTATATGTAGCGCAGCAATATTAAAAATATAGTTCCCAGGAAATTCGGTCTGAGCAGCCAATCAGATGATTGCTTTTATTACCTTGTCAGCAATAGAACAATTAAAGAAAATGTCTGATTTGCCGCTACTGGTTACACCAGAACTGACTATATTTATTAGCTTGTTGGAGTAATTCGCCTCTTTTTAGCTCACTAAAGATCAGCCAATAACCTCAGTTATTTATTCCAGGTGCGCAATCTGCAGCCAATATGGATATTATCATGTAAATAATTTACTCCCTTGAGACCTTCCCATGGTTTAAATCTGGACAAATCCGACTCCATATTAAAAATAACTTGAAAGTGATACATAACGTACGTTAATAGAAAGAGTGTGTGCGAGTGCACCGTGCATGCCATCCATCTATGATTTACAGAAAAGAACTCCTTTCAACTGCATCGACCCTGCAATTCACTACAGTTTATACATTGGCAACACAACATGTATTTTGGGAAGTTAAAAAAAAAAAAAAAATTCAACAATTAGCTTCACACCACGGCATCTGCCCTTAAACTCTCCTTGAACCAGGCCCCCCCACGTCCATGTGTTGGAAACAGTAAATAAAACAAGAATTCTCATTCCGCAGAAGAGTTTCTCTCTGTGCTTCTCTATCGCAATATTGTAACTTTCATTTCATTTCCCTGATGTTTTAGCCATATTGGCCACTTCTTCATGAATTCCTTCTTTATTTTGCTTTGGAATGTGCTCAAGTACAAGTTATCAATGTACAAGTTGTCAAGCGTTGGTTTGAAACAACTGCTGATTAACAGTACTGAGTCAATGGATACTCTGTGAGTGGAGCCAGAAGCATGTGGTTATTCTGATTTAAGGGGATGTAAACCTAAAAAAGTGCAAAATACAAAAAAATGTATTCTGATACAACAAATAGGGTCCTCCTGAAGGGTTCAGAGCAGTGGCAGGGGCCCAGTCTGAAGGTCAGTTAGGGTGGGATCTGGGGTGAGTGTTTATTTGTACCCTGGGTACCCCTGGAACTATAGTGACACCCCAATGTTTCTATATATCTGTAACCTTGTTATGAGCTAAGGGGGCCCAGTCTGAAGGTCAGTTAGGGGGAGATTTGGGGTGAGTGTTTATTTGTACCCTGGGTACCCCTGGAACTATAGCAGGGTGACTGTTACCCCAGTGTTTCTATAGGTAGTGGACCTGCAGGGAAGGCTCGTAATGAAAAAAATGACCAGAATCACTGTAATACAGTTTTTAGATGAAACAGGAGTCCCAATTCCCAAATCTGTAAATGTTTTCAGGGGAAACAAAAATTCAAGCTGTATTTAAGTTTACGCTCCAAATGTAGATGGTCCTTCAGAAGGATAGACACAGGACATTATTGTTTATTTTCATTGTGTAGTACTTTACAGGTAATTTGATTAAGAACTAATTTCTCAACCACACAAATATGTTAAAGCCAGCTGCATCAAGATTGCTTGAAGGAAACCCACAAAAACACAGGAGGTCAAGGTAAAACAAAGTCCAAAAACAGAAATCAGGAACAAGGACCAGACATAACAGCAGGGTAGATATCCAAGAACAGGGTCAGACAAAGACTAGGCGCATAGAACCAGGTGACCAGCAGAATGTAGAACTATGAACTGGCAGTGGGGGGAGGTCTGCTCATGCTTTAAATAAGGGCCCTCTGCTGGGGGTTAACTAGGGAATAGGCTGCACCTGCCAGTTAGTGCAGAGCAGCTGAATTAATCAGACGAACCAGGGCTAACCATAGGGACCACAATTCAAGGTGAGCCCATGCCTCTAGCCTGCCAGAATAGGGGAAAGGTAAGGGAACAGGCTAGAATGCAAGAGGTCCCAGGTTCAAAACCAGCAGAGGGATAATTCCTTACAGTGAAAGCAAAGGATTGCTTAAAGCTATGTACCTAGAGGAAACCCACAAAAACACAGGAAGACCCACCACACAGATAGTGTCCTGGTCATTTCTCTGCATAAATATTTAACATATAAAAGTGTTTATTAAGTCAGTTTATCTGGTGAGGGGGCCAAAGCTTCATGGCACTATGTTCCACAAATATCTTCTCTTTTGCTTCTGCCATCACTGTGAGCTATTCAGGATAAGAAAGTCCCCCAGTATCTTCATCTCCTTGAAAGAACATGTACATTTTGATTCAACATCTCTGCTCAAAATTCACACTATTTGGGACAATGAATTGTGGAAGTTCTTGAATAAAGGATAGGAAGGAGACTATAGTAGCACCTCTATGGAGGCCGCATCCTTGCATCAAACAGGAACCAGCATTTTCTTGACTGTTCTCTTACGTTAATACAGGTACAGTATATCCTGGGAACAAATGTACTTTGTAGGTGAAAGCAAGAAAGCAAAGTAAGAGGGAAATAATTATACATCTGTCCCTTGATCTTTTCTTTAGATTGGTGATCCCCAATAAATAGCTGGAAAGAAACATGTCCCCAACCCCTTGGATGTTGCTCACAGTGGCCTAAAAGCAGGTGTTTATTATTATGGAAGGTGGTTGCATAAAAACAGGTGTATTGCCAAATCAAGCTTTCTGTGGGATGGAAGTCCATATAGAAGCTACCGAATAGCCAATCATACCACTTATTTGGCACCTCCAGGAAGTTTTTGCATGCCTGTGTTGCTTTCTAACTCTTTTAGATTTGAATGTGTTTGTTGATAAGGGTTGGGGACCTCTGCTTTAGATTAATGCAAAGGGGAGAAGAATGATGTTATAATGGCCCTTTAAAGCAATGTGAAAACTTGTACTTATACCCACAATTATTACAGTACCAATTTATGAGGTTGATTTAAACCATTTCATCCTTTGAACATCTACTGAAGGAAAAAGATTCAAATGTCAAACTGTGTGCTTCTATTCTATTGAATGGAGGCTGGTGAGAGGTGAAATACGTTGCTCTATGGACTTTACAAATAGACCCCTAAATTGCCATCTTTGTTGTTGCCCGTGTGAGTGCAGACCCCCAGTTGTTCAGCTCCGAGGTTGTTTTGGATGGCTGGATATATAAGATTATAAGAAGACTCAGGATCTTAAATTAATAAAAATAAACAGTGGAGCCGTGTGTATTTGCTCACACTCTGTAGACATTCTTACACCACAGGTAACAGCGTATGTGGATGCCAGCAATTTACCCCCCAACCGACCCCCAAATTTCAACTATTTGCTGCCTCCTGTGAACAGTTGGACTTTTCGTACTTTGACATCTGTATCAAAACAAGTGTTTATTTGTATTTATTATTATTTCCCTGGGCAGGCCGTCTGTCTGTGCTCTCTTCTGGGGTTGGGTTCATGGTAGCAGTGATTACATGAAGTATAAAATAGAAATATATTTGACTCATACTCATCAAAACATTTTTAATGGTACAGTGGTTTTTTGCAGTGAATTAAAATCCCTAATGGTCAAGTGCCATAATTACATTTTGCTAAAAATAGAAAAATATTGATATCGCTACTGAGGGTGCCATTTCTTTTTACCCATGCCCAAGATGTAAGCCCTGCAAGAGAAATGAGTGAACACAGTGCCGGCTCACGGGGGCTGTTTAGATCGGTTTTGATATGAATAAATGTTTGGATCTAAAGATTAGCCCCCTGCAGAGACCTCCAGTCTCAGGCTAAAATGTCCTCGTGCAGAAGTGCAACAGCACCAATGAGCAAGAGATCTAGTCCCGTAGTACCAGCACAGAGCCCAGTGATTGGCTGAGCCCTACACCTCACAGTAGATAGTAAATCCATCATGAGGTTATATACAGTGCACCATTGTGGTCTGGCCTGGGTCTGTCACTGCTCTCTAACGTTAGGGGATGGGTAGAGGGGACACCTATGGAAATTTGAAAATATAGAAAGACAATGGGCAAATGTCAGGTTGCACCAGTACTTTGCACTTTGCAAACTGACTTCCCAGTTGTAATTGAACCCTTATGCTAGGAAACTCCTCACCTTCTCATAAGTGATCCATAGCAACAATGCCTCAAATGTCCAACCTATGGCTCTTTAGAAGAGATGAGAGGCACAATTTAGCATGCTCTGGGTTTTACCAAGTGTGGTGCACTGACACCAGAGGAAAACATTCCATAATATGCTGATGAACTTTCTTGTTTGTTAATATTTGGGGAGATATTCTGGTAAACATTTTAGATAGGGACCCATGCAAAAATTCATCAAACCCAATGTTCTATCATAGATTTCCTGTAGGCCATGCCCATAAGGTACCTATGATTACGTGTGGCAACACACTAAACGCGTTAGGTGATATGTGTGTGGAATAAAGTCCTTTTAACCGAAGCATACCTTTGTCCAGTGGATCCTTGGAAGTGCATGCCAAAGGTGGAGGTGATACGGAGTGTTTTCCCCAGGCTACGGGTTTGGGGCATGGCACCCGGGCCACGAACAAGGAGGGGTGAGTGCCGTTGAAGCTTTTTTCAGTATTGAAAGTTTATGTGGAGGGTTCGGGGCAAGGGCACCCAAACCACAGTGTTCTCTTGGTGAGCATTCAGTGGGAACGGAACTTAGTTCATTTTTTAAGAATATAATAATTTGCACCAGGAGAAAAAACATTTTGAGCTAGGAGCACGTGTACATTGATTGTTTACATAATATGCTGATGAACTTTCTTGTTTGTTAATATTTGGGGAGATATCCTAGTAAACATTTTAGATAGGGACTCATGCAAAAATTCATCAAACCCAATGTTCTATCATGGATTTCCTGTAGGCCATGCCCATAAGAATGAACATCGGTTATCTGTACACTGATAGCTCACAAACTATGGTGCCTTCTTGTTATGGGGCAGCAGAGCAGATTAGAAAAACCTGAGAAGATTGATGGCCTGTGCAAGGTGGAAAATGCAGTACCATAAGGAGAATGTTTATCCGTTCTCAACGGTCTCTGTTCCGTTAGAGAAAACAATGAGGGCAGTGAGAAGATAAAACATAGGAAAAGCAAACAAGTCATGCATTATATAAATAACAATAACTAGCAAATAACAATAACATCTTTGTTACTTTGTTAGACTCCATGTTGCTCAGGCACTTACCTAGTGCTGGTAAGGCAAGCCTGGGAATACTCCATAAAATACAATACAGACATGCACGTTTTGATATGCAACTGTTTGTTATATTATTTAAGAAGAAGAAGATAACAGGTGTTTATATTGGTATAGTTGGTACATCAGAAAATTTTCAATCTTCTTTTCAGGACGGATCACAGGATGGTGTGTCAAAACTCAGCACCTACAGTACCTGGCATATATGCCAAAATGGTCTTGCACTATGGTCAAATCAGCACAGCTCTACACCAAATCTGTTCTTGAATGGCTTGCTTTTCTCTCTGGGACACTCTAAAGCATTATCTTAATGGAATCACAGGCTACTCAATTGGGTTTTAGCTCTAAACAGTTGTAGTGATCACTTCTCCACACCCTGGCCACCAGGAAGAGTCTCAGAATGCTTATTACTCTTTTCTTCCCAGGCTAGATTTCTTGCATGAACTATGCAGGCCAAGTACTTAATTGTTTTTATTATGTAGGGTCTACACTAGTCTCTCTACTAGCTCTCCATTTGGTGATGCTCAGTCATGATGGTTCTCTCCTGGAAAGGTTGTCCTGCTCCTCCCTTCTTCAACAGGTTATTTTCTCCAGCTGTCCAACTGGACTGCTTGTTTGAAGACCTGGTTAATACAAGGGGGCTGATTTATCGAATTTCGAGTTCATGGGAGTTTTTTAAAACGTTAAAATCAAATTTAAAAAAAAACTTTAAAAAAAAATGGGTTGTAGTAATCACTTCCTGGGCATCCGGAAAAGTCACTGAATGCTAATTAGCCTTTTCTTTCTCAGATAGAGCTCTTGAATGAGCTCCGCAGGCCAAGTACCTACCTATTTTCTTGAACAGTTTCCACAAATCTCTCTACTAGGGGGTGATGCTCTGCTATGTTTGTCCTCTGTTGCCCTGCTCCTCCCTTCCTCAACAAGTTTCGGCTGTCAAATTGGGCTGCTTATTCCAATACCTGGTTGGTGCTCAGAGATATATTATAACTATTTTCACTGCTTACCAAATTCACCTGCAGTTCTATAGAGGAAGCTGAAAACATTGCAAGGAACAGCCCAATTGAAGCAATATGGGAACAATTATACAAAGAGTCTATTAGACGAATACACAAGAAACATTTTCCTTTTGTTTAAAATGTGGACTTTTTAAATACTTTTTATAGTGTAGTAGTGGTAATTCATTTTACTGGGAGATAATCATTATAATAGGCAGCCATTATTCTGCAGGTATATAGTTTATTTGTAATACTTATGCTGCCTAAAGATTCATATCTGTATGTGTTTGTAGAAACTCCTGCTTTAGACACCTCCTTCTCCCGTTGTTGGAATTGTTGGAATTGTGCTTACTAATACACATTTTTGCTTTGCAATTCCAAACAAATAAAACACATTTTTTTGCCAACCGCAACTCTTGCCCCATCCGTGACCCACTTGAATGTCCCATGCATCCTCTTGTGAAATCCCTGAAGTGTGGCCCATTTCTGTGCCTGCATGTAAACAGGGTGAAAGAAGAGCAGAGGAATTTGTTTCTTGGAGGAAACCTTGAGCACAGTCAGTTATGTTATTTTATGTCATTCTTATATACACAGATAGAGCCAGGGAAAGTTAACTCCAGCAGGACCATGCTGTTTCCACTCAGCCTATGAACCTACAGCAATACAGTATTTATTTTATTTTTGCTAAACTGAAATTAATATGCACCGGACTAGAATATTTGTCACAGGAATGAAACAAGGGGTAAAATACAATAAACAGTTGTACTGAGTTTGGAAGCTCTTAGCAACCAATAAGAAAGAACCATTTGTTTGAATGCAAGTATTTGATTTGTCGCTGTGGGTTATGAGAAGTGGTGCAACTTAAAGTAGAACCAAACCCTTGATGATAAAACCACCTACCCTACATAGACCTCATCCCTGCTCCTCCCTTAGGTGTTACCATTAGGGATGGCGCGAACCGCGGAAAAAAAGTTCGCGAACATGATCGCGAACTTCCGGAAAATTGCGAACGGTTCGCGAACCCCATAGACTTCAATGGGAAGGCGAACTTTAACAGCTAAAAAAGACAGTTCTGGCCAGAAAAATGATTTTAAAGTTGTTTAAAGGGTGCAACGACCTGGACAGTGGCATGCCAGAGGGGGATCAAGGGCAAAAATGTATCTGAAAAATCCATTGTTGACACAGCGCTGCGTTTTGTGCTGTAAAGGGAAAAAAGTCACTCAGGTGGTTGTGGAGACTGTAATATTATTGATATTTAGACAGAATGTGAACAAGCTCACACAGCTAGATGGCAGTTGTTTGAAGAACACACTGGGCAAAAAATGCCTACAGGGCAAAAAATGCCTACAAGGTCAACGTATACACTACTACAGCGGTGGATACGGATTACGTAAAATATATTATGGCTGCTTGAAAAAAGTCACTCAGGTGCTTTTTCTGGAGAGGGTAATATTATGGATATTTAGACAGAATGTGAACAAGCTCACACAGCTAGATGGCAGTTGTTTGACGTACAGTAGATTACTAGCCAGCAAACTTACTTTCAACTGTCCCTGAAATCACTAACAGCTCTCTCCCTACACTATCTCTTCAGCACACACAGGCAGAATGAAAAAACGCTGCAGGGCTTCGGTTTTTATAGGGAAGGGGAGTGGTCCAGGGGGTGTGGGGGTGGTCCAGGAGGGAGAGCTTACTGATTGGCTGCCATGTATCTGCTGGTCTGGGGGAGAAATGGCAAAAAAAAAGCAGCAACTAAGGCGAACCCAAATTGGCGAACGTTGCGCGACGTTCGCGAACTTTCGGCTAGCGCGAACAGCCGATGTTCGCGCGAACAAGTTCGCCGGCGAACAGTTCGCGCCATCCCTAGTTACCATCTGTAATTGCCCCATAGTCTTTACTTACCCCTCGTTGCAGATTCAACACAGCGAGTCTTCTTTCTTCACTTCGACAATTTCCATCACTTTTGTTGCATGCGCAGTTGTCAAAAACCAGATGACGGCTTCAATGTGCCAATATGCCCCTTAATTCCTCAAGAAGACCAAAGAGCTGAATTTAGCTCCCCCACAGCCTGCAAAGTAAGTACAAGGAACGCTTACAGGGGGCAGAAGCGCTAACACTGGGTGGGTGGGCAGATTGGGCCACTGAGGGGGTAGTAGCCCTGGTGGGCCTCGTACACCCCAGTTGGAAGCTGATGATACTGCATTTTAATGGACATATTGGGGGGGGGACATATCTGCTCATTTGGTAATGGATGTTTAATAAATGTGTTTTTTGTATTGGCTTGTTAGCAGTGGGGAGAAATGTCACATTGAGGAAGAACACCAATAAACCATTAATATCTCAAAGACTAAAGTAATTCATTATCCATTGTCTTAAGCCCCTACTTATTGTACAGTAGCAGCCAGGACGGGGGTTTGAATGATAAATGGGAAAGATAAGTAATAAAAATGATAAAAATCTAGCCTAGGAAGGAATCTACTTTCCAGTTGCCGGGGTCACTGACCCTACCAGTCGTGAGGTTAAAGAGAGGCAGAACAGAAAAGGTCTTTAAAGTGCGAGGGATTGTGTTCCACCTTGTGCAGAAGGAGCTGGAGCTGCTGTATTTGCTCTGTATTTGCTCTGTATTTGCTCTGAATTTGCTCTGTATTTGCTCTGTATTTGCTCTGTATTTGCTCTGTATTTGCTCTGAAGCTTGTCCTATTGACCTCTTTCTATTTTATCTGAGCTTAATGAATTTCAGAAGCCCTAAGCGTGAGAACGAATGGGCTCATGGACCACATGTGACTGCTGGTATGTGATGCGCATTTCTGGGGAATTCAAACAGCAGGGGGATATATTTGACTAAACCATTTCCTCAATTACAAACCCTGACACATGTAAGGGATTGATTAAAATATAGGTTTTTTACAGGCTGAATCGTCCAAGCGAAATGACACGACTTGGAATTTACATGTGCGTTTCCATGGGAAATAAAGTCTACAAATCCCGTGCCCTCTTTTGCACTTTATAAAGGGGATGAGTCACATCGCAATGATCCCAGTCAACAAATACGTTTCCTATTAAAGACTTATAACTTCTTAATCAAATCATTTTGTTTTATGCTGTGACCTTTTCTTTGCTTCTGTTCTCCAGTTCCCAAATCCCGTCCTGCTTGTTTCAATATAAAGGGGAAATAAACTAAAAAATATACTATGCCACATTGCACAGCAGAATAGTACACTTACAAACTTTACCCATCCCATTGCTCCAAGCGGCCTCTCCAACCATGGCCTCTACATATGTTTTCTGCCCTGTAACCTGCAAAATAACATAACAGCCCCAGTCATGTGGCTCAACTGGGGACTCCCTGCACCCTTCCTCTAAATTGCTATGAGACTGTTCGAATTTAACCCACTGCATTAGTTAAAGAACCCCCGATGTCCCTGTAAAAGCCGCTATCAAAGGGGCAAATACGAGATACGAAAATTCGATAGCGTTGGCTTCGCTAGCGTTCGCCGCACTTCGCCAGGCGCTGCGCAAATTCACTAAGATGCGAATTTGCACTCAGGGTGGCAAATGTTAGCGTAGTTGCGCTACTGTTCGTTCGCCAGGCAAAGCGCAGTTACGCTAGCGATGCCTAATTTGCATACAGCACGAATTTCAGTATAATAGAAGTATATGTTCCAGCCACTACATTCCACTACACAAGCCCAGGAAACCTTTAATAAATAAAATAAAGTTGTTGCCCTACATGTGCCCCCTGTATAGTTGTGTTGCCATATGTTAGGGAATGTAGGGGGGAAGGAGGGTAACCCCCCCCCAAAAAAAATCAATCTTTTTCAGACTATTACCCTCCTAAACTAAAATACTCCAGCGTTTTTTTGGGACTTAGAAAAAAATTTTCCATTTTGTTTTTCAAACTCCATCTATTGTATTGAACTTTGCCAGGTCTGACCAGGCGAAGTAAAGTCTAACGTAAGTGGTAACATTCATTAAAATTTTTATCTTAGTGAATTAGCGTAATTACGATCCTTCGTCAGTGCACAACTTTGCCTGGTATAAGGGTGCAAAGTTGCGCAAGTCTATCTACGTCACGCTGGCGAATTAGCGCTAGCGTTCTACGCTTCACTCTTTAGTGAATTTGGGCCAAAGTGTTCTAGTCAGGTTCCCCATTTGAGTTACAAATTCTCAGCATGATGAGCGTAATATCCCAGTCCCCTGCTTGAGTCAAAGACTCCCTGCCCCCCTGTAAGATTCTATCATAGTGGTCTAGTTCCACCCACTGTTTGACTCCCTGCTCTCCACCTGTAAGATTCCATCAGAGTGTTATAGCCCAGGCCGCTGCCTGTTACTGACTCCCTGCCCCTCCCTCTATAAGCTGACATCAGAGTGTTCTAGTTCCACCCAATGCTTGAGTCTCAGACTCCATGACCCTCCTTCTGTGAGATCCAATCAGAGTATTTTAGCCCAGCCCACTGCTGGACTTACTGACTCCCTGAACCTCCACCTATAAGCTGCCATCAGAAAGTCCTAATCCCACCCACTACTAGAGTCATAGGCTCCCTTCCTCATCCCCTGTATGCTGCAATCACTGTCAGAGTGCTCTGGTCCAGCCCACTACTTGAGTTACTGACTCCTTGCACCTCCCCTGTAAGCTTCCATCAGAGTTTTCTAGTTCCACCCACTGCTTGAGTCACAGACTCCATGCACCTCTCCCCCCTGTGAGATCCGACTCACTGCCGGACTTACCGACTACCTGAACCTTCACTGATACGCTGCAATAAGGAAGTTCTAGTCCCACCCACTGCTTGAGTGACAGAGGCTATCCATCTTGTTTTTCAGACTTTGCACCCAGCGCCGTTTCTGTGGACAATGCCGCCTGAGGCGGCTCCAATAATGCCGCCCTCCCGGACGGATTACATTAACGGTGGGAGGCAGCAATGCTAGTGTGGATTGCACAATTGCGCTCTCTCGCACTAGTAAAGCCGAAATTTGGATCTTAAAGGCACCAGGAGCGGCTTTTTTGCCACCCCTGGAAACCTTGCTGGCGCTGCCGCCTGAGGCGGCCTCATTGGTGGGGCACCCCTGTTTGCACCACTCTAAAGCATCATAATAGAATAGCATATTTAACAGCCATTGAGTGGGACCATGATATGATAACTCTGGCTACTTCTCTAGTTGGTTTCCACCATCAGGTTGGACATTGTTGGATGCTCTCTTTCCCTTGTCCCTTGGAATAAAGAAACCTTCTAGCCTCCATAGTTGGTGGTAGACCCACTCAATGGCATGCTCCCAAACCAGTGTCTCAGTTGGTTGACCTTATAATTCAAGGGTGAAAAAGTCACCCTAGCAAGCCATTGAGTGGGACCATGATATGATAACTCTGGCTACTTCTCTAGTTGGTTTCCACCATCAGGTTGGACATTGTTGGATGCTCTCTTTCCCTTGTCCCTTGGAATAAAGAAACCTTCTAGCCTCCATAGGTGGTGGTAGACCCACTCAATGGCATGCTCCAAAACCAGTGTCTCAGTTGGTTGACCTTATAATTCAAGGGTGAAAAAGTCACCCTAGCAAGTCACCCTAGCAAGCCATTGAGTGGGACCATGATATGATAACTCTGGCTACTTCTTTAGTTGGTTTCCACCATCAGGTTGGACATTGTTGGAAGCTCTCTTTCCCTTGTCCCTTGGAATAAAGAAACCTTCTAGTCTCCATAGTTGGTTGTAGACCCACTCAATGGCATGCTCCCAAACCAGTGTCTCAGTTGGTTGACCTTATAATTCAAGGGTGAAAAAGTCACCCTAGCAAGTTAAACCCTCACATTGCCATGACCCATAACTACTTCTTTCCAGTGAGTTATGGGTAACAGGAGCAGTGTTCCGTAAATGCAAATAAAAATGAAAATAAATACAAGTCACTCTTGAGTCACAAGTGGGAGCTTATGCAAGCGAGTGTTCTGACTGCCGCCTCGGCTCATGGTGGCTGTAAATAGTTGCCGGCATATTGCAAACAGATGGAGCTTATTTCTGACAGTGTTTAGAAACATCTGATGTGTTTGTATGTCAGGAAGTTATATTACAGACTGTGCCGTCTGCCCTGTGCCTTGCTACAATCGGGGTCACTGCCGAGTCACTTGTGTTACTTCCAAAAATTCTCACATACTCATTATTAATCATCACCATGTGCCTGCAATTTAATCACTCAATATCTGATTGGAAGTAAGGGTGAATAAGAAATATATAGCACGGGGAATAAATTCTTTCCAAAAAGTGGCCATATTGATTCCCTTAGACAGTACAGTATGAGGGTATAGATTATTGTGTGCCCAGAA
>CM044431.1:8018311-8053471 GCA_024363595.1 Xenopus borealis
ATATATACAGAAGCTTCCTTATTGCTTCCCTTAGACAGTACAGTATGACGGTATAGCTGATTGTGAACCCAGAACATTTTTATTTAAACTACGTTGGGAATCTTTTATTGATCAGGTTCTCATTACAAACCACAAAACATAAAACAAATGTACAGGTATGGGCCCAGCAAAATACTTGGGATCTGGGGTTTTACGGAGATGAGACTTTTCCATACTTCTGCTAAAAAAAAATCATGTAAAACCTATATAAACCCAAAAGAGAATGTTTTGGATGCAATATATTAGCTCAGGTCAAGTACAAGCTACTGTTTTATTATTATAGAAAATAAGTAAATCAGTCTATGGGAGATGGCCTTCCCATAATTCAGAGCTTTCTAGGATATGGCATCCCATACCTGTATAATATTCTTTAGTAAAAGCCACACAAACTTAATGCCACATATTGAAATTAAAGTTAATTTAACTTCCTCCTCTCCCTCCCCATATCTCCTGACCTGAATTCAAGTCATTCCTTCAGAATCACTTTCCTGTTTTGGGTACACATAACCACCCCCCCCCAGAAACTCTTTGTTTCCCATTTCAATGACCTTCCTTTCATTTTCTTCACTTGTTCTTCTTTGATGGTCAACCTCTCTCACATGCTGCTCCACCAAGAAATAAGAGATTCAAGCTAAAAACAAGCAACCTCTCTTTCTTTTACTCTATCTGATCCTCCCCGCCTTCAGTCTTATTGCCCCGCCTTTTCTTTTACCTCTCCTCCCTCTTCTTTTCTCCTCCACCTCTACCTCCTCTATCTCAGTCCTGATCAATTTGTCCTCTGCTAACTCTATCCAGCTCTTCCCCCTGAAAGGATATTTGCATTTTCTGTTGGTATATTTGTTTCAAGAACCAGTTTCCCTGACGCCTTGATTTCCTCACTTTTGTCCTTCCTTCTTCTTCCTCATCCCTTGTACTGGGGAACCTCCCACCTGCTCCCCTAAACTTACTGCTTTGCTTTCTCCATCTTCCCTCCTTCTGCCTCCATAGCATTCTGGTCTCTTCTCCTCTGCTGCCTCCATCCTCCCTTCCAACTCTATCCCTTCCTCTTGTTGTGTCAAGCATCTGGGCCTTCACAGTGTGTGTGTGTGTGTGTGTGTGTGATCCAAGGATACACGCAGGTTACAGTGGGTTTTTTTTTTGCACTCCTTACTAAGATGTCCTTGAGTCCCATACAGATCACATACCTTATTCTCACATTTGCAACATTGTCCTGGTAGTCCTGGGTAGAAGAAGAAACCTCTCTATAAAAAAAAGCACTTGGGGAGATGTTGAGGATCAAATTATGTTCTGTGGCATGGACTCATTCTTGAACTGTTTGGTGACAATGTTGGTTCATGACATAGATATGAGAATCACTTGTCATTCCTCTGAATCATCCTGACAAAAAGTTTCCTCCTCTTCCAGAAATTGGGGTTAGCCTACTCTGTAGCCCTTCCCTATGCCTCAGTACTGTCAAGAGCATATTCCAGCAAAAAAATCCAATGGCACACAGGATCCATGCAAACAAGTGCTTTTGCGTGTTTATTGCTGATGCAACGTTTCGGGGTCACGCCCCTTTCTCAAGGTTCTACATGGCCTGGTGGTCCAGAGAGGTCACATTCCAAATAAAGGTTAATGACACATGTCCCATCTTCCAAGATGGCCTCAGTCCCTACTCCCTGATTACTATTCCTTCCAGCAGCAATCTCCTTAGACATACACTGCTGCTACAGAAATTAACCTCAGGTTCCCCCAAGGCCTGTCCTTGCTGAGCTGTTTTCGATATGCCAAGGTACTACATGTTGAATGTTTCACCTCCATTATTGCAAATTGCACCCTCTTATTTCCCCTAACCAGGTTCACATTGAGCAGCTGCTTCTCTGCTGTACAGTAGCTCTGTCTGCATGTTGCACCCTGTGCTGTACTGTACATACTGTATCCTATTCAGTAGCATGGAAAACTGACTGGGGGAGTGTTAGTCTCAAAAATCACAATTTATGTTTAAAATGTTTTTCGCGAATGTTTAGCGCTGCTAGCGTTAACACCTGCTGTGGAGTTTCTCTAAATATTTTGTCACAAAATACACTTTGAGATTGCAAAATTTTATCACACATACAGCAAATATTTGCAAGAGCCATTTGGTCGCGAAGGTTTGCGAGGAAGTTATTGAAGCTAATTTTTATACCCTTGTTCAGCATACATATACAGTATAATGGTCAGATATTTGATACTGTCCTTTGTGAAGCTGCAAGCACCTGCCTGTTGAAGGTGGCAAAGAGCTGCTTCCTAAAATGTAGGCAACTGAGTTCTTCCTCAAGGGCCCTTGCCTTAAAGCAGAGATCCCCAACCTTTTGAGCCTGTGAGCAACATTCAGAAGTAAAAGGAGTTAGGGAGCAACACTAGCATGAACATTGCTCTTGGATGCAATGATGTGATTGGCCACTTAGTAGCCCCTTTGTGTATTGTCAGCCTACACTGAAGCTCTGTTTGGCAATACACCTGGTTTTTACACAACAGAAACTTGCCTCCAAGACTGGAATTCAAAAATATGCTCCTGCTTTGAGGCCACTGGGAGCAATATCCAAGGGGTTGGAGAGCAACATGTTGCTCACAAGCTACTGGTTGGGGATCACTGCCTTAAAGCATAGGTAAACCTTTAAAATAAGTGAATGTAAAATTGATGAGGGTGCTATTCTAAGAACTCTTGCAATGTAAATTAATTATTTATTTATTTTTAATCTCAAGATATTAAGGGATACATGTACTTTTAATATGAATGAATTTTGTTACAACAGCACCACCTGCTGGTCAATTTCCCACCAGTCTGACCACCAAGTAGTCAAGGAAGTTGTCAGGAGAAAGAAAGAGTCTGTTCTGATGTTCCTCTGCTTAGGAAAAAAAATAGAAAACATTTCTTAAATTTTTCTCTGCTTTCCTTGAAAGGGCATCAGACTGCTCAAAAAATACCCTGAATTTAACTCTCACCCTTATAGCAATCCATTATAGAAATATCCTCACAACTAACTTCAGACTCTAATCTGCTGTCCAGGTGGTATCCAAGAAGAGAGAGTGATAAGGAAACCGTTTCCCCCTCCCAACTGCAATTTAGGTCCCAAACTTAGCTGTCTATTGACTCTAGAGGACTGCCAGTAAACATGTAGGTTAATTAAATTATCTCCTACAATATGAGGCACTAACATTTTAACATTTCTTTTTAAGTAGGTAAGAAACTTTAACTAACTTTTACAAACCACAGTCCAAATGAAGGAACAAAAAAAAAATGAATGTAAAATTGATGAGGGTGCTATTCTAAGAACTCTTGCAATGTAAATTAATATGTTAATATGAATGAATTTGGTTACAACAGCACCACCTGCAGGACAATTTCCCCATATTCTGACCACCAAGTAGTCAAGGAAGTCGTCAGGAGGAAGAAAGAAGCTGCTCTGATGTTCTTCTTTCTTTTGAGAGAGATTTCTAATTTTTTTTTCTAACCAGAAGAACATCAGAGCAGCCTCTTCTTTGACTACTTGTTGGTCAAAATGGTGGTAAACTGACCAGCAGGTGGCGCTGTTGTAACAAAATTAATTTGCATTAATAGTACATGTATCCCTTAATATCTTGGAATAAAAAAAATAAACAAAAATAAATGAATGTACATTGTAAATGTGCTTAGAATAGCACTCTCATAAATTTTATATTCACTTATTTAACTGTTTACTTTAAAATATGCAATATCCAAATAATATATCCATATCCAATTTGAAGTGGGGTTGACACCTAAACCCCAATTGTCTGCATACAATGTCTTATGGAGAGGAAAGATAGTAAACTAACAATGAGAGACACTATTGTCCTCAACCCTTACACTGTACCCAGTGGATGTGTGGGACCTTTGCTTGGCAGATGAACTGACCCCCCATGACCCCTGACCATTAATAATTGAATATGTAAACAAGTGTATGGTTCTTACTCCCTCCACCTATTAAATTAAATGTTGGGTACCAAACCCACTTTCTGTTCTTCAGGAAGGCCTACTATGCCCCCTCAAGCCCTGTTCTTTTGTAGTATCTCATCCAATCCCCCATCTCTGCACTGAATAAACTTGGGGACACTTTTAGCAATGACAAGTGGAACATTTTCATTGAACTAAGACTTGTGCTTATTAAAGAAGCATAGGAAGCAAAAGCCCTTGAGAGTTCAACCTAAGCCTGAAACTTCATAGAGATCCGAATACTAGAGAGAATGAGGCCAACGTCTTCTGAGCAGTTGCAGCTTTTCCCATACTAACGAATAAGATTAAGGGCACTTTCTTATTGAATTATCGGCAAGCGTTGCTGACAGCCTGTGAACGTCTCGATGGCAAAGCCACTGGATGTTTAGCTGACAGTAATGACTTCATGTCACAACAGATTATAAACAGATTTCAGCCGCTCGCTGCTGTACTTACATGACGCCCCAGCTTTAACCTATCAAACGGCAAATGCCTTGGATGCATTTTACCAATTTGGACCCTTCTTTTTTTTCCCCTTGAAAAAATAAATAAAATAAATAAATTTAGAGTTAATCTTGTTTTACTGGAATTTTTCAGATAAACTCGGAGCGAGCTTCCAGTTGGAGAGCAGCCACGCTATTACTAAGGTGTCTGGCACAATGGCAAGGAGGCTAATAAAAAATAGAGTGTGTTCTAAAAAAAAATCTTTGTTAGTAGAAAATGATGTTTTTCTGCACAACGCCAAGAAAATCCAAAGTCGTGGGATTTATTTGTGGGCGTGTTGATTGTATAAGAATTAAATACTAATGGGTTTGGAGCCTCTAATGTGAGCCTAATCTAAGATAGGTCTTATAAATGTCTAGGATCTTAAACCAAGTCTTCGAGTGTCTATCAGGTAGGGAAGGCAAAACAATAGGATTACCTGGCTTGAGATGTTTTCCACTACATTAGCCAAAAATGCAGGTTTATCCAATTGGCCTTCCATGCTGGAGATCAAATGCTTGCTAAGTTAGGGATTACATCAGGAACAGAATGTGAGAGCGTGTAGAACAATGGACTGGGCAGACGGGAAACATGCCCATCATCTCCTTCCTTATTAAGACCCACTGACTGGGCCTGCACACGCCATCTAAGCTCCCAACGTTCAGGCAAGCGCATAAGACTCTAGAAGCTATGATATCACACTTCATAAAATAGGGTTTCCATAAGCCATCACTTTATTTAATAAACAACAGTAGCTTCCAGTTATTCTGCAGAGAATGAGCCAAGGTTTTATGTTCTTTGTGCAGTGGGATATTCTCTAGCAGACCCTCCCTACCGTAGAAAACAGAAACTTGTAAGATTTCCCCAGAGCCGGCTCACTAGAGCAGATTTTACTGCAGTCGAAATTTCTCAAAGCAGACACACTGACTCCGGTTTTTTTTCCCTTTATCTGACACCAGCCAATAGGAACGGCTCCCGAATATATGTTTTCTTGCCTGTTAGGTTAAAAAAAAAGTAGTGAATTGAGGGTGTATAGAATTTTCCTCTCTGTACTCTATGTAACATTCCAGCCCAATGGGACCTCATTAAGCAAGATACAAAACTCTCCAGGTTGTAGCATGTTTTTACAATAGTTCAACTGGGATGATGGGAAAGAAAGCAAAAGAAATTTAATGCCAGAAAAAGGTTCTGAAACAGAACATTTTAGAATTCATTATTCTTTAACTTCAACTAACTAACTAAATGAAATTGCACATTTCAACAATTTTTGGTGAATTTATTTGGTCATTTACAAAAACACATTTTGCTGAATTTTCCACAAAGATGGGCATTCCTCAAATGGTCTCGTCACTTATTTCATCTACTGTATGTATAACGTAACAAGGTGTTCATGTCTGCTTTGTTTTCATTTGTGGAAAATGTAAACCCTTCTACAAATTTACAAATACATGTAAAATAGCTTGGGTAATATGCATGGCACCAAATCAGTCCAGGGATGGGCAAATCTGACCCATTTTGCTTTGCCGAAAATTCACCAAAATGCATTGAAATCTATGGGGGACAATTAAGTTTTGACATGGGAGGCAGCACAACAATTTTTTTTGACGCATAAAAATGTTTCACTCAATGGAGTCTAGGGGCGTCTTTTTCACTCATCACTAATGATGGCTTGTGCCTTGACTACTTCTCTACAAATTCTTTACATATATATATATTAAAGTAAATGCTCACATAATAGTATGAGACTCAGCACATTCTTCTGCCACACTGGATTAAAAATGGTCCATGGTTTTCAGTAATTGGAAGATTCAGATATACATTATATATAGTTTCCTAGAATGGGTATTTGTTGGTCAATCACAACTTGGAATTGAATCCCTTCATTGTGATGTTGAAGGTTGCTTTGCGTTACTATGAGTCACACATGTGATTTCCCGTTTCTTTTAACTTGAACCCAGGAAACAGTTAAAAGGAAAAGACTTAATGATATGACTCCTGTAAGGCACCGATCCAAGCCATTGTGCCAAACAAGTAAAGAGCATTATGAGATACACACACCGGAACCAATTATATCTATGTCCATGATAGTTTATGCAGGTGATCTAATAAATCCAAGGTTCCTCCTAAGTCAAGATGCAGTTTTGCTGAGTTGTAGCCAAACCTCAACTAGTTCTCTTGGGAATAGCCAAGAAAACAATCACATCCCTAAGTGCTGCATTAAATCTTCCATTCCTGCTGACATCACCCTCAAAAAAATCCTATCCTTCTATCCTTTATAAACAGACCTCCTTCTAGAAAAGGAATACAATAAAAAAATAATGGGGTTTTCCAGATAATGGATCTTTCCATAATTTAGTTCTTCATATCTTGAGTCTACTAGAAAATCATATAAACATTAAATAAACCCAATAGGATCATTTTGCCTCCAGTAAGGATTAATTATATCTTAGTTGGGATCAAGTAAAAGTGACTGTTTTATTATTACAGAGAGAAAGGAAACAGTTTTTTTTTTAAATATGGATTATTTGGATAAAACGTTGTTTATGGGAGATGGCCTTTCCGTAATTCGTATGATTTCTGGATAATAATTCAAAGATCCACACTCAGATTCAAATATTGTCTAAATATATCACAGTGTGACGAGTTACAACCTTATCTTAATCTTTATTTTTAGCAAATTCTACAAAAGTCCAAAATGAGGACACTCGCCTCAGGTGGCAGCGCCTCCCTGGTAACCAGGGGCGGAAAAATGCCGCTCCTGGTAACTAAGAGCTGAATTTCCGGTTTTCAACCTGGAAATTTGGCTCTTCTAGTGCACAGTGCGCACTTGTGTGCTCTGCATTAGGGCCGTGGATCCCCCCTACCCCTGTCCGGAGCTGAAAAACTGAGTGCTGTGGGGTGGGGGGAGGCAAATTGAAGGCCTACACTTGATAAAGGGCAGGTTAAGCCCGAAACATGTCGTGTACTTGTAGTCACTGGAATTAAAGAAACTTCACAGCATATCTGCTGTTTGAGTGCTCTCCTCATTTATTGATTGCAAATTGAAGGCCTTCTCAGGCGGCGAAGTGGGCTGGATCATCGCTGTTTGGTGTTCTGTATTTGCACAGCATACGCGTTTTAAATTTGGCGCCATATGTAAATTAGCCTTCACTTGCGCAACTTCGCTTTGCCTAACTAATTTACGCTAGCGCAACTTTGCTACCTTTCGGCTCCCTTTTGGATCTTTGTGAATTTGCGCAGCCCTGATGAATCTACGCTTGGAGTGCAGCGAAGGCAACCACTGTAAGATTTTTAAGGGTGTAACAATTTAAAATTTAATATATATATATCTATATACATCAATTCCTGCACTTGCAGGGCTTAAAAATCTAACAGAAATCTAACAGAAATTTATTGATAACACAACTTTCGACTAATGTTTTGGCCTTGTCAGAGGCCTTTCTCAAAGTGCCAAACCTATCTATGAACAAGTCTTATAACAGCCGACTGGCTGGAAACAACAGCTGATACAGTGTCAGATAATCAGAGCAGGGTTGCCACGTTTTCTGAAAAAAAATACGGGCCTATATATTTATGTTTTTTTCCCCTATTAATAACATTAGAATCAACCATCATTTTTACCGGCTAGGCCAGGTGACAACCCTATTCACAAGCACCAATAGGAGTATATAGTTGTTCGTCATATTATAAAAGAATTTTGCTAAAAACCAACCCCTACTATTATCCCTGTTTCATATAAACAACAATTAAAAACAAGAAACGTAGTAATATAGAATGTAACATTATTTACACAATTTCAACAAGTATAAAGCATTGAAACATATCTCACTGTAGATGTTAACCATGTCTAATAGTGTCCCAACTGCTAACAATAAAGTGTCTTATGTACAGTTCCACTAGTGTCATAAATTCAGACTAACACAGTGTTCATGTCTCCTTGGCTATAAATCTATATCTCTAGCTTATCCAACCAAAGAGGAATACTCCAATAGTTACATAAAGACTTCCCATTCGCCAAGGCTCCTCCTTCTAGGGTTGATATGTTGGGGGTGTATACTCTATCTAAACCGCAGTATAACTAAATACATCAATATGCGAGTAATAGTGTTGCCCTCCAATGTGTTGCAATATAAGCCACTCTTAAAGGGCAAGGAAAGGCAAAGAAATAAAATCCCATTTTTACTTTCTTTAATGAAAAAGAAATCTATCTCCAATATACTTTAATTAAAAAATGTGTAATGTTTTTATAAGAAACCTGACTGTATGCAGTGAAATTCTCCCTTCATTTATTGCTGTGGATAGGAATTTTCATACAGTCCCTAACTTCTGGCAGGTTAACAATCATACTTTTGAACAGCAGGGGGAGCCCCCGCCTTACTTACCAGCCATGCAGAACTCAAGCAGCTTTGTTTTTTGATAATTTATGATGACCCCTAAGAAGCCCAGACCACACTGAGCATGTGCGAGTCTTGATATTGCAGAGATGTCTAACAAAGTTACAAGATGACAGCCCCCTGTGGCCAACTTTGAAAGCATAAATCATTTGTTTGATTAGGCTTGTGGTGCAGTAAGTTCATGTTTATGTTTAGTATACAAAATACACCATTTCTAGCCTTATTATATTTTACACTTTCCTTGTCCTTTAATTCACACTACAACCCCTGTGAAGTAAATGTGTGTCCTTGGCAATAAATAATGCCCTGTGTTACCACATAATATAAACCACTCCTAAATATTGATGTTGCAATGTTGTGACATCCACGTATCAGTTAATTGCAGCTCTCTCGCTGGAATTAACTGATGTCCCAACATTGCGGCAGACAATGGTGGTGGTGAAGATGTGTGTGTGCGTTTATTACTTGGGGGTATGATTAGCGATGCACGAGAGGACTGCGGCTATGGGACTTGACTCTTTTTTATGAACTATAACTCTCTTTATAACATTTACTACTGTGTGTCTAATAAACACCACATGGTGGGAAAGTGCACGGAGTGACATCATGAATGATAATTAGACCAAAGTTAGACATGCACAGAATTTTAACTACCAATTAACCCAAACAAATGTTCATTTCAAATTGCAAAAGTTATGCAAGTGAACTGCTGTAAAATATGTCCGTGGTTCTCTTGCATAAAGCTGACCATAGACCCAAAGGTTTCCCTGCAATACATCTCCCAACCTGCCACTAACCTTCAGATCAAACAAAGTAGTAAAAGAACAGATCAGCCAATGTTCTCACCCTACTGCAAAAGCATGAAAGTCCGGCAAAGCTGGTGACACTGAAGCTCATCAGATGAGCAATACATGCAGAGATATGATCGGCAGCCAACAGAAATCTTCTAACCTGTCCCATCCACTGAACGACCAATGAGGATGGCAAGATAAATGTCAGGACACTCCACACATGAGCCGAAGATCGGATCTTTGCATCTATGACCAGCTCAACTTTTGCGTATGAACATTTTTAACACACAGTAGTGAGATAACACATTGTTGATAAGGAGTTACAATGTCTTTTTGAATAGGAATATTTATGGTTTTAATGTTATGATAAGATAGCTCAGTGTTGTCACATAATACTTTTTTATTTTGTTTTTCCTTTTGGTGGATTTGTTTGGGTTAATTAGTATTTAATTCTATGCATGTCTAACTTTGGTCTAATTATCATTCATGATGTCACTCCATGCACTTTCCCTCCATTTGATATTTATTAGACACACAGTAGTAAATGTTTTTCACTCTGACAAAGGCTAGAGTGCAAGTCGAAGCGTCAGTTCCTTTCAATTAGTGCCTTTTTACTTTTTAAGACCTGAAAGTGTGGTTCAAATTTATATATATAAATTGTACGAGAAAACCTGGCCCAAGCTCAGGCTGCCCAACAAAGGATATACAACCATAATGCTAAAATACCTGTTTTTTCACCTGGAGACAGAGTACTAGTTTTGGTCCCCACAGTGGAGAGTAAATTCCTTGCAAAATGGCAGGGAACCTTTGAAATCAAGGAGAGAACTTGGGGAGGTAAATTACAAGGAACACCAACCTGGCAAGAGGAAGCCAGAACAACTTTATCATGTTAATCATGTTAATTTACTTAAACCCTGGAAAGACATGGGGGCAGATTTACTAAGAGTCGAATTTCGAATGCAAAAAAAATTCGAAATTCGACCAGGGAATAGAGGGGGAATAGTGGGAAAATTCGATCAATCGATAGAATATTCAAATCGAATTTGAATCTAATATACGAACAATTTTTAGCGATCAATCGGATTTTTCAAATTCGATCTTAGGGCATGATCCCCATTTCAGTAGGTTTAATCTGGCGAATAGGTGATCGAATTTAAATGGGAAGTATTCGACCATCGAATTTTCGAATATTCGAATAAAATTAAATTCGAATATTCAAATAATTCGAATTCGAATATACGATGGTTGAATTTGGTAGAATTTGCCTAATTTGCATATTCGAAATTCAAATCTTTTTGAAAATTCGATCGACTATTTGAATCCCTCATGTGAATATATGTGAATTTAGTAAATCTGCCCCATGATGTCATTGGTTGCAATACCAGCCTATGCTGTCCCTAATGTAACTCACGAAACCCCTGAGGTTACCATTGCAGAAACTTTGTCCACCTCCCAAAAGTTAAAGGTAAAAGAATTCCTAATGAAGAATAGGGATAATTTCTCTGACCTTCCAAGGAAGACTCCCGTTGTTGAGCATGATATCATCACTGAGCCAGGGGTTCGTGTTAAATTCAAACCCTAGAGGATTTAAACCTAGATGGAAAGCTGTGATTGATGAAGTGGTACTTGAGTTAGGGGTAATGGAAGAGTGCAGTAGTGACTGGTCTAGCCCGATTGTTCTTGTTCCCAAGCTAGATGGTAGCTGGTGGTTCTGTAATGATTTTTGCAAACTTAATTCTGTGTCCAAGTTTGACACTTACCCAATGCCTAGGGTAGACAAGCTCTTAGACAGGTTGGGTACTGCTCGGTATCTGACGACATTAGATGTTATTGGCAGATACCATTATCAGAACAGGCCAAGGGAAAAACTGCCTGTGTCACTCCTGGTGGTTCTTTCCAGTACAAAGTAATTATATTTGGCCTACAAAATAACCCAGCCACATTTCAAAGGGCTATGGATAGAACATTAAGACCTCACTAACAGTATGAGTCTGCATACTTAGATGATGTGGGGATATACAGTACGGGCACAGAGTTCAGTCTGTGTTAGATGCCCTCCATAAAGCATGCCTTACTGCCCTTGGTTTGGAGGATGCCAAGTATTTAGGTTACACCATTAACAGAGGGGTGGTAAAACCTCAGGTAAATAAAACAGCAGCCATTCAACATTGGCCACGCCCTCTTAATAAGAAGTAGGTTTGAGCTTTCGTAGGAATCACTGCCTACTACAGGAGGTTTATTCCTCATTTTGTCACCTTGGCTGCTCCATTAACAGACTTAACCAAAGGGAAAAACGCTGTCGTGGTTAAGTGGTCCCCTGAGGCAGAACAATCTTTTCAGGCCCTCAAAGATGTGTTATGTGCCCAAACAGTTTTGTATTCCCCGGATTTCTCAAAGGACTTTGTGGTCCAAACTGATGCATCAGATGTGGGTTTAGGGACAGTGTTATCCCTGCTTTATAATGGGGAAGAGCATCCAGTGGTGTATTTAAGCAGAAAGTTCAAAAACTGTTAGAGGAAGTATGCCATGATTGAAAGGAAGTGTTTGGCCATAAAGTGGGCCCTATTACCTCTTAGGCAGAAAATGTTACCTTATTACTGACCATGCACCTCTAAAATGGATGGCCCAAATGAAGGAGACCAATAGACGAGTGACTCGTTGGTTCCTCACTCTGCAGGACTACTTCACAGTGAAACATAGGCCCGGGTTAGAAATGGGCAACGTTGATGCCCTCTCCCACTTTCATTCCTGTTGGGCCTCAGTTGTTCCAACCATTGGGTTGAAACAAGGGGGAGGGGTGTGTGGATGTGGTGAGGTCACTACTAGGGGAGATTATTTATGCCCCAGGTTCCTAACAGAGTGGTTCCGGGACTGCTAGTCCAGGTCATGTTTTTTTTAGTTGTCCTGAGGCATCTCAGGTGGATAATTAAACCAGCAGCTCAAGCCAGTGTGTTCAGTTTCAGTCTGAGGGGAAAGACACAGGGAAGCTGTCTGTGTAAGCGAAGAGAGAGATATTCGAATCACTACAAGGTTGAAACTTTTGTTGTGTTTCCTTTTCAATTGTTTTGGGGAGACAGGCAGTTTGCCTACTCCTGGCTAATTAGGTAAACTAACCTGTATTAGTTAGAAGCCTATTATGTGGCAAGGAGTTTATTTTGAAATGTTTATGTTGTTTTCCTGCAAGTGAAACGTCCAGAAAGAGAGACTACCCTCTTAAGAGTTGTGATTGTGCCGTGGGCTGCTTTACCCCCAGAAAACTGATCTACCATGCTTGAATTCTTTATTTCTGTATATCTGTACCAATGTGTAATTGGAGAAATGGAAAATTTGAATCAATAGACAACAGGGGAACCTATTCACAAATATACTTATAAATCATAGTCTCTATTTAATCCATATGGTGTTAATGTGTTTAACTTATTTATCCACCAAACTTCCCATTTACGTAACAGGGACAATTTCCAATACCAAAAATTAATTAAGTACAGTGCCTTGAAACAGGCAATTTCATATTGTCCTTTCTAATCATGAACCGATGTTGACAGATAGGTGCCCTGATCTGCAGCGTGGTCTCCCCTACACAGAGGGGCCTCTCACCAAATGTTGGACCTTCAAGGGGGGACTTGAAAAAGTTAAAAAAAAAAAAAAATGTTGACTCACAGAAATGTCTGTGTATTGGCATAGCATAAAGGCTAAATAAACACTCAGGAACACTTGTAGTTGATAAAATATCAATCATTCAGGAACGTTATGTTTGGGCAGCTCTGTGTTCATGCAACACAAAAGGATAAAAAAAATTTAGGTTATGTTTTTTAGAACTGGAATAGATGATCATTGTTTCCCCTTTTCACGTTCAAATTCCATCATAAAAACCCCAAATTATTGAAAAAAGTTCAACAGATTTATGACTGATTTTTCAGGGAAAAATAAGTATGAATGCAATTCCACTTGAGATCTGGAAGAAAAAAAACATTATTTCCTATGGGATATAACATTTTTTGTTTTTGTCAAAATAAAATAAATGAAAGGGGTGGTTCACCTTTAAGGTAGCTTTTAGTATTTCATAGAATGGCCACATCTAAGCAACTTTTCAATTGATTTTCATTATTTTTTTTTTTTTATAGTTATTTGCCTTTTTCCTTTTTCTCCATCTTTGCAGATTTCAAATAGGTGTCGCTGACCCCTTCTAAAAAACAAATGCTCTGTAAGACTACACATTTATTATTATTGCTATTTTTGATTACTCATCTCTCTATCCAACCCCTCTCCTATTCATATCCCAGTCTCTTATTCAAATCAGTGCATGGTTGTTAGTGTAATTTGAACCCTAGCAACCAAATGGCTGAAATTGCAAACTGTAGAGCTGCTGAATAAAAAGCTAAATAACTCAAAAAACCCTAAGTAATAAAAAATGAAAAACAATTGTATCAGAATATCTCTATGTCATACTAAAAGTTAATGCAAAGGTGGACAACCCCTTTAATGAAATGTTCCTGCTCAAAGAAAATATCAGCGAAATCATTGCAACAGTAAAGAAGTAACAGTATTATATTAAATTTAAATATAATCAATGATCCCACTTCACTTTCCTCTTATCTGAAAGGAACAGTTTTAAAATCCTTTAACCTACAGTATAAACATAGAACTATCTTTCTCTAAAACATCATAGTCTGATGAAATACAATTTAATTCTGTTTTGACAGGTTATAATAAGGCCTTTAATTCCAGATTTCCCTAAAGATGAATGGAATTTTTCACAAAAACAAAACAGACTTTCCTTAATTTGTGGGTACTTATAACCCAGAAAAGTGTACCTTTCCCTCTGTAATTGTATTGCCGCTACTGATATAAAATTCAGTATACAGGTATGGGATCTGTTATCTATAATGCTCGACACCAGGGACGTTCAGAATAAAGGATCTTTGCGTAATTTGGATCTGCAAACCTTAAGTCTACTAGAAAACAATTTAAACATGAAATAAATGCAATAGGCTGGATTTGCTTCCAATAAGGATTAATTATAGTTGGGATCAAGTACAAGGGATTGTTTGTTAATTTACAGAAAAAGAAAATCAGTTTTTAAAAATCTGGATTATTTGGATAAAATGGAGTCTATAGGAGATGACCTGCCTGTAATTAGGAGCTATCTGGATCTCATGCCTGTACTGCTATTGTTCACACAAGATATAGGGGTTTCTATACAAACCTTTTTCATACTACTTCTACCCACTATTAACTTATGAGCCATTTGTTACAGGAGTAAGGCATGTTATTCAGTAAAGAGGAGTAAGGCATTTATTTTATTTATTTTTTGGATATTTTTCCCCAATCGCTTTTTCCCTAAGGGTAGGGACAGACAGGGAGAAGGAAATCCGGGGAGATTGTCGCCTGCTAAAAACGCCAGGCGACAGAATCTCCCCGAATCTCCCTGTCTGTCCCTACCCTAAAAGCCCAAATATTTCATATTTTTGGACTAAAAGTCAGTAATAGTCAGATTTTTGGGCTAATTCCAGGACAGTCCACAAAGAGTAGGATAAGGACCTCTTCCACTAACTTGTATACAACCTTGGAAGGTCTGTGATGCTGAATTTCGGATTCAGATGTTTTCCATTGTTGGGGTATAATACATTTTCCAATGGAAAACTCCGATATTTTAGTAAAAAAAAAAATTTTGTTTCGAGTTTTTGGCATTCAGACTTTAATAAATAACCCCCCAGTACTTTGGTTTCTGTTAAAAAAAAAGTTAAAAAGGAGAATCAAACTATATAAAACTGGACAAAGGCTCTGAAAATGGAATTTTTAATAATGAATTAGGCTTTGTAACAGAATTGAAAAAATTATTTTTTCTTGTTCATTGAGGGGTTGAAAAAAGACAAAGTCCATCAAGTTCGACCCCTCCAAATTAAAACCCAGCATCCACACACACCCCTCCACTCTTTCACACAAACCATATAAAGTGTATATGTGAGTTGGCACTGCCAACCACAACAAGCTTCATATTATTACTAGCAATACCCTTCTTGGTCATACACCAATATTAATTAGTTTTTGATAAAAAGTCACCTTTTATGATAGTATTCGTGGCTGAAAGTGTTTTTGAAGAAAGCAGCCTGTATAGGGTGGGAAGGGTTAAATGGTTTCAAAAGGTGCCAAGGAACCCTTCACAATGAATAAATGCCTTGTTAAAACAGGAAGTATTCCCATGTCTCATACTACACACATAAAACTAAAAGTGAAATGTTTTTACATTCACTCATGGAAGTATGGGTGGGGCATGCAAATGTATCCTTGTTCCTAAATCTTGAACTGATCACTAATCAAAGTTAAGAAAGAAAACCAAAGCACACAACATTTAGTTGGTCATAAGCCTAATTCCACATCAAAACAAAAGTCCAGTCAAATATGGTTGTGTTTTTAGAGTCATGCCAGCCATTATACTTCTACTGAACACCAAATTGCACCTTATTCGATGCCTATGGGGTTTAGTTCATGTTTGCATGTTGGAAAGACACTTCCAGGTTGGGTCAGTTCAATCTCATACAAATAATATTCCAGATGCATTGTGGCTGGGGATGCCAATATTGCCACTGAGGCAACTTCCCTCAGTTCCAACTGAAAGGGTGCAACCTTAGCATCGGCATTGACACCTAAGGCTTATGTAATTATGCTGGGATTTTTGATAAATGAGCCCTATTATACTTTGTTTCCAGGTAAAAATAATTCTTGTTTTTATGGCATCTCCATAATGTAATGCAAGTTGGGGGGGTGTCAGGCAATTTGTAAACAGGGTCAGAAAAGATAATATTAATTATTACCTTGCTATGTGCACCATGTCCTTAAATGAACCCTATTCACAATTCCCACACATTCCTCTTTCCATGTCCAAGATGGGGCTTTTCAGATATTATTTTCCATTTTTAAATGTCTACGTAGGATTAACATTAAAACGACTGAGGAAAGAGGGGGGGGGGGAACTGATCTTGATTTAAAGATATGCCACAAGAGCCTGGCTCTAATTATTGAAGAAGTTCAAAGAAAATATCTAAGGCTCACTATGGTATGTTCTTTTGCTGCTAAAATCAATACCATTGCGTGGAGTCTCCAAAAAAAAAATCTTCCCCTTGTTATAGAAAACACATGGTTTTACTTTCTCACTGCTTGCCTGAGACTTGAGAGCTGGCTCACCTCATTGATCATCACAGAATGAGACAATGGTTTGAACCTTAAAATATCTTTGCTAGATTCACTTTTCTTGAACTAGCCTAAATTTCTAGTCATTGTTTGATAAGAAAGCTAAATGTTTGAGATTTACTGTAAAACCAAAGTACACTTATAGAACACAATGGAAGATATTTTAGAATAAAGCACACATGAATTTGAGTTGACACATACAGGAAAATAATAACTTGTATCTGAATTTTAACACTTTTTTATTATTTATCATGATCATAGGAAGGGGCCATCTTGTTGAATGCTTGTCTCAGTAGTGTGAAGGGAGGAGCCATTGGCTAAAGGTGTAAGTCATAAAAATTATGGACTCATGGCTTCACATCCCCTCAGTACTGTAAAATTTTTACCCATCTATTTCTCTTAGTTACACCTGAAGAATGAGGGTTAATTATATTCCTTCATATTTTACCTTAAATATTAATCATGCACAATGTCTTTCTTTTTGGAACTTGAATGATCAAAAACGTTCTGGAATATAGTTAAATATATTAATTAGTCATGGAGGCAGATTTATCAAATTTGGAATATTATGAAAAAAATAAAAACTCAATCACCTGATTGCTTAAAAATTCCATAACAGCGAGACCGCATTCTACCTTCATTGCCACATTTCAAATTATTCTCCAAAAATAAATAATAAATATAAATAAAATAGAAATAAATAGAATGAATTTTGAAAATACAACACCTTTAAAAACTTGTGAGTTCATGTAAAAGTCAAAGGTGCTAATTTATAAATGGTGGGCAAATTTACCCATGGCAGCCAGATCAGATGATTGCTTTCAGTGCTTAAAGGGCAAGGAAAGTGTAAAATAGAATAAGGGTAGAAATGGTGTATTTTGTACACTAAACATAAACATGAACTTACTGCACCACAAGCCTAATCAAACAAATGATTTATGCTTTCAAAGTTGGCCACAGGGGGCTGTCATCTTGTAACTTTGTTATACATCTCTGCAATATCAAGACTGTGCACATGCTCAGTGTGGGCTGGGCTTCTTAGGGGTCGTCATAAATGATCAAAAAACAAAGCTGCTTGAGTTCTGCATGGCTGGTAAGTAAGGCTGGAGTTCCCCCTGCTGTTCAAAAGTATGATTGTTAACCTGCCAGAAGTTAGGGACTGTATGAAAATTCCTATCCACAGCAATAAATGAAGGGAGAATTTCACTGCATACAGTCAGGTTTCTTATAAAAACAGTACACATTTTAAAATTAAAGTATATTGGAGATAGATTTCTTTTTCATTAAATAAAGTAAAAATGGGATTTTATTTCTTTGCCTTTCCTTGCCCTTTAACCTGCACCTGACTAGGAAAAGCTAATCACTTTTTCTGTAGGCTTCATTTTCACTACTCACAAGCTTTCAAATTGTGAATTTTTGTGAGTTTAATAAACTTTATTTGAGAGACTTGAGTTTTTGAAATTTAAAATTTTCAATTAAAAACATGTTGATAAATCTGTCCCTGACAGATTAATGAAATAGAGTAATTTTACATCTTTTAGAGGCTATTATTCTTGTGAGTGGAAAAGCTGATTGTGACCAAAAATTCCAGAAATTGATGCAAAACTACATTTGGAATTCATAAACTGTCTGTAACTGTCAAAGATTCAGGGAAATACAGAAATATAACACACAAGAGAGAGTGAGCAAAACAGGTTGCTCTGAGGCAAGACATCACTCCACACATTGTTATACATTGTATTAAGGGGTGAATGGTCAGTTCAGCCAGGAAAAGCAGTACATTTCCAAAGAAATCCAGATTTGAAGGTCATACAAATATATTTTAGGTGAAAACTATTTTATCTTATGGGCGAAATGCTTGCAAGTCTGCTCCAAAAAATTCAGTCGACTGAGGTGAAAAGTCATGTAATGTTTTTAGAGTTGCGAGAAAGTGTAACACCAATAAGAAAATGATTCAGTACATATTTTCACACTTTTTCAGTCCAAAAAAAAAAAAATACAAAAGGAATGGGACTTTTTCTAAATATAAAATAAAGGATATTTTTCTGCCATTTGATTGATCTGCCCCTTTCTATATTCTCTAGGTAAAAACAAAATGTTGCTTTAACCATAAAATGAATGTAGCTAATTGACATATTTCAGTTATATTTATAGTGTAATGCATTTTATGATGGTTTTTGTATATTTGTGGATAGGACCACAAGAGATGTTGTTTTTACCTTGCTGTGAGTACCATGAACTCTGTTCACAATTCACACCCAGGGTAAAATTCATACAAACATGGAAACACCCTATTATTTCTACTTTGTAGGTTGTTCTGCTTCTTACGACATTCTGCACCCCCAGAATGTAATGCAAAGTGTTGTGCACCATTTGCACCTTTGCTAGTAGGTGGCACATGGATGACCCTTGGAAAACACCTAGTTGCCCATCGTTTAGAAGCAGAGTCTAGGGAGCTCTTGGCATTGCAAAGCCTTGTACTTATGTACAGTGCTCAATGAATGTGCTCCTTAGAGTTCAAGCAGCCTTGAGTTTAGAAAATTACCCCATTATATGAGTTGATTAGTTCAGTCAGCAAAAAAAGTAGCAAAATCTAAAAAAACGAATCCAGATTTACAAGTAAAACAAATACATTTAATTCCATTGTTGAAAGTTCTTCTAGCTGATCTATGGTTTAATTGCACTGTAAATGAAGGTTTCCAAAACAGGATTACAATGAAGTGTAAGAACAGAGCAGAGAGCACAAGGAACAGAACAAGGAGAATATCTTTAGAAAAAGATGGAAGGTTGACACTTTGGTGACTAAAACAGGACATAGCCAGCTAACTGCATACGGTAATAACTACAAATGAACAAAACTATTGTGATAAAAATAAATTAGTAGAATGAAGCTACACATCCCATATCAAATGGCAACTGTTCTGTCTTTAGTATAGAAATTGTGGGTTAACTAAATAATCCCTCAAAGTTAGGATCCACCTTATTTAGGACACAGCTCACCCTACTAAAGAAAAAGGATCTAGAAAAGGTGTTTTCGATACAGTCAGCCGTAAAATCTCTTGACTGGACTACTGAGTTTGATATTGTCACTGTAAAAAATACTGAAATATGAACTTTAGTGCCTGGAATTTAAGCTGTCTCACTCCAAAACAAAAAACATAACACAACTTGGAGGTACCCTTAAGTGGTATCTTACTACCTATGAAGTTTGAGCTATTGAGACAGCTGTGATGTGAACATCACAAGACACACAGATGCTCCAAAATGTCCAACAGACTTAATAGTCTTAGGGGTAGATTTATCAAGGGTTGAATTTCGAAGTTTTTGCACTTCTATTCAAAAAGACCAACCAAAATGAATTCAGATTTTTTTTTCCATTCGAATAGGTCCATTTTCGATCAAATAGGTCCATATTCGATCGAATGTGAATCGTTTGAATCGAAGTAATAGCGCATTCGATCAAATTAGATTCATAGTTTCCCATTTTCAAAATCCTCCAATTGACTCCAAAGAAATCCCCTATAGGGTAAAACAGCAAGTCGGCAGGTTTTTGATGGCAAATGGTCGACGAGAGACAGTACTTGATAAACTGATGTTCTTCATATCAGTATCCATGACCTACCAAAGGTCCCAAAATGTGTGCAGAAAAGATGTTAGACTTTTAACACTCAACCAGTTCAAAGTAAAGAGCAAGGCAAGCACCAACACATCATGTCCATTTAATTCACACAATAAGAGCTCCATCTAATGAGTGTGAAACCATGAAAAAATTAACGAAAAGCTTTGAAATCAATGTGTATTTTTTATGGTTTTTTTGTGAAAAATACAATAGTGAAATTTAGCAGGGGGTTTTATGTAACAAATTAAATTTTGCTCCAACTCCATGCCTCATCATTAGCTTCAAAATATGCTGAATATCTTTGACAATCATCTATCATCTACTATTTTAGAAATAAAAATGATAAGGTTTTCTATGACAAATACTGGGGTTACTTCTCAGGATTCTTGGTAAAGCTGGCAAAAATAAATGTTTTTCATATTAATTTATTTTTACATTATTAAAAAAGTTTGTTTTAACAAATAATAAATATTTAATGCTTCCTTTGTGTTGATTGTTTAACTAACAAGCTTAAAACAATCATCCATATTTCTTTATACAAAATATTTTTGATAAAATAAAAGGAAAACCAATTTTATTTTACCGTATTTTAATTTTTTTTACATCTTTACAAATTGCATTTATCTTCTTTATTTATTCTTAAAAAATGTAAATCATAAAAATACTTACAAATAATCTGAACATTTTTAGCTGCTAAAATTATTTTCTTCACAATATCTTGGAAAATCCAGTTTTATTTTGCTGTATTTTTATTTAATTTACAACTTTTACAATTGCACTTATTTTTTTATTTCAAAATTTTAAATCATAATAATTACAAATAATCTAAAAATATTTATCTACTTCTTTACATTTTTGGAAACCCCTCAGTAAAGATGAAAAGAAGTTTTGAAGAAGATTTTTTTTTCTTAAGAAATTAGGAAAATATGTTAAATGCAAATAAATATATAGTTCAAGGGCAGAATCTGTCTTTGCCTTAAACATTCAAACTGGTCTGGTGTCTCCCAGCACTGATCACAGGTGGACACTTCCAGACAGCAGTAGATATTTTACTCAAGACAATTTTCTTCATTGATAAAATTGCAAATAATGAAGCAATTTAAGTGTAAAATTAACTTGTGGCTTTTTGTCTCTCTGTCAGATGGAAATTCGTGTGGTGTGTTGTGTTTAATTTTACTGATTTTCTCCAAATTGTTTTAATCCCACAAAACATTGAATTGTTCCTTTATTTGGACTGTGGTTTGTAAAAGTTAGTTAAAGTTTCTTACCTACGTAAAAAGAAATATAAAATGTTAGTGCCTCATATTGTAGGAGACTGAAAATGTAATTAATCTATATGTTTACTGGCAGTCCTCTAGAGTTAATAGACAGCTAAGTTTGGGACCTAAATTGCAGTTGGGAGGGGGAAACTGTTTCCTTATCACTCTCTCTTTCTGGACAGGAAAGTGGGAGCAGATTAGAGCCTGAAGTTAGTTCTGAGGATATTTCTATAATGGATTGCTATAAGGGTGAGAGTTAAGTTAAGAACAGACTCTTTTTTTCTCCTGACAACTTCCTTGACTACTTGGTGGTCAGAATTATCAGAAAATGACCAGCAGGTGGCTCTGTTGCCACAAAATGATTCATATTAGCAATGCATGTATCCTTTAATATCTTGGAATTAAAATACAATACACAATGAATGTAAATTAAAAAAGTTCCTACCAATAGCCCTTTCATCAATTTTACATTCACATTCATATAGCAGAGCTGTGCAGATTGGAAGAAAACTTTAATTGGAATCTTTGATAAGGGACTGTCAGTGTCTTGTGTGTGGGGTCGGGGATGCAGCACTGCAGGCTATTAACAAAGCACAACCAAAGCTTTGGCACAGGCGGAAGCACTTGTTCATAGCCGGCATTTGTGCATTCCAAGGATATTTGCCTCTTCCAGTTCAGTTATTGCATATATAAATAGCATGTTAAACTAAAGTCTGCATTAGTGATGAGTGAATGTATTTTCACACCATGGATTTGATGTGAAATTCAGTACTAGTACACTCTAGGGGGCAAATTCACTAAAGCGTGAAGCATCTAACGCTAGCGCTAATTCGGCAGCGTGATGTCAATTCGTAACTTCGCAAATTCACTAACACTGACTCTGATGAATTTTCGCTAGCGAAGTTGATAGACTAGCGCAATTTCTCACCCTAACGTTGCGCATTGGCGATGCATCGTAATTATGCAAATTCACTAAGATGACCATTTTACTGAATGTTACTAGTGATGGGTGAATTTATTCGCCAGGGGCGAATTCGTGGCGAATTCCCGCGATTCGCTGCTGGCGAATAAATTCACCCATCACTAGTAACGTTCAGTAAAATGGTCATCTTAGTGAATTTGCATAATTACGATCCATCGGCAATGCGCAACGTTAGGGTGAGAAATTGCGCTAGTCTATCAACTTCGCTTGTCGAGTCGCGCGTCGTGACGCGCACCGAAAACGACGTGACGACTCGTCTCGCAAATTATTCTCTGGAAATTCGCGAATTTTTAGGCGAAGCAAATCTCGGGAGATTCGCCCATCACTAAACGTTACCACTTACGCTAGACATTACTTCGCCAAGTCAGACCTGGCGAAGTTCAATACAATAGATAGGAGTTTGAAAAAAAAATGGAAATCCCAAAAAAACGCTGGTGTGTTTTACCTTTTGTAGGGTGATAGTCTGAAAAAGAGCTAAATTTTTTTGGGGAGTTACCCTCCTTCCCTTCTACATTTCCTAACATATGGCAACACAACTATACAGGGGGCACATGTAGGGCAATAGGACAACTTTATTTTATTTATTAAAGGTTTCCTGGGCTTTTGTAGTGGAATGTAGTGGCTGTAACATACATTTCTATTAGACTTTGAAATTCGCGCCGTATGCAAATTAGCCATCGGTAGCGTAAATGCAATTTGCCTGTCGAAGTAACACTAGCGCAACTACACTACCGTTCGTTGACCTGAGCATAACTTTGCACTTTAGTGAATTAGCGTAGCGCTGGCGAACATTGGGGACATTGTCTATGACTAATAAACACTTCTTTGTTTGCATCATAAGAACCTCCTGGCACCCAATCATTTATGTATGCACAGTTGTCTGGGTGTTGTAGTTGCACTACACCTTAGTGGAAATGCTTCCACTTAGGGAAGGCCCGGATCCTGAAGAGAGAGAGTCCAATGTAACCCATGCTCATTACCAATAGCTGGACATTAACTATCTGTGGACTGGATAGCCCAGATTAGAGTTACATCTACTATGGAAAAGGAAGAAAACTATGCCTCATTTTTATTAAAGAATACAGAGCAAGCTTATTAGGAGTAGCCTGGTTTAAGCCCCGGGACATTCTATTAACTTGAGTAAATTTCACAACAGACTTTCTGCAAAGTCTTTACCAGTTTACTTGAAGAAAGGCTTGGCAAATTTAAGGACTCACCTATATCATTCCTGCTGGTTCCCAAAGTTGTCCCAATACATGAAGCCACGACCTGTAACATTTACTCTCCGTTCAAAAATAGATGCCAAAATAGATCACTTGGTGCTAATTTTAGTAACTCACCCAACTTGGGCCACACCAAGTGTGCCTGTACTTAAGCAAATGGAGGAGTGAGGATATGTGCTGACTATAAATGCACAGAACCAAAAATTTGTAAATACTTCCTCAAAAATAGCCAAAAAATTTATAAAAAGTTCAGTCCATTTATTAGGAGATATACACAAAATGGCCTGATGCGTTTCGTGCCTATTGGGGAACTTACTCATAGGCTCATGAGTTTTTGGTTCTGGTTAAATTCCTGCACCCATGTACTGGGGTGAACTGTAAGTACAACCTCTTTTTCTTTATTTGGAGCCTCCCATATAGATACAAACTACTATTATTGCTATAACTGGGTATTTTGCCTCACCCTCTATAATATAAATGCAACAAGGCATTACAGGAACCTCCATATCACATTCCTGCTGTCAATCAGATTCTCAGCACCTAAAGGCTAAAGGAAAGTTATTTGCAAAACTTGATTTAGCTCAAGCATAACAGCAGTTGCAAGTAGTTGATGCAGCTGCTGATGTGCAAACAATTATCACACATGCAATTTTCAATTTGTAGTTTGTGTTGCACAAGGTGTATTCCAGAAATTGATGGATGACCTCCTTTCCAGCCTGCCAGGGGCAGTACCATATTTTGATGATATCCTCATTGGAGCAGACTCCATAGAATCATTAACTGAATGGGGAAGGGCAGTTTTACAGTTATTTGCAGATGCTGAGTTAAAACTTAAGAAAGAAAAATGTGTATTAGGAGTGCTAAGTGTTGAGTTCCTGGGATACAAAGTAGATGCAAATGGGGTACATCCAACAGATGCAAAAGTAAAAGCCATTCATGAAGCTCCAGTTCCCAAAAATAAACAGGAGCTGCAAGCATTCCTTGACCTAATACATTTCTACAATTCCTTCTTGAAAGACAAAGCTGCTGTGGCTGAGCCATAGTACAGACTACTGGACAAAAGTGTTACCTGGAAGTTTACGTTTTGTGGGGAAATGGAGTGGTCATTCCCAAAGCGGGGCAAAACCATGTTCTCAAAGCTCTACATGTGAGTCACCCAGGCATTGTAAATATGAAAGCCCTAATGACTACGAAGATTGAAGATTTTCATTCATACAGGTCATAGTATATCTAATATACGTAATTTTAAAAAAAACAACTGGACTTGCTGAATTTTTTTTTTTTATTCTTTATTTAATTGAAAATTTCATAAATGGCAAAAGCACAGAAAAAGATACAGAAAGAAAAGTAAAAAACAAATAGCAAATAAATAAAACAAATGCATACATATATTCAACATTGTCAATTAGTATATGCACATTTACTAATTTTAATGAAGAGGTTATACTGCTCATCCAAGTAGCTTCATCAGTTCAACTGACTGGTATGGGGAGTTCTCGGCATATAGACCTAGCACTAGTGAAGGGCGAATTTATTCGCCAGGGGCGAATTCGCGGCGAATTCCCGCGATTCGCCGCTGGCGAATAAATTCGCCGCCAAAAACGAGTCGCGCGTCTTTTTTGACGCGACGAAAACGTCGCGCGACTCGTTTCACGAATTTTTCGCCAATTCCAGAGAATTTCGCGAATTTTTAGGCGAAGCAAAACGCAGCCGTTTCGCCCATCATTACCTAGCACCACACTGAGACAAAAACTGGTACACCCTAAGTATCCAACTCCTAAAGGAAAACAAAGCAATGTGGTATACACAGTCCAGTGTAGTGATGAGTGCACTGATCTATACATTGGGGAGACAAAACAACTGCTCGCTGAGCGAATGGCTCAGCATAGGAGAGGAACTCTACAGGACAAGACTCGGCTGTCTTTCTACTCCTAAAAGACAAGAGACACGCCTTTGAAGATAGCAAGGTCCAAATCTTGGATAAAGAAGACCGCTGGTTTGAAAGAGGCGTGAAAGAGGCGTGAAAGATCCATGTCAAGGTGGAGAAACCATCCCTTAACAGAGGCGGGGCCTTCAACACCACCTGTCTGCTACATACAATGCTGTTCTCACATCTGTACCCTGGCGCTTTTAGAACACACTCATTCATACAACTCCTACAAGTAACACCTGTTTCTAGGAGTCTCATGACATGGTAATCCTATAACAGTAACTACACAGAATCAACACCTCATTGAATTTACGATGTCACCTCTCGGAAGAGTTACCATGTGCCGTTGTGATTGGATTATTTGAAGAGTCCATATGCTGAGAATCTCCCACACCAGTCAGTTGAACAAAAGAAGTTGCTCGGATGAGCAGTGACATGTCTTCATTAAAAAAAAAGTCCTGTTGTTTTTTTTTTTTTTTAATTACTTATATTAGATACGAAAGCCCTTAGAAGATATACCTGGTGGCCTAAAATGGATGAATGCATTGAAAAATGGTAAAAAGGTGTGCTTCTTGCAATACATCCCCCCATGCCCCTGCTAATGCTGGGGTACATTCATGGGAGTCCATGGTCTCAGCTACATGTAGATTTTGCATGACTAGTGATGGGCGAATCCTGCGATTCGCCGCCAGAGAATAAATTCGCAAAATGGCTGTGAAAATTCACCAGAGAAAATTCGCTGGCATCAATTTCCGATTTTCACAAATTTTTCATGAAAACGTTAGAAATTCATGATTTTTTTATGAAAACATTTGAAATTCATGAATTTATAGGGAAAAGGTTCGAAATTCAAGAATTTATGGTGAAAATATTCAAAATTCACAAATTTATAGTGAAATTGCTTGAAATTCACATTTTTATAATGAAGTAGCTCAAATTTCACGAATTTTTCGTGAAAACGAGTAAATTGCACAAATTTTTCGTGAAAACTGTAAAATTTCAAGAATTTTTCGTGAATTTTCCGATTTTGAAATTTTGGCAAATTTTTTGCCATTTCGCGAATTTCTCTGTAAATGCCCCAGATTCGCCCATCACTATGCAGGACTTATTCAGTCAGACATTTTTCTTGTGTTTGATTCTTTTTCCAAATAGTTGGAATTTGTTTCAGTTGCATCTGCAACCACCCATGCAGTCATTCAAGTATTGCAGAAGTTGTTAGCCACACATGGATTCCCAGACACAATCATATCCTATAACAGAGCAATTTACATCATCAGACTTCAGAGCATTTATGGAAAGTAACCTTATTGGTCATGTTACGACATCATCATTCCATCTTCAAATGGATTGAGCAAATGGTCCAGACTACAAAGGATGCATTAAAAAGGATAATTGATAGTGACTGAAATTATAGACTGGCAACTAGTAATGGACAAATTTGTCCCATTTTGACAAAAAATTGCAAACCTGTGAAAAATTTTGTGAAACTGAGAAAAATTTGTAAAACAGATTGAAGTAAATAAGAGTCAAAATAATTCTGATGGGTGACAATTTTGACACAAGCAACAATTTTTTTTAACGTGCAACTCTTTGCATTCGAGTTTTTGGGTCGATTCTATTCACCTGAGCTTTAAAAAAAATCTGTTTTTTTTTACTAAATTTCAATTGGTCGAATTTCAAGTTCATGGGGGTGTATGGGAGTTTTAAGAAAAACTCACATGAATTTGAAATTTGACCCTTGATAAATGAGTCTCTAGACGTACCTGAGGGAGTACCAGTATATACTAAGGAGCAGCCCAGAAGAGTCATTTAAAGGCTCCGTCACCTAGAGGATTATATTATGTAGGAGGGGTGTTATGTATTGACTGTAAGACCAGTAGATGGTGTTGATACATATTAATCCTGTTCTGCTGGGATTTGTTTCCCTAGTATCTGCCTCTCTACCTGTTCCTTCGTCCAGCTTGTTGGCAGTTCAGCCATGTTTTATCCTGAGTAAAAGTTGTTCTACTACCAGTTGCTGTGACTCTCTTCTGTACTAATACAGGGTCCAGAAAATAATAGTATATACAGTGTACTCTTGTTTCAGGCTTTCAGTTTATTATCCATGGAGTTTGTGTGAAATAAACTTTGTCTATCTTCCACCTCAAATGGTCTCTGGTGACTGTATTTCCAGACATCAGCAAGTATGGAGTAAGAGCATCTTCCCAACAGACCAGTGACTTATGATGATAAAGTTCTGCCAAATGGGTGCCATTCACAATTAAGCATTAAAATATGTATATACTGTAATAAAAGTATAGAAAAATATGGGAATAGTAATTAAGACACTGGTCAGAATGACATTACAGTAACGCCTACCCCCCTTTTACTTACCCCTATCAAATATGGCAGTAACCCATTCTTTTAGTGCAGGTCAGTTCTTAAAAATTATTTATTACTGGCATCGATGAGCACATATTTTTGGTTGATAGAGGTTCACAGACAAATTCAGATTTCCACGAGTGACATCAGTTCTCCACAATTTTGCCATACATTTTGTTTCACTGGTAAAAAAACAAAACCTGTCTATAATGCATTTGCCGCAAGAAAAATGCAAGAACAATCACCCAATGACTCCAGTGCATACGGCACAAGAAAAAATGCAGCAAAAAATGACATTGACTTTAAAGCATTTGTTAAAATTTGAGTGATATTTGTAGTCCAATTCAGTACAAACCCTCAATACACAAAGGTCATTGTTCTGTGTACAGGTATGGGACCTTTTATCTAGAATACCTGACTTTTTCCTTAATTTGGATCATCATAACCTTAGGAGCAAATTTACTATTATTCCCCATAATTAGCTCAACCAAATTCGATATTCGTTTAGCATTCGATCGTCGAATGTTAATCGAATAGTTTTAGGCTACCTTTTATTCGATATTCGATCAATCAAATGATTCGTACGAATCCTATTCGATCAGGACTTAGCCTCAGAAGCCTATGGGAGCACTCTATTGCAATTCGGTAGGTCCAATCTGCCCAAGTAGGCAATCGAATAAACGTAAAAATTTAAATCCTTCGCTGATCGAATGATCGAATATTCGTTCATTCGAATCTATTCTATTGTATTCGATCATTCGACCATTCGATATTCGATGATCGAATATGCCAAAATTTGCATATTTCACCAAACGAATAAATCCTACGTTCGAAATTCGATCTATCTATTCACGTGAATTTAGTACATCGGCCCCTAAGTCTGTTAGAAAATCATTTTAATATTAAATAAACCCAGTAGGTTGGTTTTCCTTTCAATAAGGATTAATTCTATCTTAGTTGGGATCAAGTACAAGGTACTCAAGTACAAGACACAATCAAATGAACCATGGCAACCATTAGATTTTTATTATTGTAACCGCCACAAGAAATCAGTAACCCCTAGCAGCCATTCGGATGTATGTATGTATTATTCCAGCTGCTGTAGATCAGTAACCTGCAGCAACAAGATGGTTACAATCAATATACTAACTGCACTTGATCAGTAGCCCATAGCAACCGGATATTTGCATTCACTATTCTACCTGCGCTAGATCAGTAGCCAATTTGAGCCAGACAGATGTTTCCATTCATTAATTTAACTGCATTAGTCTGACCAAAGTTGACTGCTGAGAGGTTTCTATGCATAACAAAGTCAGGAAAATGGAATTTCAGGGAAGCAATTTCCACCAATTTTCATCAAGGCTCCACTTATCATAGTTATTATTCAGGCCTAAGGCATCTGGAGCATCAGTACCAAAAAATACTGAAATTACAGTCAAGGTTACAAACATTATTCTTATGGCTCTTTTTTTCTGTTTCTCCATATTGCGGTGTGACTATGGGGGGATCCCATGACTTCTCATTGCAGATAGGGCAATGCAGAGAATTGTGTAACCCAGTAGTAATAAGTAGTTGACTGGTCTCCAAGTGTGACCATGGGAGGAGCCCATGACTTCTGATAGCTCAAAATACAAAACATTGTGCAGCCCAGGATATTTATATTTCTATGACCACTTTCATTTGCAGTTGTCAAGGGAATTGGGTCAATTCCACACATTGCTAAAATTTGAGGGGACCCATGACTTCTCATAGCAGATAGGGCAGTGCAGAATATTTTGTATCCCAGGAGATTAGTAGATAAATAGCTACTTAGGGGCAAATTTACTATTATTCCCCAAAAATCATTTGTTTCTATTCGATTAGCATTCGATTTTCGAATGTTAATCGAATAGTTCTAGGCTACGTTTTATTCGATATTTGATCATTCGACGATCGAATAGAAATCTATTTGATCAGTCAAATAAATCATTCGACTGAACGAATAAATCATTCGATCATTCGAAAGATTTGTACGATATGAACGATCAAACATTTCGATCGTACGAATCCTATTCGATCATAGTCCTTATGCCAAAATTCACATATTCGACCAAAACAAAGAAATCCTACGTTCGTAATTCGATCCAATTCGATCGAACTTCGAATCCTTCACGTGAATTTAGTAAATCGGCCCCTTATAGTTGATTACTATACAAGTGTGACCACAGGAGTGATCCATGATTACTGTGCAGTTGCCATACAAGTGAATGGGGACAATTTTAAACATCTTGACCCTCACCCAACTTGCCGCAGAACCAAAACATTAAGAATCGTTCCATTTGTGCTTACCCTTAGAGCGCAATGGGTTGAATGCTTTGCAAAACAATCAGCATTATATTTTTGTGGGTGCTGATGCATTTGTAGCCTTTCTAAATGTAATGTCTCGTCTCGATAGAGAAGTCCTGGCAGAAGGTGAACTCTAAGGACCTTTTCCAGCTTGAACGGGTGTTTCTATCTGGACCCTATGGAGCAATACACTTACCTCAGCAAAACGCCGGAAGAAAAACAGGCAAAGGACTTAACATTTGAGGACCGATGCCAGCACAAGATAAATGCTGCTTTTGTTCCCCATGCCTCTGAGCTTGAAGGAAGTTTTACTAGGTATAAAAATACAATTATTTGACAATGTAGGGCAGTAAAATGCTACTGTAACCTTTCGATGACTTGAGTACACAAACCATTGTAAAAGCAAGTCCACATTGCTGACATTTCTGGAACGTTTTTCTGTTTCTTAACCACCTCAGAGAGACTTAGAGGAGTTCAGCGCCAGAGCGCATATGGCTGCCATCTGGGTTGTGAGTCATGTGTTTTCTAGCTCAAGTCTGTAGGAGGTTAAAGCCGCAGAGAAGAGCAGAAGAAGTCAATGGAGACAAGTGTCAGAGGCAGGATTCAATGGAACTGGAGGGAAAATACCAACATTGCATCAATCTGGGTTTATACATCGTGGCTGCCCATATCCTGCTAATGATAACATCCTCAATGTATGAGAAGGTCAATTTTAAAGGCCAAATTAATTCACAGTAAGATATAGGCAAATATTGTCAGGATAAAAGTAAGGGGCTATATATATATATATATATATACGTATATACGTATATATCTCAACAACATACGATCCACACTCACAGGTCTTTAGATAAAAATAAAAAATGTTTAATTGTGAAAATGACTGACGTTTCAGCCTCCTTTGTGAGAAAAGCCTTGGAGGAGGCTGAAACGTCAGTCATTTTCACAATTAAACATTTTTTTTTTATTTAAAGACCTGTGAGTGCAGATCTTATGTTGTTGATTCCTATTGAATATTTTGGAGCTGCACCCAGGCATATTCAACAATTTTTCAGGAGTGCCGACTTCTTTACGGATAGTGGCTTCTATATAGATATAGAATATCATGTAAAGCAAGGCACTCACAGGACTTAAAATATGGTGAAAAAGAGATAAGTTTATTTGTTATTCCAATGTTTTGGTCTGCCTTGGGACCTTGACAAAGCTGGAAAAGGTCCTTAGAGTTCACCTTCTTCCAGGACTTATATATATATATATATATATCATAATAAATGTTTGCTTTGATCTGATGAACTAGAGTCTTAGTAGAAAATAGTACTGATAGTATAATGCTTGCATCCAAAAAGGCTCCTTGCACTCATGCTTGGATTAATGAATACACTACTCTAAGCTATAGCCTAGGGGCCCAGGGTGATTAGGGGTCCATCTAACCCTTTAAACACCTGCAAAAACCCTTGCAATGATGTTAAAACCTGGTGAGCCCAGAGCCAAATTGCACCGTTCACAATGGTACATGTGCTACTATATTACTATGTTTTGGAGTAATAAATGGAGAAAAGTTTGTTCAAATATATAGTTACCCATAATAACCAGTTTGTTTTCACACAGATCACCACTAGTGCAATTCATTGTTCATTGGTTGCTATGGGTGACTAGAACAGTAGGAAACATTGCAAGTTTAACTGGGGCAATAGAGGCTACGGTGTCATCTTGTGCATTTGTCGCAGCCCAAATATTATTAACAACATGTGCCAAACGTTAAAGAAGAAAAAGCAGTTGATTAAACAGCATTTTTGGTTGTGTGGATCTGACTCTGCCCAATAGATTTTTTAAGGTGGATCAGTGTAAATACAGTTCCCCCTTACTGTACCGTTAAACATACGACCCCTTAATGTATGTGTCAAACGATTTATTTTTGCCAGTATTCAGAGACATGCTGCTAACTGCACTGAGGATATTTGATTTAAACAAATATAATAAGACTATCCATGTGATGAAAACACAAGGTAAAGGAGGAACGGAGTTAACGACCGTAACAAAATAAAATCAGCACTTCTGTTGCCTGCGAGAGGTCACGACTATTTGTTATACATTTCTGGATCACGTCGGTCATTTCCTCCCTATTTATGGAAATGGACTGCTCCATAGTCTGCTGACCTGAATTTTGGGGGGTGCTACTAGTTACCGTTTCACCTCACAGTAGGGGATGAAAACCCCACCCAGGTTTTCTAACTCAAGTATGGGCAACCTTCATAAGTTTCCCTGAATGGGTTTTTGGAACAAAAAGACCTTCCTTTCCCAGCTGCAACTTCCCCCCCGAAATCTCCGTACCTTGTTTTTTCTTCTTGCAGACACTATCAGGGCACACAATAAGCTATAAGCTTATATTTTGCACCTATGTCAGAGGAAACACAAGACCGTACAATTCAGTGGACACATATTTCCTTTAAATATTAATATTTCCTAATGGAATCAGGAAATAACCTGAAAACATAACAAATTACAACCTCATTCTATAAACAATCATATTGTTTTAATCAATGGCTTATGAGGGCAGAGGTTTTTCTCTTAGCTTCTTTGTTCTCAGGACAATCTGGGTTTTGCCAACACTCGATTCTAGTAACAAAACAGAACTATATTTTCAAGTCCATTGATATTTTTCTGCAGTTCCCATGTTCCCTCATGCCTTTCAACACATGCAGTTCTGCAATCAATCAACAGCTTTTTCTGTAACGAATGTTGCCTTTGTCCTTGTGGTTTTAGAGTATGTGATTGTTTATGTTCTAATATTTTTGTACGGTTGTCCAACGCACATGTCCAAGTTTATAGTGGAAGTTCAACTGAGAATGAACTCTGAGCATGCTGTAGACAGTAGTTGTATTATTATCTTTTGCTATTTCTCTTTTATTTTGTGTGTAAGTTATACTTATGAACACAATTTAAATTACATTTTTTATTGGCCAAATTATGGCATGATCGATAAAGGGCAGAAGAAAAAAGAGAGGGCAAAACAGGTAAACATAAATTAGATGTAAAATATAAAGTTACTATCAATTGTCACATTAAATAATAATTACAAGAAGTAGTTCGTTGAGCAGAACAAGAGGAAGTAGCAGGAGAAGGGCACTAGTGTGCAGAAAAAAGAGAAAGAAGAGGGAGGTTCTAGTGCACAGAGAAGGAATATGAGGGTTCTAGCTCAAAGAGAATGGACATGGAAGAGAAGGGTTCTAGTGCACAGATAATAGGGAAGGAAGAGCAGTGTTCTAGTGAGAACCAAGAAGGAAGAGGAAGTTCTAACTGCAAAGAGAATGGAGAAGGAAGAGGACGGTTCTAGTGCACAGAACATGGAGAAGGATGGTTCAAGTACATAAAGAACATAGAAGGAAAAGCAGGGTTCTAGTGAGAACCAAGAAGGAAGAGGAAGTTCTAACTGCAGAGAGAATGGGGAAGGAAGAGGTGGGTTTCTGCACACAGGGGATGAATGAAGAAGGAAGGTACTAGTACACATATAACAGAGGAGGAAGAGGAAGTTTCTAACACACATAGAATGGAAAAAGAAAAACAGGGTTCTAGTGCACAGAAAATGGTTAAGGATGGTTTCACTGCTCAAAGAACAGAGAAGGAAGAGGAGGGCTCTAGAACACAGAGAATGAAGAAGGAAGAGTGCACAGAGAACTGAGAAGCAAAAAGAAAGTTCTAGTGCAGAGAGAACAGAGAAGGAAAAGGCGGGTTCTGGTGCACAGAGAATGGAGAAGGAAGACGATGGTTCTGGTACAGAGAATGGAGAAGGAAGACGATGGTTCTGGTACAGAGAAAGGAGAAGGAAGACGATGGTTCTGGTACAGAGAATGGAGAAGGAAGAGGTTCTGCTGCACAGAAAATAGAAATGGAAGGGAATGATTTTAGTCAACAAAGAACAGAGAAGGACTCAGAGGTTTAAGCGCACAGAGAACAGAGACAGAACAAAGAAGAAAAGAAAAGCAAGCACACAGGTTTGTGAGTTAGAGCAGAGGGGGGGAGCACAGTTGGCCATTTTTACCAAAGTGTAAAAGCAAAGCACAAAATCAAGCTAGAAACTGTGTATGCTTAAACACTGTTCACAAAGTTGCATGCACCTGTAAACAAGAAAATAGCTCCTAGCACTAATGCACTGCATCAGGCTGTTTTGATAAGTGGCATTCAGGGTATCAAGTAAAAGGATCAAGTATCAAGGAAGCCCCGGAATTAACAACTTCTTTAAGGAGGTGATACTTCCAGGACTCCTATTGTGTGTTGCATCTGCTCATGCAACTGACTTGCACCCATAGGCAGAGAGTAAAATATAATTGTAATGCTATAACTAGTACCATTTGTCAACAGCGGCATTTAACTCATTTCATTTGGTTTTACCAATTTTACTCTTCCTTGCATTATAAGGTTTCATCATGTGGGACACAACACAATGAAGTAACCATTAAAAATGAACAAAATTAGAAATGGATTATTTTGTTACAATTTGGCAACAATTTGTAGTATCTGTCTGATTTATCTGACTATTATACCACTGTTACTATAGACACTATCTCTCCCTACTATACCTGCTATCCCACA
>CM044431.1:8058388-8074158 GCA_024363595.1 Xenopus borealis
TGTTACTATAGACACCATCTCTCCCTACTATACCTGCTATCCCACAGTCACACTCCCCACTGTTACTATAGCATTACCATTTCACTCTTTTATACCTGCTCTTCTATAGCCATATGCCCTATCCTGAGGCTGCTATCTTCAATGCTAACATACAGGAGATACTGCTATGGAAAATGAAAATTCAACATGTATGTACAGTATGTGCTTTATTGCTGAGCTTTCCAACTTTACATATTAAAAACAAATAATATTTAGGTGCTTTATGTGGGTGCCACCATAATATAATCCACTTTAAGTCAGTCTCAGGACAATGACATTACTTGGAGTCCCATGAAATAGCTTTAAATTGTGATTGGGGAGGGTTAATCATGTACAATAAACATTTACATTCTTAGATGACTTATTTCAGATACAGTACATGGAGACATCAAAATCCTTGAATCAACTGAGCTGAAGCTGAATAAACATTTTTGGGGTTTAACTCATCAGGCAAGATTTGGTTTAATTTTCCTTTGTATGACAAAAAAATCTGATTTGTTTAAGTCTTGAACAACATATCGTTTTCAAACAAATCTGATTTGTATCTGCGGATCCAATCATCTGGAATTGTTCATTTAGATGTTTCTGTCCTGAAACCACCAAAGAGATTTCATCTATTATCTAGTCAATGATGGAAGTACTGCATCACCAACAGAGAGAAGATCCTGAACAGAAACAGCTTGGCCTCGAGTGTGATATTGGCTAAAACATTTCAGATGTCACTCGAGAGCATTCACAATTCTTCCTCTGGAATTTAGAAAGAGAAAACATAAGGGAGCTTGTCATCCATCAGAGCACAATGGGGGTCATTTATTCAGGAGGCACAGCTCAAAATGCCACCTCTGTGCTGTCATGGTTTGTAGATTTTTTTAAAACCAAGGCTCCACTGGTTGATAATGTTTTTCTTCATGGCTTTGCCCACACCACAAACCCCTAGTGGCCAATGATATGTCTGCCCACTGAATGGGCATTTTTGGGGTGACACTAGGAGCACATGGTGCCAATGACCTTAGCAACCAGAGAGTGGCTTGAATGACTGAGTTTTTTTATACCTGGAACCATGGCAATGTATTTGTGTCTTCTGCATGCCAAGGAACTGTCAGCCTGATTAACCCCTCTCAGAATTGTGGAGTAGTGACTGTCCCCATGTCTAAAGCTCACAGGTACTACTAATGTTACGTATTATGTAGGTAAATTAAAACTAATTTCATTTTTGTGTGACTGATGGTGAAGCTTCCCTGTTGGAGTTGACTTTAGGGCTGGGTGATATTAACTTGTAACTATAGTCTAGGGAATCCAGGAGTTAGTTCTACCTTCTGTCCATAATTTGTTTATGTAAATTAGGATTTGGTTTTTGGTGGATGTATCAAACTACCCTGGTGGTAAGAAGTTGGATACTTAAACAGTCCATCTACGTAAGAGGGTATTATGGGATTTTAAATGAATTTGACCCTGCATTTGTCTTGTGGTGTGTTCTGGGGTTTTAATACATGCAAATGACACTGCACATATACTACTATGTGTTCATAGATCAGTTGCAAAGCCATAGGTTTTAACAGTGTCAGACTGGGGGGTCCGGGGGCCCACCAGGGGTGCCACCTTTGAGGCCCCCACACACTCTTGCCCAGTGGTGTGGTCTACAACCCCCCTCCACCCCCACTTCCACTGCATGTACTTTGTCACATATGTTCTTTTCTCTTTTAGCAGATGTGGAGGTCAGGGGGCAGCATATAGGGTTTTAGCTGGAGCAGGTCTGGGTCGACGGGGCCCATGAGGATTTTTTTCCAGTGTCCCACAAGCCCAGTCCAACCTGGGTTTTAAGCCAGTCAACTGGCCATAATTTTAATTTTTGTAATGTCCCTTGACTATTTTGTCCATAGAATGGTACTGGGGTTGTCAATTAACCAACTTCTCTAAAGTGCATTTCCATTATATTGTAGGAAGAATATTTTCCATTCATATTCATTTTCCGTTTGCGTTTAAGAAAGGGTGCAGAGAACATATTTGCATTGGCAATGCTCCATACAGTACATGCGGTACATTGTGTCCCCTCTACGCTCAGTTTTCATTTGTCCAATTAGCTTGTTCTCCTCATGCAGTGTGACCAGATATTTATGTGAGACTGAATTTTTCTTTTTTTGGAAACAAAGTATTTCTGAAGAAACTCTTTGAGAACCAAAGACTTCTCATACTTTAATAGCCAATGACTTGTTGAACCGCGGTATTTTTAGTTGTGCTCTGACTCATCCCGCTTGGACATTTGCACTTGTTGGAAACAGGGTGAAAACAAGGCATCCGTATTTGATGCCAAGGTGGTTTGCAACCAACATTTATGGCTTTAGAAAACAGCTTGAAATTACAGGGAGAATTTAGTGGCCAACATTCTTGAGTAGTTTGTTAATCCAAGTCAGCATTAATCCTATTGAGCTCGGAGGAATAAAAGAATTTTGCAGTGGAAACTGAATTCAAACAATGTTGTGAATGCCGTTTAAACATATTTTTTCATTATAACCGCAGGCTTATGAGATAATTGACAGTTGTAAGGAACATGAAGTCTACGCAAGTCTAAAGGGACCACAAATGGTGAACAACCGTCCTGTCCGCTGACAGATTAAAGGACTTATCTGGATCTCAGACAAACATACTTGAGAAGTTTTATTTGGTTGTTGCTTATAGCTTTATTAAACCAGTTTACAGATATTTATGGTCCAAAGGTCTCCAACCTGCACTTGCTTGTACTTGCGAGTGCTGGAAAAACATTAATTATTCAATTTACTGACATAGTTATACCATGTGATATATAAAAATAATAATGGGTAAGTTGAAGGGGCCTGAAACAAGTTGTGTATATAAGGGGCTCCTCATTAGGGCTGGTCCAAGGGGTAAGCAGAGTAGGCACATGCCTAGGGCCCTGCTCCTCATATCTACAGTAGGTGGCTTTCTCAAATCACTGATTCAGTTATACCATGGGACACATACCATTAGAAGGCTGGGTAAGTGTGAGGGGTCTGTACCGAGTAGTTTATAGGAGGGGTCCCACATACAGTATGAAGGGGAAGTGGAAAGGGGCCTATAACAAGTAGTTTATTTGAGGTGTTCCTCACACCTGGGTAGGTTTATCCATCACTGATTCTGTTATACCATGTGACACATGCAACTAGAATTATGGGAATATGGGTGGGAACTGAAATAAGTTGTGTATATGATGTGTTCTTCATATCTCCATGGGCTTTTCCATCATCAATTCAGTTATACTATGTGTACAACAAAAAAACAAGTGGTTTATTTGGAGTTTCACATCTTTTAAAATAATCGACTAAGAGAGGGATAGTGAAGAGTAACTTGATTACTACAGAAATGGGACAGCATTTTAATTAAATTACAATTTCATTTTAATCTAACTGTATTTAGACAGTTTTTCTATATTAAATTAACAATAACTAGTAGTGTTCAATATAAACAAAATATGAATACCTTTAATGAAGAGATACTGAGGAAAAAATGTCAGACTCATTTATCCAGAAGCCTGCTCTAGGGAATAAAGCGGGTGCCCTTCACTCCAGATTTACAGACTTAAATCTATTGTGCTCCCTGTTACCTTGTGATTTATATGTTACTCCCTGGGTTGAATAGGAAGCTAATCAAAATACGGCTTTCTAAGAAAACAGATCTGTTGAAATTTCTATCATTTGTTTTTCATGGACATCAAAGAAAGTTTGAACAAAAATGTCCTAAGAGGATAAAAAATCAGATGATTAAAATAACATAAAATCACCATAAATCCTAGTTAATACTACAGTCTGGTAGCATTTCATCTCTCTAACAACTTCCATTTGGACTGGGAAGCCACTATTTGACACAATACTTATCTTCTATGCCAACTGAAATAAAAGGGGTTGTCGATCATTGTATTTGTGTAGTGAGTTTATTTTGAGCAGAGATATCTGTGGTTGTGTATTTATTCAAATAGGAAAACTGAGGGGGGATAGTACATAGTATCAGCATTGCGTTCCTGGGAAACATGTGAGCTCTGAAATAACATGAGAAGAACACCAGAGTTGGGGTCAGGAACTCCCTGGTCTAGAACCAGGGACCTGAGGTATTCTGGGCTGGCTACTGCTCCTCTGTGTTGAGCCACAGGAGGCAGTGTGACTGGTGCTTGGGAAAGAATAACATTCTGTGTACACAGTTTCCCCCAGTAGCATCCCCTGACTTGGATTGGTTTTCAAGTTAGTCTTGGTCACTACTACGCTGGCCTTGAGGCCACCTGCTTGGCTGTAAGAGCAGTTCTGACTCTTAGTGAGTTCAGAATCAATAGAGCTTGTGTCAAATTAAGTTTGTTTTTTATCGCAAGTGGTCTCCACTTCCTGATATTCCATGACAGTGGATAACATCAATGACTTTTCCCCTATCTGTTGTCGACTATTATCTAATCTATTACTACTTTTACTCAAAGTGCTCCTTCCTTGCAAGTACTCAATGATGGGCAAGGTAGGTTCTAGTGATGAACGAAACTGGCTCATTTTGCTTTGCAAAAAACTTTGGGAAACCATGGGCAATTTCACAAAAAATTTTATTTTGTCAAATTGCAACTCATCGTACAACATTCTAAAAGTGGAAAAGAGTTGTGCCTGTAAACAGAAGGCTAAACTCTATGGTGGCAAGATGCATTGTGTGCAAAAATGGTGCATTGTGTCTTTATTTGGCACTTTGCATTTTGCCACATTCAGTACACACTGTCTGTAGTTTTTGGAAACACTTCATTCATTTTTAGCTTCATTAGCTACAGTAGTCTCCTCTTGAAAGGGGTCTGTTGAAAGCCCAACTGCCAAGACTTTGAATAGCACAAATTTGCACAATTACATTATACTATATGAATCAAGTAGAAAATTAAGAAAAATACCCCAACTTTAAGAACAAACTACAATCAAACTTAATAAAATAACAAAAACTTGGAGGAGAGCAACGTCAAAAAGGCCCTTATGCTCCTACTCCGGAAAACGTATTCACACAGGGAATCCACGAGGAATTCACAGCCTGCCTGACCCCAAGAAAATAGGCTGTGATTTGTAGTCTGCACCTGAGTAATACATTTATTTTATGAACCGGTCCATAAATCATTGCTCTTCCATGAAAAAGAGAAAGTCAGCAGAAAAACAAATAGACGTTGCATTGCTTACCTTTCCCGGTGGCAGTTCTCTCACTCAACTCCGAGGAGAAAGAAACCAACGTTTTCTACTCGACCTTCTCAGCGTTGGAGTGAGCTTTGATGCCTATGGTTTGTAACATAAACACTCGGAGGAAATTTATCTTAGATTCAATAATAAGCGTAACCTTTCCATTAAACAAACACAAATCCTGGTAAGAGTTCCGAGCCTGACAGCAGGCAGATATCATGCTGTTTCACTGGTTTCGTCGTTAAATAGTTCACAGAAAACCTGAATCCCTGACCAACCACATATAGACACAAGCAAAGACTTTGACAGTTCCCTTCAGAGCCGTTTTTAGTTTGAACACATTGAAGGCAAAACAGTTCTTTCAGCCATCTAATCCCAGTCTGTAATTTGCTTTATTTGATATTTATTTTCCTTTTTTTTCACTTCCCTTTCAAGAGTAATCTCAAGAAATGGTATGCTGTGCTAGAATAATGATTTCTATTATAGGAATGGGAAGTTATGGCTTAAAGAAAACACCATACGGCTTGATTTCAATTATTAGGCACATTACAAGGCTTTAATTGTGCTTTTGGGTACTACACAATCTGCTGAAGGGAACCTTGTACCTAATACATCCATGGGCTGGAATGATCACATTGCTGTTGTGCCTATAGACGTACTATCACGTCAGTTGACTTTAACTCAATTAAAGGACATGGGAAGGTAGAATCACTATGTGGTGCCAAGTTGTCAGACACACAACAGTGACTTTAGTCATTTACTTCAGACTCCTGCCCCCAGATACTTCTCTTCTCAGTGCTTCTAGTAGTCTCTACTCATGCTCAAGTGTAGAGGATGCTGTGGCACTGGACTAGTAAAATTTTTGGAAGAAAAGCACCAACTGGGGGGTTTTAAGTAAGCAAGAACAATCACTGGGTGGTACCTTTTCTTTTCCTTGAACCACCCATGAACCAACCATTCACAATTTACTGGTGTCTTGGTGTCTGTGGATAAAGCAATGGTTTCTATAAATGTTGTATTGCAATGGCCTCAATGCTTTATAAAGTCTGGCAGAAGTAAAGTAGATGTCAATAAAATAGAAATATGTCTTTGAGAATGATTTGTATTATAGTTGAGTCATGAGATAGGCATGGTTACTTTTCTAAGTTGCAAAACAAAAGTTTAAATACTCATCAGGACCAAAAAGTGACCAAAATGTATTCCTAATAAATAGAGCAACCGGACTGAAACCAGGTGAAGTGGTAGCTATGTCTAAGTAATACCAGAATGATACATCTTTAAAGAACGAGAAGCTGCCCTACGGCTGTAGTCAGTGAGATGTTGTGCCTTGTATGCTCCATCTGTAGATAACGTGAGGTATCCATTTGTAATAACCGGCTGCATCAATAAATCACTAACGACAATTAAAGGTTTTTCATTTTTTTTCTTTATCTTTAGGAATGACATCTAAACCATTACACATTTTTAAAGAATGGCCAATCAGCAGCTGGACAGCTCCCAACCTCCTAACATTCCTCCAGATACTTCCCAGATATCTTGAGAACTGTGAGGTTTACACTCTACAAAATGCTAGACCAAGATGTAGCCAATCAGAGTATTATACATGTAGTGGACATGTGTGGAATACATAGTTACAACCTCTTATGTCTAATGTATGTTGTATAAAAGCACACAAACACTAAAGTACATTGTTGGATTGTTGGAGGATACTGGAGCAAACCAATGCAAATAGGTGATAGCTCAGAAAATCCTTTCAGGCAGTGCCTTGGTAACAGAGAATCCCATGATCCCAGCAGCTTGCCATTAAGACACTTATGTCAGCTAAGGCAAAATAGGCAAACCAAGTAGCAGTGTGAAGTGATGTGCGGGTTAAGAAAAAATTGACCTGCACCCAACTCAACCAGAACCCACCGCACCCACCTCCTCCCCACTATATTTAGATCCATGCTTACCCACCCTACTGATAATGTCACAAAGTGGAGAGTGAGAGTATAAAAAAGAATTCCGGAAGCAGGAAGCCAGCAGTGTAAGGTCGCAGCAGGGAAAGCAGGAAGAAGAGGTCAATTGGACCTGCAAAGGGTGTGCTGAAGTCAGCCCAAACCCACCCAACCCTCACATGACTAGCAGTGTGGGACTCTTACAAAAATCCTGGCAATGAAAGAAATACAGTTGTACCCTTCCCATAAACTTGACCTTCAAACCTCTCCTGCTTGTTGAGTTCTATCATCAATCAAATCTTTATCAAAGACTCCTATAAGAGTCCTCATAAACTTTACAATGCTGCGTTCAACAGAAGAGTTTGGAATTTCTTTATATAACCTACAAATAAGTTTCCATGAACATCAACATTTATAGCAGCTATTTAGAATTGTTTTTTTTTTGTAATAAGAGCCATATGATGTATTTCCAAGTAAGGCATTATCTCAGAGCTTCTGATGTTGAACCTACATATGTAACCAATGTTTCTTCTATCATCTTTATCTCAGATGGAAAGTACTTCAAGGGGAGAACGACACCAAGAGGTGAAATTGCTGTGAAAGCTTTTGCACGTGTTGTTGGCTGAGATTGACCTTTTTAACGCTAGGCATATCTGGTGCTATGGTCAGCACATTGCAAAAAACAAATATGCAAAAAACATGGCAGTCTTTTTCTTCTGTGGAAACCGGATGCAGCTTCATACGTGTGAGTATTCATATCTGTTGCATTTAAAGTGGACCTGTCACCCAGACACAAACATCTGTATAATAAGTCCTTTCAAATTAAACATGAAATCCAATTTCAAATTTTTATTAAAGCATTCATAGCTGTTTTGAGCTCATTTAAATCAAATATTGTCTGCCACTCCTTTATGCCTTAGGCATAGAGGCGGGGCAGATAATTACTTTCACTTTCCATTCAGCACTTCCTAGATGTCACTGCTCCCCACACATTCCCCCAGTTCTCTTAACCATTTAATTGTGTAGCCAGGACATGGGGATAGACATTGGGTCCCCCATTCTGGTGCACAAACAAGATTCTGAGATGATACAAGACTTAACAACAGTGTCCATATAATGGCTCCTGCCTGCTTGTTATAATTATGAATTCCCAGACTGAAGGAAACAAGATTAAAATAATTTATATAGTGTAATTAATGTTCATTTTGCTTGACTAATGTGATAAAATATGATTTTGAATATTTTTTTGGGGTGACGGGTCCACTTTAAGACAGTGATAATTCAGATATAGAAGAGACTTAGTTTTTTCCTGCAGAAATTCCAGCTTCTCTCTCTAAAAGAAACTTGGCAAGCATGTGGAATGCAGCTATCACCGACTGTGATGCGGTATCCAAAGAGTTGTGGACTCTGAGTAGGAACGCACACTGATGTATCCTAACTCTAAATAAACCCACTGTTTATAAAGTCCTGGGGAAAAAGGAAATCTGACCTTTCGCCATGTATCCTCTCGAAACAATATTTATAAAGAAAATATGGGGGGAGAGGTTGGATCAAGACGATAAATTGGAATCTGGTTACCAAGCCTATCCACGTGCTCTTTGTTTTGACAAATAACAATTGAAAAAAATTGGTGACCTCCATTTGCCAAATTCCTAGCAAGCCCTTCACTAGGCATGCAGAGCTTGGCTGCCCTGTTTTAACCTCCAGAAGCAGCACGTTAAGCTTTTCTTTCAATATTTTGAAATGATCTGCTTCAATGCGAATCAAAATCTGGAGAAAAAAAAACCTGAAGAATTTAAGAGCAGTAAAGTCTGTATGTCCTCTTTGCTATAATGCTTATCTCCTGAGGGACACGTTTGATCCACCAAAGCTATTTCTGGGCTGGCAGCCAGGTCCGTTGGAGCCTCGGAGATATATTATTGGAAATACACATGAGGCAAATGTACCTTCTGTTTCTAAATTGTTGTTCATTTAATGATATATTTTTCTAGATAAACACAAGATAAGTAAGGTTTAAACTTGAACTTCAAAGCATTTTACTGTAAACGGTGGTGTAACTACCATACAAGGGGGGCATGGGGAAGAAGGGGGGCCAGGATGGTAGCAGCCTCAGCTTTATGGTTTCAGCTCTATTAGCAACTTTTCCCCCAATGTTGTAGAGGAAAAAATGATTGCTTGGGGGTTCCTGATTTCTAATATTACACCAGAGACTGTAGATATTCTTGGTCAAACCTGCAGCATATGAATATAGACAGCATCGATATCTTCTCAATTACCAAGGAAAATGTTTGCAGCTTTAGAACTAGACAACATTACACAATGTTGCTCAAACCTATAAGTGCAAAATAGGCATCCAGCATTGATAAACAGCAGTGCACACTGTGCTACAATAAACACAACAGTAATTTACTGCCTTGTATCAGTGCCCTAATGGACATCACTGTCTATCTTCCACTGGGGTTGATGTAATCTCCTCTCGTGTTTTGCTGTCACATGGCTTTTTGGCTGGCGTGCTTGGGAACATTATTAATATTACTAACCGCACTGACCTCTGTTGCAGATAGAGGAATGAGTCAGTATACAGAAGCCGAGCCCGGGATGATTTATGAAACGGAGAAGCCATTGATTTGTTTAACATTTGTTCATCTTTGTTATGTGCGGTTTTGCTGTTGGGAGAGCAGGAGATACCAGTGGAATGATGTAGTTTCTAAAAAGGAGCATTTAGTCCAATGGAATCATTCTGAAGACAAAGACCTACTGGAAAGATCATCCAGGCTTTGATCCAGGTTATTATCTGCGGTGCTGATAAAAAACACAGTCGTACTTAGAAAGGAAGAACAACGAATGAACCACTCGTACAACAGAAAATGCCCCTGTTAAGACATAGTGGTGGAGTTTTAACACCAAAGGCATTGTTAATGGCACATATAATGGTGAGGGCAATGAGTAGATCCAGTGATAGTTGAATGAGTAGATCTGTGGCCAATCTGATCACACTTAAGGAGTGGCACTGATTCAGTTTTGTTTTTGTTGGTCAACTGGACTTAAGGAAATCTTGCAGTCCAATGGTCACATATAATAGATAAATTGTTCATCACCTTGAACAGATTTTACTCCATGGCCAGTCTAGTGTTTTACAATAAAATGGCTTGCCCTTATAAAGCAATAGCTTTACTCTATCAGTAGGCTGGATGCAGCTATGGAAACGTAAACTAGGATCAGGGAAGTATTAGGATAAAAGGCATGAGCAAAGACTAAAAACATTAAAGGGGTTGTTCACCTTTGAGATAACTTTTAGTATGATGTAGAGAGCGACATTCTGAGATAATTTGCAATTGGTTTTAATTTTTTATTATTTACGGTTTTCGAGTTATTTTGCTTTTTATTCAGCAGTTCTTCAATTTGCATTTTAAGCAGTCTTGTAACTAGGGCCCAAACTACCCTAGCAACCATGCATTGATTTGAATAAGAGACTGGAATGCGAATAGGAGAGAGTCTGAATAGAATGATAAGTAATAAAAAGTAGCAATAATAATACATTTGTAGCCTTACAGAGCATTTGTTTTTTTTAGAAGGGGACGGCGACGCCCATTTGAAAGTTGCAAAGAATCAGATGAAAAGACAAATAACTATAAAACTATACCAAATAAATAATAAAAACCAATTGAAAAGTTGCTTAGAATTGGCCATTCTATAACATAATAAAAGTTACCGTAAAGGTGAACCACCCCTTTAATGGAATGACAAACGACTCAAATCCATCTGTAACCACGTAGACACTAAGGGGTCTATTTATTAACATTGAAATTTCAAATTTTTTTTCACAACTCTTTTTTTCCCTCTAAAAATTAGTTTTTTTTTTTTATTTCTTTAAAACTGTAATGGCATTCATGGTTTTAGAAATTTCTAAAACCACTAAAATGAAAATATTGATAAACGGGCTTCAACAATTTGACTTAACAAAGCAACTCTTGCTGTTTCATTTGGTTACTAATTCACTCATATTTCTTTTCTTTGTTGTCCGCCAGCCCTTGACGGTACTGTTTTTTGCCTTATCACATCTAGGACTAAACAATTTGCATGAAGGCCTACTATCAAGTGGTTACTTGTTCTAGAATAGTTATTGGACAGAAACACTTGTGTGTGAAGGAATGTAACAACATCCACAGACCAAACTTAATAACTCATTGTGGGTTGGTCTCTAAATCAAATGCTACCTCTCTCTGTAAATGTTATATAATAATATATCAGCCATCCAATATTCTCTATGTATTTGATATTTTCATGTTTAATGGCATAACACATATAGCAGACAAAATGCATTCTTTGAGAAACAAAGCAGCAGATCTACCTTATTGCATTGAGACATTTGAAAATTCAGCATCTAAAAGCTGCCAAGTTCAGTTCATGTCAATGTCAAGTTCAATTCAATGGAAGTTGTCCTAGTCAAAATTTAAGTGATTTTTAAGTAAAAGACAAAGTGCTACTTGAGTGCTCTTGCACTTCGATGTGGGTCAAGGTGAATGACCCTCTTATGTACACGGGAACGTACTTCCTGAAACATGTCTGTATTGACTTCCTTCCTGTGAAAACAGAATTCCTTTTATAATGCTTTATTCTGGGATGTTTGATACTTAAAATATGTTGAATTATAATGACTTTGGTGCAGGCAATACGTTTCTCCTGAGCATGCATAAGGATATAAGATGATTAAGGTTGATTATATCTTCAAATCTGAACCTTTAGAATGCTTTATAGGAATCACAAGCTGAAGAGATGCAGAAGCTATATTAAAGGGAAACTGTTTTTTTAATATGCATCAGTTAAAAGTGCTGCTCCAGTAGACTTCTACACTGAAATCCATTTCTCAAAAGAGCAAACAGATTTTTTCATATTTTGTTTTGAAATCTGACATAGGGCTAGACATTTTGTCAATTTCCCAGATGCCCCTGGTCATGTGACTTGTGCCAGCACTTTAGGAGGGAACTGCTTTCTGGCAGGCTGTTGTTTTTCCTTCTCAATGTAACTGAATAGTACGCAGTGGGACATGGGTTTTACTATTGAGTGTTGTTCTTAGATCTACCAGGCAGCTGTTATCTTGTGTTAGGGAGCTGTTATCTGGTTACCTTCCCATTGTTCTGTTGTTAGGCTGATGGGGGGGGAAAGGGAGTGGTGATATCACTCCAACTTGCAGTAAAGCAGTAAAGAGTGATTGAAGTTTATCATAGCACAAGTCACATGACTTGGGGCAGCTGGGAAATTGACAAAATGTCTATCCCCATGTTAGATTTCAAAATGAAATATAAAGAAATCTGTTTGCTGTTTTGAGAAATGGATTTCAGTGCAAAATTATTCTGGAACAGCACTATTAACTGATGCATTTTGAAAAAAAAATTTTCCATGACAGTATCCCTTTAAGGGGCAGATTTACTAAATTTGTGTGAATTCGAGAAATTCGATCGAATTTTCAAAAAGATTAGAATTCGAATTTTCAAATAATTTTTGTGGCCACTTCGATGGAATTGAATGATTCGAATAAAAATCTAATAAAAATCTATTCGATCATTCAACCATTTGATGGTTGAAGTAATTGCCCTTTAAAAAAAATTTGAATCCCTATTTTGTCAGATTAAACCTACCGAATTGCTATACTTCCCTGTGGGAAGCTCCCATAGCATTGTTTAAAGTTTTTTAGATGGACTAAAAAAAAATTGAATGATTAAAGGGAAACTGTCATGGGAAAACATGTTTTTTTTTTTTTTTTAATGCATCAGTTAATAGTGCTGCTCCAATAGACTTCTGCACTGAAATCCAGCTCTCAAAAGAGCAAACAGATTTTTTTATATTCAGTTTTGAAATCTGACATGGGGCTAGCCATTTTGTCAATTTCCCAGCTGCCCCAGTCATGTGACTTGTGCCAGCACTTCAGGAGGGAACTGCTTTCTGGCATGCTGTTGTTTTTCCTTCTCAATGTAACTGAATAGTACGCAGTGGGACCTGGATTTTACTATTGAGTGTTGTTCTTAGATCTACCAGGCAGCTGTTATCTTGTGTTAGGGAGCTGTTATCTGGTTACCTTCCCATTGTTCTGTTGTTAGGCTGCTGGGTGGGGGAAAGGGATGGTGGGATTTCACTCCAACTTGCAGTACAGCAGTAAAGAGTGACTGAAGTTTATCAGAGCACAAGTCACATGACTTGGGGCAGCTGGGAAATTGACAATATGTCTAGCACCATGTCAGATTTCAAAATGAAATATAAAAAAAATCAGTTTGCTCTTTTGAGAAATGGATTTCAATGCAGAATTCTTCTGGAACAGCACTATTAACTGATACATTTTGAAAAAAAACATTTTACCATGACAGGATCCCTTTAAAATCGTTTGATCTAATTTTTCCTATTCAAAATTCAAATTTCGTTAAAAATCTTCAAATTCGATATTCAAATTTGAAGGGTTAAAATTCGACCAAAATTCAATGGTCGGAATTGAGGGTTAATTGTCCATTGAATTTGATCAATAGTAAATCTGCCCCTAAATGTAACAATAGATGGCATGGAAAAGGGGAATTTAAGGTATAAATTTAAGACTTGAATTCCATAATTTGAAGAGGAAGCCTCTCAGACACCAACATCCAACTCCCATACAAAACCTCCTTTGATTCAATGTACTCCATAGAAGGTGCCTTTCTTCTTGTAGGTGCCATCTGATAACATTGCTGAGGTTATATCTCATGTAAATGAGACTGGCTCAACATGAGTATCACTTGTTTTAGTCGAATATGTTAATAGGACATCGTCTGACAAGCGCCGGTCAACTTGAAATGTGTTAAATTGCCTTTTGTGACCTGTGTTTTATTTCTCTGCAGAATGAATAGTCTTCAGAACCTGGGAAAACCGAGATTTGCATATGGGATGTTTTCTGAGACTTTGAGGCAAGAAAGTGAATAATAAAGTTCCTTTTCCTACTACAGCAGAACACGTTTTCCATCTGTTTGAATGAAGTGTATAGAGAAGAACAATATTGGCTTTATTACTCTTTTACTTTATATTAATATAGAAACATTTAAACTTGCTTTAATAGCCCCTTTGTCTCCCAATCTCTCTTTTTAATATAATATTCATGAGTTTAATTTATGAAACAGTTTCAACTCTGTTTTAGATGTTTCAATTGAAAAATGCCAAGTACCCACCATATCATTACTGAGACGTCTATGAATGTTTGCAGCTGCATGAAGATCTTACAGATTTTCAGGGCTCCATAACCTAGGTTTTGGGAGGGTGTCAAGATATAAATTTTTAAAAATTGCTCAGCAAAAAAAAAAAAAACACATAAGTAAAATATATTTGAGTTTTCTGAAATTTTCAATTTTTTTTTAATTTATAAGATTTATGGGCAGATTTAACAAAGGTCGAAATTTCGAATTGATGTGAATTTTTATTTACTCTAATAAATTTGAATGTACTCAAAACTCGAAAGGGAGGTTATTTATGAAAAAAAAGGCAATCCCCTGAATTGGAAGCCCCAGTGGGCCCTGGACCCCCCCAGTCTGACGCTCAGTACAGAATGCATGGGACTTGAAGTTTCTGGATAATGGATCGCTCCATAAACAGGATCTGCATATTTTGATTTTAATAAAAATTATTTAAATATTAAATAACACCAACAGGGTAGTTTTGCCTCCAATAAGAATTTATGTATTGGTGCGCTACCACCATTAATGTGGCCACGGTTTTGGGGTAACATAGGTGTGGTTTAAAGTGGGTGTGGTTTAAAAACAGTGAGAGGTAAACACTGGCTTCCATTATTGGCATTCCACAATGAACGCCATAAAAATTCCAGCTCTCCGTACCACAGAAGGTGGACAGCAAAGGGTGCAAAAGTCAAGACTCTTACTCAAATAGAGCCATAAAATACTCCAAACTACAACAACACCCCATTAGTACAGACACTTAGGGAACTATTTATTAAGGGACAGATTTATATAGGTTTCAATTGAAAAATTTTTTGTGTCAAAACTAATTCAAATTTAAAAGCACCAACTCAAATGTAAATTTGAATGTGAGATTTATCCCACCTCAACCCTGGAAAAAGGTCTAGTTTGAAAATTCGCCACCAAATGTACAAGTCCTTAGCAGAGGTCAGTGGAACCATTTGAATATGTTAACTGCCTCCTGACATTCAAGTTTCTTTCAATGGAAAACTCGATTCGAATTCGATTATAATTTTCGGGTCAGGATTATGCGATCGAATATTGGACATTTGAGTTTTTTTCATAAATAACTTTCCATTCGAGTATTTTTGAATTTATTAGCGTAAAAACAAATCATATTCATTCGAAATTTCGACTTTAATAAATAACCCCCTTAAGGTATGCAAATAAATAGTTTAACATTTACAACAATGGTTTAATGGCATATAATTACAACAACAATGTCTAATTACAAAGTCATTAAAACATATTTAGTACATACTAAATGAAGTGAAAACGTTGGGACAACCAACTTACATGCCTGTTGGGTTTTTTTTGGACACTGTGTTTGGTAAGTAGTTAATTATATATTTTAATGGCTTTGTAATTAGACATTGTTGTAATTATATGCTATTAAACCATTTATTGAC
>CM044431.1:8077890-8093895 GCA_024363595.1 Xenopus borealis
GTGTGACCATATAAAGGCACAAGGCTGCAGGCTGAGTTATACAGGGGGGGACTCTGAGGGGGACTCTGAGTATTACTCATGTATTATAAGGGATAATGAGGTGCAATATTCAGCTTATTATTGGATATTTTTAGAACATTGGTAAGGAGTCTCTCTATGTTCTTTTCACAAATGATTGTGAAATTATATCCCTAAGAGTATCCTGTTTATGTCTCTACTTTATTTATTGTTAATATTGTGGAAATTGGTATTGAGGTACAGGCTCCTCACCAAAACCTCTGTTCGAGCAGATTTAGAAGCCAACTGAGATTTTCTCCCAGGGTTCCATGTTCAGAGGAATGGCCAGTTGGCCCAAAGATGTCTCTGTTAAGCCATGATCAGCTCTTGCGGTGACAGAAGCCTCTGAACTCGGAGGACAGATCTGGAAGAACAAACACCTAAGAGTCGAGTCAAATCTCTCCCTTGGACTGAAACGTATCCATCAGGAATTTTTTGTTACTCGACTTCAGTTTTCTAGAACACATTCGTGGCAGGAGAGAAATAATTGAATGAAATATTGTGCTCACAGGCAGAGATTTATGAACTGCCGGCGCTGCACATATTTTTATTATTTGTTCTCAGAGTTATTAAAGAGGGAATAAAAGTTGGATTAAAAAATCTTGAGGAATTCTAATAAACGGATGTGCATGGAAACAGGGGCTTTCTCAAAAAAATTTTTAATTTTGCATTCAGTTTTTTATAAATGTGCTATAAAAATGGGAAATATGGATTTAATGCGCTGGAGTTGGCATGAACCGAACCTTCCATAAAAGCTCAGACTCGGGAGAGTCTTTTGTAGCACCATTAAGAGGTGGTGCCTTCCTGAGAGCATTAACATTCTGCTGGAACTGAGATAACAATGTCCAGTCTGTGGGCCCTCCAGGTGTTGTTGATCCTTGGCCCCCAGACAGCTGCCTCGGGCTGCCTGAAATAGGGAATAAATTGTTATGAGCTCCTCCTGTCAAATGTTTCAAGGGGTATTTCACCTTACAATTAACTTTTAAAGTCATTCCCTTACTCAAGTTATGGTTTTATCCACAGAAAAGCTACTAAATAATATAATTGTATATTTACAGCCAACAGTGGTTCTTGAGGTAATGGCTTCCTAAAGTAATGATACTCTCCTCTAGGTTAGTGCATTTGTGCTTGTCTCACACAAGATCTAGATGTTTGTAGATCATCTCAGCTGTAAGAAGGTACCAGGGTTGGACTGAGTTGCTGGTACACAAGAAAAAACCCAGTGGGCCCTGTTGACCCAGACCTGCTCCTGCCTGAGAACTTGTGCTGCCCTCTTAAAGGGCAAGGAAAGTGTAAAATATAATAAGGCTAGAAATACTGTATTTTGTATACTAAACATAAACATGAACTTACTGCACCACAAGCCTAATCAAACAAATGATTTATGCTTTCAAAGTTGGCCACAGGGGGCTGTCATCTTGTAACTTTGTTATACATCTTTGCAAGACCAAGACTGTGCACATGCTCAGCGTGATCTGGGCTTCTTAGGGGTCATCATAAATTATCAAAAAACAAAGCTGCTTGAGTTCTGCATGGCTGGTAAGTAAGGCAGGGGCTCCCTCTGCTGTTCATAAGTATGATCATTTCCCTGCCAGAAGTTAGGGAACGTCTGACAATTCCCATCCACAGCACTAAATGAAGAGAGAATTTTACTGAACACAGTCAGGTTTCTTATAAAAACAAAACACATTTTTTAATTAAAGTATATTGGAGATAGATTTCTTTTTCATTAAAGAAAGTAAAAATGGGATTTTATTTCTTTGCCTTTCCTTGCCCTTTAACTCCCCCCTGGCCTTGATCATGGCCACAGCAAGAGAACAGGTACATGGGGGGTGTTGTTGGGGGCTTGTAACTGGAGTAGAGTGTTTGGGGAAGTTGCAGCTGGGCCGGGGGACCCCAGTGGGAAGTGGGGTCCCCTGTTTCAGAAGCCCTGTTGTGCCTTAGACCCTCCAGTGTGATGCTGGAAGGGAAGCTTGGCATTGCACTCAAACAGCTACAGGAATAAATGACTAGAAGGCACTGGAGCTCTAGATGGCGCTCAGTCTGTGGTTGACAGGGGATGCTGGGAATATCATTAGCCTGGATTTTACATGACTAAATTGTATGGTATATTAATGACATCCAATAACCTATATGTGAGACAGGTTTCCTAATTTTCCCATGGGTAGTGTGACCAATTCTTGTCCCTACTCTATACAAGGGGTGGGGGCTCAGAAACTTTTGTCTCCGCCTAGTACTAGGGTTGGGTGTGCTTGGAATTGGGGGGGGGGAGGGAAGATCCCAGGACCAAGCTTTAAACCCCAAGACGAATAACATTTGACTACAACAAGGAGAAACGTTTTAATGGGACCAGCATTGAGGAGCCACTTGAGTTTTTTTCATAAATATATATATATAATTATAATTATTGTTTTACTATAAAGTGCATGTTGGGAAGCCTCATTTACCAATGCAAGTGCAAGGGAGCTTTGTAAAAAGGTCCCAGGGTTCCCACAGTGGTTGGGAATTAACTAGCATCAAGCCAGCAACCTGCTATAATAAGTAAGGCATAGAAGGTCTTTTTCATCTAATCTCTTTATTATAATTTACAGTCTCTGTTAACAAAATAGTATTTCATGTGTTTACTCTTGTATAAATATTCACCAGGTTGTAGGTGTGACGTTCATCTCTGTCCCACGGTTTTATAATATTAATGGCCATGGCTAATTGCTGTTTTTGTTTTGTTTTATAACAAGCACATGGCACTTGTTAAGGTTGTGCAGATATTATTCTGGTTAGTGAGGCTGGAGGTACCTGGCAAATTAGTCCATGTCTGGGTTCATTCCAGCCAATATAACATTCATCCTTGAAATATGCTGTTAACTTTATACCTACCTGAATGTGAAAACATTTTATACCCCTTCCTTTAATAGTTAGTTCTTACATCAACTGCCTAATGTTGTCTGCCGTATTTAGGGAAACTACTATCAATGGTGTAATACACTAAACCTTCATATTCCCCTGCTGAATTGTGCTTAGTACAGGGAATACCTATGTGACATAGTTTTATGGGATCTCTCTGTACAGACTATGAGCAAACTTAGGGACTGTTCCTGCTGAATTGTGCTTAGTACAGGGAATACCTATGTGACATAGTTTTATGGGATCTCTCTGTACAGACTATGAGTAAACTTAGGGACTGTTCCTGCTGAATTGTGCTTAGTACAGGGGAATACCTATGTGACATAGTTTTATGGGATCTCTCTGTACAGACTATGAGCAAACTTAGGGACTGTACCTGCTGAATTGTGCTTAGTACAGGGAATACCTATGTGACATAGTTTTATGGGATCTCTCTGTACAGGCTATGAGCAAATTTAGGCGACTGTTTCTGCTGAATTGCTCTTTGTACAGGGGAATACCAATGCTGATATAAATTGATTAAATATCACTCTACAGGCTATAAGCAAACGGGGGGGGGGGGGTTCTGCTTAATTGTGTTTAGTACAGTACAATCACATACCTCTCTCTCCCCTCCCCGATCCATGCCTACTTATCAAAATCTAAAGTGCTACAGTCCCTTCATGGCTCACCAACTCCCCAAAACATCAAGACTCTGCCCCCAAAATGCCACAACTGTGTCAATAAAATGTGCGACTCATGGCAACTCTATCAACACATGGAACTAGCCCATGAAGCACACCGTCCTTGAGCATGAAATCTGTGTAGTGACCCAGGATGGACAGCAGAAAGGAAAATATGAGCTAAATGGTTTAATGATGGGCGAATTTATTCGCCAGGCGCGAATTCCGCTCTGCTGTTTGTTACTATATCCTCCTTTGGACGAGAGAAATGTTCCACCTTGAACCAGAGTGGGGCCAAGTCTTGATATCTAGTATTGGTGCCCAAAACAATAAAATGTATTTTCTGCTTTAAGTATTGCCTTTATATGATACAGAGAGGTGTCATGTTCAATATGACTATTCTGTAGGAAATACCAACGACCTGAACATGAGCCAAAGGTCCAGCTTGAGAAAAGTCCAACATTTCAAAAGTTGACGGTGAAACAGTAGTTTGTCTTTCGTTGTTTTGGTCAAATCAAACAATAACATTCCCATCCGTAGCTGCAAACATTATAGTGAAACAACGTGAGAGCCAATCATATATCTCTGACTCAAGGCATAGTCATAGGGATCACCACCTTTACTTGTGACATCACAGGATGTAAGCCCCTTTTACACATTCCTGACACAAGAATATGTGACAAACATAAGAGCCAAGGAGGAGAGAATGAAGGAAAACAGACAAAGGTTGACTATTGAATGATTGGAATCCTCCATTTTCAACATGTGGCGACTTTAAAACATGTCTGGAATACAGAGTTCCAAATAAACATTCCTCCTACTCGGTTTATAGAATGGGTCACCCCGAGGGGATATTTCACAACCGTCCCAATACCTTTGGACTAATAAGGATATAGGATTGGAGCCATGTGAGTAAACTCTTTAATAGGTTCTACCTTGCATAATGTTGGAAACATGTTCCCTAATCCTGTGTCTATTGATCTGCCCACATTCTCCATTTAACTGCAGGCACCGCATATAAATAAACAGATAACACTGCTTGTAGCATATTTATTGTCCTGTGTTGGGCAATGATGATGTTGAATCCATGTGAATAAAATATCTGTTTTGCTTATGGACTTTCTCTTGCACTGGGATACATTAGTACTGTTTGCCTGTACAGTAAAGAGTTTGGTGTATGGGTCTCCAGTTGGAAAGCTAAAAAATGTTGTCCTAAGGCTTTGGCAGGGTAAGATCTAAAGATACATAGTGCAAATGCTATTGGTGTTTACTGTTAAAGAAACAGTTCAGAGTAAAAATAAAAACTCGTTAAACAGATAGGCTATGTAAAATAAAAAATGTTTCTAATATAGTTAGTTAGGCAAAAATGTAATGTATAAAGGCTGGAGTGAGTGGATGTGTAACAGAACAGAACACTACTTCCTGCTTTTCAGCTCTCTAACTGTGAGTTAGTCAGTGACTATAAGGGGGGCCACATGGGACATACCTGTTCATTGAGTTTGTAATTGATCCTCAGTATTCAGCTCTGATTCAAAATCAACAGTTATGACCCATGTGGCCTACCCTCAAGTCACTGATTGGTTTCTGCCTGGTAACCAATCAGTGGAAACCAAGAGAGCTGAAAAGCAGGAAGTAGTGTTCTGCCTATTATGTTACACATTCACTCACTCCAGACTTTATACATTAGATTCTTGACTAACTAACTATATTAGAAACATTTTTTATTTTGCACAGCCTGTCTTTTTATTTTGACACTGAACAATTCCTTTAATGGTCACCTAATCCTGGATCCCTTGTGAGGGGGTACAACATCATACCAACTAAATAAGGACAATTAGGATTAAAATATTCTATGTGATATTATTGTTAAACAGTACAGTACGGAGAAAGGAATAATTAGCAAGAAATAATTACATCAAATCATAACAAAGATGAACATTCCACTGCGACATACTTTAAATTAAGAATGAAGACAATGTATTCTTAATTAATTAATTACTTAATTAATTAATTAAACATTGTTGAAATAATTCTTCACCAACATACAGAGATAGTGTTATAGCAGCTCTAATGTCTTATGGTATAAAAAATGGTATCAACTCATGGAAGGAAAATCTATGTGTTCCCCTTTAGGCACTGATAAGACTCTATGTAGTGCATACAGGTTTGATATTGTGGACATTGAGGGAACAGAGTGTAGCTATGGGTGTCTAAACTGGTAATATCTTAGTTGTGAAGACCAACTTGCCAACTGGAAAAGATATGATCACACAATAGACTAACTGGTTTCTTATTTACAGTGTTTCTCAACAGAACAAATTCCATAAAATTGGAAAAACTTGGTCTCAAGAAGAGAAAGCAGGGGACTGTAGAAACATTTCTCTTGAAACAGTTTACACTGAAAGATGCATTAGAAGCCGTCTGAGCATATCATAAAAGACAAGGTCTCTAGCAGTAATATTTACAGTTGATCTGGAGATTAGAAACGTAGCCATTTTAGTGGAAATGCAGAGGAATCAGAAGACCCAAAAAATCCCAACCACTCTTTTGTTGAGAAAGTCCATAACTTGAAAGGTCTCATAGAATTTCTGCATCATGTAGTGAATAGAAGTTGCTTTTGGCCAGATAAAAAAAAGTTACAAATATTTTTTTGGGGGAGATTCTCCCATCTGTGCCTAGGTTAAGAGACTCCAAGAGACCATTAAAACTTGAAAACAAACTTTTACATTTAAGCTGAAAGACCTTTCAGTTTAATTAAGGAAAGAATGATTGGTTGCCCTTCCTGATTCCAATCCATGCTATGGCTGAAGTGAATGTCCTTCAACTCAGACACACGAGGCAAAGTGGGTTTAAGAAATTAGCTTTAGATTATTTAAGCAATCAGTTTGTAAAACCTAATGAACAGAATATTATTCTAAGCATAAAACACCTAGACGTTATTCAAGAAATTAGCCAATGCCTAAAATGTAAAAGATGTGCTTTCCAAACTCTCTATGATCTTAACTATGAAATATGCCAAAGGTCCTTACGAGTTATAAGTTGCAACAAGTGTGCCGTACAGAACAACCACAATTGTGTGATTGTCTCAAAGAAAGAAAACCATACAGAACCATTTAGTCATCAGAAACAGAACTGCTTTTAATTACCTCCAGTACTACATATCCCCAGGGATATTGGTTGACCACGCTTGCTGGGAAGAAAGCAGAAACATGCAGAAGGCACTAAAACCGAAAAGGTGTGATTTATATAAAAATGTAAGAATCAATATAGCCGTTTTCCCAAAGCTAATAAAGTCAGTGGCTTTGGTAAATCAACATTTGAGGTGAGAGTGTTTTTGAATGTATTTCACAGATCACATAAAAATTAGGACCTGCTAAGCACTCCGATTAAGTTCCTACTCTGTATTTTTAGCCATCATTGCTGGTCTTCAGCAGGGGTTAAACCAGCTGGACAGGATCCAGTCATGTCATTGAAATTGCTTTTTTTTAATCATCTTTTCTTGACTAAATTAGTGTGGAATTAATGCACAGATTGATATAAGGAGCTTATTTTTCCAACCAAAACTTGCAAAATGTTTTTTTTTTTTAATGATTTTCAAAGTATTCAATTCCTTTCCTTTTACGGTTCAATAGGAAAAGGGAGTGCCATTGCAAATTGAAGAAAATTATTTTATTCATGTTAGAAAATGAATTTTAAGAAAAACAAATGGTTGGAAAATATTAGATTAAGAATTTCCTGTAGTTTGAGGATAAAATATACTTCAAGGCATTATGCCTTCCTGGCAATGTTCTTACCAAAACAGCAGGGATACAGGTATGCAATCCATTATGTAGAAAACCATTATCCAGAAAGTTCCAAATTACGGGAAGGCCATCTCATATAAACACCATTTTGGTGAAATAATTGAGAGTTTTAAAATTTAATGTATTTTTCCTTGTAATAATAAAACAGTTCCTTTTAAATGATCAAAATAAAGATATAAATCCTTAATAGAGGCAAAACAATCCTACTGGGTTTAAATTAATTTTAAGTAGGCTAGTTGATTTTTTGGGTCGAAACTCAGATTTCCACATAGAGAAAAAACAGGATTTTTTGAGTTTTTTGAAAAAAATTTAATTTATTATAACCAACCCTGGAAACAGCTGGAATCCGAAAATATACCATCGGAAGCCTGTCCATTTGAAGATGTTAATTGTAAATTGAAGAAAATTATTTTATTCATGTTAGAAAATGAATTTTAAGAAAAACAAATGGTTGGAAAATATTAGATCAAGAATTTCCTGTAGTTTGAGGATAAAATATACTTCAAGGCATTATGCCTTCCTGGCAATGTTCTTACCAAAACAACAGGGATACAGGTATGCAATCCATTATGTAGAAAACCATTATCCAGAAAGTTCCAAATTACTGGAAGGCCATCTCATATAAACACAATTTTGGTGAAATAATTGAGAGTTTTAAAATTTTATGTATTTTTCCTTGTAATAATAAAACAGTTCCTTGTAAATGATCAAAATAAAGATATAAATCCTTAATAGAGGCAAAACAATCCTACTGGGTTTAAATTAATTTTAAGTAGGCTAGTTGATTTTTTGGGTCGAAACTCACATTTTCACATAGAGAAAAAACAGGATTTTTTGAGTTTTTTTAAAAAAATTTAATTTATTATAACCAACCCTGGAAACAGCTGGAATCAGAAAATATACCATCGGAAACCTGTCCATTTGAAGATGTTAATTGTAAATTGAAGAAAATTATTTTATTCATGTTAGAAAATGAATTTTAAGAAAAACAAATGGTTGGAAAATATTAGATTAAGAATTTCCTGTAGTTTGAGGATAAAATATACTTTAAGGCATTATACCTTCCTGGCAATGTTCTTACCAAAACAGCAGGGATACAGGTATGCAATCCATTATGTAGAAAACCATTATCCAGAAAGTTCCAAATTACGGGAAGGCCATCTCATATAAACAACATTTAAGTGAAATAATTGAGAGTTTTAAAATGTAATGTATTTTTCCTTGTAATAATAAAACAGTTCCTTGTAAATGATCAAAATAAAGATATAAATTCTTAATAGAGGCAAAACAATCCTACTGGGTTTAAATTAATTTTAAGTAGGTTAGTTGATTTTTTTGGGTCGAAACTCACATTTTCACATAGAGAAAAAACTGGATTTTTTTGAAAAAAGTTAAATTTATTATAACCAACCCTGGAAACAGCTGGAATCCGAAAATATACCATCGGAAACCTGTCAAGGTTGTCCATGTCCATTTGAAGATGTTAATAGCCTGCATGATGTTTGTGTTTTTTTCGGATAGTTTTGCCTGAAAACGTGATCAATTCAAGTGATTTGAGTTTTTTTTCTTAAATAAGAAAATTCATTCGAGGTATTAAAAAAAACTCTAATATTCAACCTTTGATAAATAACCCCTTTAATGTATGGAGACCCAAATTATGGAAATATCCTTTATTTGGAAAACCCCAGGCCACAAGTGTTCTGGATAATCGGTCTCATTTCTGTTTGCATAAGAGCACATCTTAAGGTCCTAATGGCAGATTTATTCAAATTTAAGTTTCGGCCATGATCCAAAAAAAAACATGGCAAACCCCACAAATGCAAATATTTTTCAAAGTTACATTTTCAAGATCTATCAACTGAAAAAAGTTAAAAACATTCTTATAAAAAAATTCAGCAGTTAAAACTTGGTGACCTTCTATATAATTCAATAGGAGATGTATTTTCAACAGACAGGCAGACAGGCAGATATAAAACAATTTTGAAACTTCATTTGTCATTTTGGGTGACTTTCCACTAATTATGGCGAATACTAAAATCAACACATTTTGGAAAATTATTTAGCAAGTGAATTTATTTGTTTCATTATATAATTATTAATAATTTTCAGCAGTCAAAATTGAATATATTTCAACTGAGTTAAAATAAATCAGAATCATTCAGGAATCCTCTAGATTCAGGTTACCATAGCTTGGATTTCAAACAAAAAGTTCTTGACAAGCTAAAGGTCAGTGGGAGTTGTATTTACCAAAGTGAAACTGTATTTAAAAATTCAAGTTATTCACAAAGAAAATGCAGAGAAGAGTGTTTAAGGGTGTTTAAGTTTTTTTCAGATTATGCCAATCATATTTCAGATATATTTATCATTTTGTCATTAGAAACACATTTTGACATGTCTCCAGCATAGGCTTTTATCATCTATCAATACGGTTTGTATTTTTGCAGATGAGACTAAATTGTGCAGAACTATAGGTTCCATGCAGGATGCTGACACTTTGCACAGTGATTTGTCTAAGTTGTAATACGTAACAATGACAGAACACATATCAAATATAATTTTTGAAAAGTTTCATGCAAACTCTGAATCATTATGTCATTTGGATAATATGTATAATATAAGGTACATTTAACTGGATGTACAGTTTTCTCAATACAATTATTCAAATTAGAATTATTGGTGATTTTTTTAAAGTTTTTATTTTGCAGAAATGTACTTTTTAATTGTATTTATTTAAAATGTGTTTTACAAAAAAATATTTGACTGGTTATTTATTAAAGTCTGAATAATAAAAACTCAAAAAATTCATAGAAAAGAAAACATTTTAGTGGGGGGGGAAATTAAATTTTTAGAGATACCCTGAGGCTACAAAGAGTCTGAATCTGAAAATCCTCAGACCTGCTGAGGTTGTATATAATTCAATGAGAGAGGTCCCTGTACTAGTTGGAAGTTTCTGTGGTGTGCTCTGGAAAAAGCAAGAAAAAAATAGAGGTACAGTATTTGGGAAAAAAATTCAGAAAAAAATCACGATACAGGTTTTTGATGATCTGATTAAATCATGCTTTTTAAAAATAAGAAATAAGTTCAAATTGTGGATTCTAGTTTAGTTGAACTTTTTTATTCATAAAAATTACATAAATTCGGATTTTGATAGATAACCCTCAAAATTTCTGTTGTACCGAAAATATAAGATGAAAAATGTAAACAATGTCAAAATAGCAGCAAACTAATTCTTTTCGTGGTGATTTTAAACTGAAACCTTGATTTCAATGGCCTTTTTCTTCCTTTTGTGGTTCAGACATTCACTGAACTCCAATAAGCACTAAAATAAGGTCACACCGAGGTGTAGGAGTAATTCAGACTTAAAATGTCTAATTAAATCTCTGCTATTTTATAGTCCGGTAAACTCTTTACATCTGCCAGACACAGTAGATGTGAATAGAAGCATTGACGTGTGAATGGCACTTAGAAACTGCCAGGGAATGGTTGGTGTCATTTGGCACTTGTTATATTTCCTGCATAAGTTGACTAGAATTTTCTCATGTGTTACAGACAAGGTAAAGTCATCAGAAGTAAGTATTCATATGTAGCAAGTGTAAGTACTGCACAGACACCCCATGTCCCTGGGGGACATTATATGGTACCCTTTCCTTGTGGTTCTTTTGGATCGGTGACAACTCTTTATTTCATCACAAGTGTAGGGGTAAACCATCGACAGTCAAGGAAATGGCTCTCATCTGAGCTTGTCAAGTAAAGCAAATACATGTTAAAACAGCCTTAATTTGAGCTATAAAGACACACAATGTAGTTCCGAAGAGCTTTTGAACCTCAAAATTAGATTTTCAGTTGTATCAGTAAAATGGCAACAAAAAAGGGACCGTACTTTGCATAATATATTTATCTTGGAGTCCTCCATCCTATTCAAGCTCTCCAAGAATTCAAGTGCTGAAAGTAACACTAAATCAACAACACTTTTAGTAATGAAATAAATTCTTTATAAGAGGGAAGCATAAGGGGTTGACAAGACTTTCAGATGGCTTGTTTTTATTAAAATTCTTTCATTCTCCCGGCCCGTATTGTCTGTGATTCTTGGATATGAGCGGGATGAGGAATAGTGAGCTCTCTGTACCACTATTTATTTAGTCTGCCTGCCTGCAGCATAGAAAAACAGAATGCTTAATAAAAGATTTCCTTTTGTGGGCGACCTAGCAAATTTTCAGATCGCTAGATGAAAAGGTATGCTGCTATTGATGAGGAGGTGCCTAGTTTAAATGAGTGATTGAGGACTGTTCCCCAACTGGAATACACCTTTAAGGTTTATATTCCGCTATAGTATTCTCAGAAGTCAAATATTTTAACAGTTCAGCCCAGAAATGTATAAAAATGTCACCTTCTTTTATAGAACAGGTAAAATAAGCTAAGTATATTTTCATCTGAATGTGTAGAATGGAAATATTTGGAACGTGCCAGACAGCGAATGTATTTTCTGCTATAGGTAGGTCTTTATTTCTAGTAAAGGCTCTAATAATAGTAAAATAGAAACATAAGAAAGTAAGGTTTGGAATGTTAGGATTATGCCTCAGTCTACACCACTGTAGAATACAGTGCAATTGCATTAAGTACACCCTTTAGTGCTCATTATGTTCAGGATATGTACAGAGCACAGTTGTGGCCTGCACCTACCTTCTTAACTTGCTCTTTTAAATTATAAGAACATTTGGGTAAGGGTTGGTAGATGAGCCTTACAAGGCTTTCACTCAACAAAGACATTATCATCATCAATTTCCTGAGGAACAGGAGCAAGACAATAAATTGACCTTTTGGAACTGTGTAATATTTGCTGTTAGATTCCCAAAACCAAATGGAACACAGCCTGGCAGTTACCAGAATCTAGAAACAACTGAAGAGCCAATACCTTGAATGCAGCAAACAGGGTGATCTCAAATTTATTACATGGGGCTCTAGACCCTTTATCACACGATCAAACATTTTGGGACCACATGTCCCTTCCTCAGTTACCAGAATCTACACATGAGAATGTGGTAACTAAACAGATATTCATTGGATAGATATTCAAAAGTGGACGGCCCAACATAGGTCAACTCCACAGGGCAAAACTTCCTACATTTAGGGACATTTAGGGAAGACTCAGTTGAGGACAGAAAGTTATGCAGTTTGGACATAGACATGGTTTCAAAGACATGAAAAAAGGCATTTATGTCAAGTTGATAAAACCAAACCTTCAGGGACCCAACATTCCATGCCTAGTGCTGGTGACTATGTCATTACTACTTGCCTGGCACCTTGCCTACCTCCTGTGCCAATGATCTTCTTGCTGTGCATGTGCCTTCCCTGCCTACTACTCATTCTGGCCCCAGGATTAAGGCTGTGAAATGACCAATGAGTCACAGACCAGGTCATTCTAGCTCTTCTCACTTCCAGAAATTCAAACAAATTTCATAGCACCATGGTTATTGGATTTAAGTTCTGTGGAATTTCCTACGATAAAGCTGACCCAAAGAAGTCACTTGGATAAATGGTGAAACGTTTCATGAACACTCAGTAAAACCCAGGTGTATCATGTGCTGATGGGTGAGCGATTTATTAGGACAAAAATATCACAACCTAGGTTTCCATGTCAAAGGCTTTAAAATCGGGAGCTTCTTAAATCCAGTAATATTTAGCATTTAATTATCATCGTTGAAGATATTCCTTTACGTTATACCAAAAGCAACTGAACATGGTTAAATAATAATAATAAAGAACTATTTACAAACTAATGATAAATGTCATCTGAACTGAGGGTAATGATGTCTAAGCTTTGCCCTGGAGACCCATAAGGGCTAATTGTATTTATCATTTGGTTTTTCTTGTATGTTAATGTTTCCTTCCAATTAACATTTGCCAAGTAAAGGAGGCTCATTTCTCACTTCTTCACTGTTTCCAGTCTTCAGTGCCATTACAACTTTCTCACACTGACGCCTAAGCACGTGTAAATTCTGCTCATAATGAAGAAACCCCAGGGTCATTACCTATTCCTGCGTCAGACATCACAAATCCTCAAGTAAATGCTGGAGTAAAGTCATACAACATGCATTATATAGTCTGTGAAACTCGGTCTATCCTTTTCTGGCCTCTCCTAGAATGAAGCATTATGCTGTCTGCCCCCCGATGGCAAGACTTCAACATACTTTTTTTTTTTTAATAAAAACTTTTCTGCTCATTGTTTATAATATTTCGAAATTGAGTTCTGAAATTTCTTACAGAGTGATAGGGCTAGATCAACAGAAAATTAGAAGATGGGACTGCTGGGAGCCTAAATGTTTGACATTTTGACATGTGTTTTGACATGTGTTGATACAAAGCACCAGAATTAATGACATTCCAATAAAATATAGTCACAGCTCCGTTGCTTCTGATTCATGTCAAACAATATTGTGTGTATTCAGTGCATCAGCCACAGTTGCATCAGGTGCAGTTGCACCTTGATGCCACAATTACACTGACATTGGGTGGGAAAGCTGCATTGTGGCTTAAAACTTGTGCCCAAAATTGCACTTTGCATGCTGCACTTGAACTTGTAACATTATGTTTACTTTAACATACTTTAAGATAAGATGTCTGCTATAGATGTAAGACTTGCAGGCTTACAATTATCAGCTTAAGACCGTATACCCTTTTCAAATATTGGAATTACACCACCATTCTTGAGATTCATTGATACCATACTAGAAAAATAATTGCTAAAACTGTACAAAGTACAGCACAACTCATTGGTAGTGATGGGCGAAACGGCCGCGTTTCGCTTCGCCGAAAAATTCGTGACGCGCGACTCATTTTTGGGCGGCGAATTTTTTTTGGCAAATTTTTTTTGTAGTTTCGCGAATTTATTCGCCAGCAGCGAATCGCGGGAATTCGTCGCGAATTCGCCCCTGGCGAATAAATTCGCCCATCACTACTCATTGGTGTATTCCATTAGGCCCTAGCACCTTGTTCCCTAGCACCTTGTTTGAGTACCACATCCTCAGCTATTGACAGACTGTTTGTGATAAACCTTCTGAAATGGTTGCCAGGTTGTGAAAAATTTGCAGATTGGTTTCAAATTTGCCTGCACTTACATAGATAAATCATTTATCATATAGGGGACCAGGGAATATGCATTGATTACATTACTCCCCCAATGTTTGTATGCTTGTAGCTTATTGGCCAGATGAAAGCCTAGCCTTGGAGTGCTCTTCCACCTCCTGTCTTTTTAAATTAACTTTCTGTACCATTAGTTAATCTATTGTACAACAACAACAAATCATTGTGTAAAAAATTATCTACACAATGACCGCCATGATAAATTCCCTTTGCTCTTTGCGTGGCTACATTTTAAAGACTGAAAATAGAAAGTTGTTTGTCATTTTGGTTACGATTTTATCTTTGTGGGTTTCCTAAGCCCAACCTTTGTCAGTAGCCTCAAAGGCAAAGCGCATATTCCAGTTTTACAAATTGATATTTATTATGTTTTTTGGTAGACGTTCAGTGGCTTCCGTTCCAAACGACTCTTAAGATTCTTTTATATGTCTCTGATGCAGACTGAACATTGGAACCTCCAGTAGTTTGACTTGGATCCTTCACTTGACTCTTCTCACATTATAAACCCCCATGTAGGTTCTTTCATCCATCAGACTGGAAAAGAACACTGTCACCCTCTCTATTTGTTTTTCATTCTTTCCCCACCCCACTACCTCATTCTGAAACCTTTACTCGAATGCTCTTGGCTCTGAAATCCATCTTGCAACTTTGCATTGTGGTACTGGAAATACTTGAAAGATATTAAAGACTTCCATATGGCAGAAAAGACCAGTGATGCTAGAGCACTTTTTTTAGCTGACAGTTTGAAATGACCGACATAAAATTCCATTTGTTTCCAGCGTTTGCATTTGACTCTCTGCTTCCCAAGAACCACAAAGGAGAAGAACAAACTAGAAGGACTGCGTGTGTAAAACCATCTGCCTCTCACTCTTCAGAAAAATAGGATTTCTATGTCGAAAATACAGTTTTTATGAATATGTGTAGCTTGAAAACACATTACTGAAAGCGGAGAATTCTGGCCGGAGCAAGGAAACCACATCACTTGCAGTGGCGCTAACATATATTTTAGTTGCCGATAAATAAGTTCTATGCACTAGTAAGAGGGTGAGAGAGAGGGGTTACATCACAGAGGGAACTATAATGTTTAACCATCTGTTAAAATTGTTTAAGAACAATGTAAGTGCGGGAGAAACCAGAGCTTTAATGCTCAGTAGTGCGCGATTCCCTAACTAAATAACTGCGTTTGCAATAGTAAAATAACCTTCTCATTTACAAACTAAATCACAGTCACAATGGCACAATTATTGTCAATGTGTGAATCTGCCTCATTTATTTGTATCCAAAGTCTTCCTTGCATTGATGTAGAGTTTGCACCGTTGTTTCTTGTTCTGAATTGAGCGTCACCCTGGAGCTACTGTCACCTTGAAGTGAAGGCAAATATCTCATTGGATTTATTAACAGTCAGTAAAATAAGTATAGGAGTTATACAGGGAACTCTGGGTATC
>CM044431.1:8093905-8108281 GCA_024363595.1 Xenopus borealis
GGGGTTGTTCTGTGACCAAATAAAGATGCAAGGCTGCAGGCTTGTAACTTTTAACCTCCTTATGGTTTACAACAGGGGGGACATTATTTCTGCCAATAAACATTTCCATGTGTCATTACTTATGGCTAAGAACTGCTTATATGGATGTATTTACAGGTTTTTGATGACTTGAGTATAATAAGAAAAAGAAATACTACTACTAACAATACTGTTATTATTATGGTTATTTTTGTCAATTATATATATAGTAAATATTTTTACATTTCAACTCTAAATAGCCAGACAACAGGTTTTGGGTTGTCCGACATTTAATTTAACACTCTTGTCACAGTTCTTTTAAAGAACTTCCCCTCTTCTTGTAATTTCATTCAAGTCATATACATGATCGCTACCACCATCGGATCTTTGCCAGATGTCCCTGGTCTATCTGTTCCTCTGAGCCTCTATAAGATTTCATTTCTCACTTGGCAAATACCAACATGATTACATTGTTTCAAGAATGGAATGGGGGGGCGGGGTGAAAGCATTTAACGAGAACGAGAAGTAAGGTGATATTTTACACTAGGTGTTTCATATTAGGTTTAAGAGGTATTGATTGTCCCAGCAATATATCCCACTAGAGTTTTACAGTTTCTAGGGATGCTAAAATGTTTTTGTAATACCCTAAAAAGACCCCAGAGATCTGACCCTTTTATTAAAAACCTTGCTTTATTCCCAAATATTCAATCAAATGTATTGATATATGTATATATACGAAGCAAGGTATGAGTCCTGCTTAAAGGGCAAGGAAAGTGTAAAATAGAATAAGGGTAGAAATGGTGTATTTTGTATACTAAACATAAAGATGAACTTACTGCACCACAAGCCTAATCAAACAAATGATTTATGCTTTCAAAGTTGGCCACAGGGGGCTGTCATCTTGTAACTTTGTTATACATCTCTGCAATATCAAGACTCGCACATGCTCAGTGTGGTCTGGGCTTCTTAGGGGTCGTCATAAATGATCAAAAAACAAAGCTGCTTGAGTTCTGCATGGCTGGTAAGTAAGGCAGGGGCTCCCCCTGCTGTTCATAAGTATAATTGTTTCCCTGCCAGAAGTTAGGGACTGTCTGACAATTCCTATCCACAGCAATAAATGAAGGGAGAATTTCACTGCATACAGTCAGGTTTCTTATAAAAACAGTACACATTTTTTAATTAAAGTATATTGGAGATAGATTTCTTTTTCATTAAAGAAAGTAAAAATGGGATTTTATTTCTTTGCCTTTCCTTGCCCTTTAACAGCAAGCAAAGAACAGGCTCAAACATGGGAATAAGACTCTTTTGATTGAACATCTACCATAAAATATGGATAGAACATCTCATGAAAATCGATTATGGCAAAAAAATGGAAAATAGTGTAAATTTAAGAAAATGTAAACCGCCTCCAAAAGTAAAATGTAATTACAGTACATGGTTAAAAAAAAGTGAATACCAACGTTTGAAAGTTATTGTTACTAAAAAAAAATGGACAGTATTAGGTTATAGCTTTATTTTGTATTAATTTATTTTATTAATGTATTATTCATGAATTAATAAGAACTGATTTAAGAAACAGTAGATTAACCCCCTAAAAATAATGTGATTAAAGCAACATAGGAAAAACCATTTAAAAATTTAAATACCCAGTTAATAAAAAAAAATTAAAGTCGGTGGAAACCAACATGAATTTATTATTAACATACTGTATTAATTTATTATGCTATGCTAATAATAATAATAATAACTTGTATTATTATCTGATTTTTTTTAACAGTAGATTAAAGGTAAACTGTCATGGGAAAACATTTTTTTTTTTTTAAAACACATCAGTTAATATTGCTGATCCAGCAGAATTCTGCACTGAAATCCATTTCTCAAAAGAGCAAACATATTTTTTTATATTCAGTTTTGAAATCTGACATGGGGCTAGACATTTTGTCAATTTCCCAGCTGCCCCTGGTATTGTGACTTGTGCGTTTTGAAATGTTTTTTTTTCCCATGACAGGATCCCTTTAACCTCACCAAGATAAGATTTTAGTACCTTATGTGAATAAAGGAAGAGTAAGAAAACTGTACTGAAATAAAAAAATTGTCAAAATAGTTGGAAACAATAAAAATGTATTGTAAATGTAATGAATTTAAATGTATTAATTGTAATATTTTTTTTAAATTAATATTGGTAGTAATAATAAGAGGAACTGTTTATACAATTGTAGATTCAACCCCCCCCAAAAAATGTTTTATTATGTTATGTGAGTAAAGCAAGAGTAAAAACAAAACTGCTGAAATCCAGTTACTAAAAAAATAGTTGGCAGCAACAAAAATTAATTTAGCGGGTTATTAATTAAGGTTTGACTCGTTTTCCACTAAAATTCGAGTTTGCAAGTTGATTTTTTTTTTTTGGTCAAAACACCCATTTTCCAGTTTAACAAAAAACTAGAATCAGAAATAATATCTTGAATCTGAAAATACACCATCTAAAACCTGTCAAGGTCATGTATGAGTTAATGAATGTTGCCAAACAAACTCAAATAATTCAAGCAATTACTGTATTCTTGTTTCGCAACATGCAAATATTTTTCTATCTGCGATTCATTCAAGGTATAAAAAAAACTCTAACAATTTATTATTAGTAGTAGTTGTAGAAGTATTAAGTAGTAATATGAACTGTAAGAAGAACTGATTTATACAACAGTAGATGAAACCCCCCCAAAATACAATTTTAACACCTTATGTGGTTAAAGCAAGAAAAAAAATTGTAGAAAAATAGTTGGAAACAATAAAACTTTATTATTTATGTCATTTTAAATTCACTTATTAATACATTTATTCATGTATTATTCATTCATTTATCGCTAAAATTAGTAAATGTATCTCATTGTATTCATGATATTATTTTTTTCTAATATTAATTATATTATGAATGTATTATTAGAAAGTTATAAATAAGAACAGAAACTGCATTTGGAATTTGGAGTGTAAGCGTATACAGGCTACATTTATAGCTCTTGATGAATCCAAGGTTATTTGAGAACAGTATCATAGATCAAATTTGTCATTACATGAAATCATTTTTTATATCAGTGCGTGACCATTGTTGTCGCTGACCAACCAGTCCACATAGCTGCTTTTAAACCACCCTGAAGTCAGGCATTTAGCCAGGGGAAGAATGTATATCCCTAGAGCAGCATTTCCTATAAGCCCAGCTGTAACACTCGCCATGTCCTGGCCTTGCAAGGGGTCGTCTCAAACAATAAAAAGAAAAAACTTTGGATTCCACTGGAATATAATGTGACCATAACCATAGGAGACCAACACAGACACAGAGTATTATATTACTGCAATTAAAAAGCTGCTGATTTGGAAAAGAAAGCACAACATATATAGAAGAGCCCGCAGTTCAGCACTTTACATTTTCATTGTTGTGCTTTCGCGATTTTGGAATTCTTCATTCTTTATTCACTGCACATGTTATTGTGTTTGACTTCCAGTCCTCCATTTCAATGACTTTAGCTAAAAATTATAGGTCTCTCAGACTCCTACACAGATTTGAGAATATGCGGCTAAAACAGTGAAATCAGATCTCAGAAACTGACTTTCTGGAGAATTCTCTGACAGAAGAACTTTGACATTAACTAATGCTGACTGGGTTTGCTATAAATAGGTATTGTTTGCTTTGCCTGACAAGTCAAGCAAAGACTTCTTTCTATTTACCATGGATAAATCGTGGTATTTTAAGTGTCAACCATTCAAGTATTGCTGATCGTTTCAGAGTTAACATCTGAGTTTTAACTTTGTTTGAAGGACCAATTATGAGTGAAAGTAAGGGATCTCTAAACAGAAGAAGGTGTGAGTACTTCAGGCCAGGACTAGTACTGTGCAGATGGGAGCCAAAAAGGGGTGACAAAGGTACAGGAACAAGATCAAGGTGACAAGGTCTGGCAGGATAGGGACTGAGTGGATGTAGAGACCAGGACTGGTAGAAGTAATGGTTGGAGAAACGTGATCGTAGAGACGAGGACTGAAATGGGGCAGAACTGTTGGGGAAGAACTGTTGACAAGATAGAGCAGGTGTAGAGAATCGACTGACTGGAGCAAGAACAGGACTGAGCAGGGACAGGGGTGAGAACAAGGACAGGATAAATATCAGGAAGAAGAGCCAAAGCAAGGAACAGAGATTTAGGGACAAGCCGTAGGGTTCAGAAGCACAGGCCAATGCTGGGCATACCAACCAATACCAACCAATGTAACATAGCCAGGAATAGATGGTGGAAGGGAGAATAAATGGGAGCTTGCAAGTTGCTCTCCTGGTTCAGTGGTAGGGAGAGCCACCAACAACCAGGAGTTCCTGGGATTGGGCCCTAACAGAGCCTTAAACCAATGTTTGGCTTGAAACATTAGGTGGTTATACATATGCCAGCCAGGTACGCTCTCCAGCCAAATAGACAGAGAGAGAACAAGGGACCATACACTAAATGAATGATCAGAACAGTAGAAAGTAAAGAGAAGCTGCAGGATATTTTTACTTCCTCATTTGCCGATGCAAATTGGCAGATTACATTTTTAAACCTGCCCAAACCGACCAATAATCAGTCAGGTTCATTAGGCAACTATACAGGTACCAATTCAAATCTTTTTTTGTAGTTGCTGATTTAGCTATGGCCTGTTATAAACTCTGGATACCTGCCTGTCCAACATCTCATTCTCAATCCAAGGGTACTAATTTGAGGTTGGTTCTCCATTTGCTACTATTAAAAAAAACAATATTTTTCCAGGAAGGCTTTCCACCTGATTTTGTTGTAGGGATGTGCTTTCATTTATAAGAGTATCTTTGTGGTTGGCCACTTATGTTGGAAATAACACCCAACTAACAGCCGACGTAATTCATTCAAGTGATTAGCTGGGTTGAGATCAGGGTTCTGTGCAAACCAGTCATGTTCACTCTCATCTAAGCAAACCTGTTCTGTATGGACCTCACTTGAGGAATAATAGTGCTGGGAATGAAAAGAGCCTTTACCCAACAAAGTATAAAGCAAGGCATTATAGTGAATGCCATTATATTCCGAAGTGATACTGACACTAAAAAATGAATTTTAACATATGAGTGTTTATTAAATAGTACCTATAGGTCATGTTGATCAGTTTTCGCTGAGAGGTTTGTTTTGTATATAATTGTTAGCTGAAGTTCATAAGCCTAGCTGACTTTGCCAACCTTATAGTCCCATCTCAGCCTGTTAGTTACAGTTTCTAGAGGTAATGGACTCCTGCTGCACAAATATGGCAGCCCCCTCATACAGTACCATGTGGGATCAGACAGGTAATGTAAAAGCATCTTGCAAAAACTGTATTGCAAAGTTATAAGTAGCTTTCAAAGCCAATATTATAACAGATGTAAAAAAGAGTTTAATTTCAGGTGTCATTATCTCTTTAAGGTTTGCTTTCCAAGAAGTCAGAAGCTTTGCCTAAACCACAGAAAATGGACCCAGACAACTATTCCTCTTTCACCAAACTTTATTGATGCCAATTGGCATTTGACAAATTCAGACCTTTCCATCAGACTACCAAATGGTGTTCCCACCACTCCAGAGTCTAATGACTTTTACACCAGTCCAGCCATTGCTTGCCATTGTACTGTATATGGCAATGTTAGATTTGTGTTCCTCTGATCACCTGGAGACAGGGGGGAACATTTAGACCCATATGAAGGACTACAATTCAGTTGGTATATAAATAACAACCACCATGCAAAAAAATCCAAAATAACATAAGGTTATCAGCTACCGAACAAAAATTCATAGATGCAGACATGCTACACATCAGCATGTATAATAATTCTTATTGTCTACATTGATAGTAAGAAGAAATCCAGCTCTACACTCTGAACAATGTATATTTTACTGCTCCTCGTGACAGTTCTTGTTTGTTGACACTGATGACACAAAAAGTTCTATCAGATCTTTCTTCTTGTCGCCGAGCCAAAAAGAATGACCTCCAGTCGAACTTCATAAAACAATGTCTTTGGAGCCCATTTGTTCAAATTCCACATCTGCAAGGACTTCTAGTTTAAGTTCTTATTTCACAGAGGAAATGAGAAAGGGGAAAGGCAATAGTAAAACTGAAGGAATATAAAAAAAAATACAAGGTTGAGATAAATTTCAGGATCAGTCAAATGTCAGCAGGTTATGGTACTAGAATAAATAGGTGGTATCAGGCTTTGATAGTGTTGAACATTCCATTCTTGCAAAGGGAAATTGACAAAGTAGACTTTGACAAAAAAATTGAAAAACGTGATACAAAACTTAAAAAGCATAAAGGATTCTCTAGGTAGGAAAAATTTTAATTTTCTTACTTCAGATAATTACAAACAGGGATGCACTGAATACCTTATTTGGGATTTGGCCAAATCCCTGAATCCTTTTGAAAGAAGCAAATCAAATTCTAATTTGCATATGCAAATTAAGGTCGGGAAAGGAAAAAGTGCGAATATTTTCTTCATTTCCTTGTTTTGTGATGAAAAGTCACATGATTTCCCTCCCAACCCTAATTTACATATGCAAATTAGAATTTGGATCGGCCAGACACAAGGATTCACCTGAATCCTGTAGAAAAGGACCAAATCATGGCCGACTCCCGAAGCAATTCCTGGATTCGGTGCATCCTTAATTACAAAATATTAAGCTATGGAGTTTATTTATTAATATTTTTGCCTTGATTTGAGAAAATCAAGACAAAAAGCTTTATCTCACATAGTTTTAAAAAATTGGAACATTTGGCAGATGCAAATTCATGGTGAATTTCCGCATTTCGCCGTCAGCAAATAAATTTGCAAAACTGCTGTGAAAATTTGCTGGTGAAAAATCCACAGAGTCAGAAAATGTGGACTGGTATCAGTTGTCGCAGGCGTCAAAATTTACATGGGTGTCAAAATTTGCCTTTTTTGCTTTTTTTTCGCTGTTTCCAGAAACGGGACGCATTCGCCCATCACTATTAAGCGGTAAAACTCAAAAAATCTTGGCAGCTAAAGCTGTTGAGAGTCTATAGAAGTCATTTGAAAGGGTATCTATAGGATTTTTAACACCTATATTTTTTATTTCTTATTAACATTTTAGTAAGTTTAATCAAGACTTTTCCCACTAGATTTTACTTTTTTTTACACTGAAAAATAGTAAATTTCAGTCCAAATTGTTAAAAATCTAAATAAAAATTTTCTGCAAAGGTTCTCAATTTGCAGTGTAGCCTCTGGATAAAGAGAATAGCCTACATACACGAATGTAAATGTGTTCTACTGATATTGCAGATGGAAATGTTAACTACATTAAAATAGTAATATAATGAAGATAAAATATTATTTATGGAATATTATGACTTTAGCCAATTTAATGACTTGAGATTGAAAAACAAAATTCTTCAGACTCAGTGGGAAATAATATTTTTCCCAAGTTCTGGACTGGAGAACAAATTTCATCATTTTGATTAAAAAAATATGATGACATTTTTGTATAAGCTCCAATAATCTAAAACAGTTAAAATAAAAATGTGTCCAAAATGAAAGATTTTTGTGGCAAAAGTATTTTCATAAGCACTGAAAATAGGAGAAATGGGATAATGTCACCTAATATGTATCTTTTTCATTTTATCCATTTATAAATAGATCTTCTAACCTCAAAACCACACAACTTCTACAACCTAGAAAATGTTTTTGAATCATTTTGCAACTTGTAAAATAACAAGAATCAAACTTTAAAAAGGATCTGTTATCTGAAATTCTGTAATTTGGATCACCATATCTTGACTCTAGCAATTATTAAATGAGCCCAACGGGATTGTTGGCCACCAGTATGGGTTTGTTTTACTATTACAGAAATTTCTTTTTTTTTTTTACAATGAAAGTATTTGCTTAGTTAGAACGTGGGAGGTGTCCTTCCTGTTATTTGGAGTAATGGTTTTCTGGATAAGAATTTGTAATCTCAATTGATGTCCAGGGCAGAGTTTAACCAAAATGGACCAGGTCATTTGTCCATTGATGCTCAAAAAGACCTCTGTGTGGTGGTTGAAATACACGTGACTGGTGCTGGGTCTTTTCAAATAAATCTGCACAATTGGAATTTTTGCAACATTGTAGACAACCAGCTGAGACCTCAGAATATCTCTAATAGTGTCCCACCAGAATCTTATTTACACCATCTGGTTGCATCTGGTGGACTAAGATTAATTCTGGTGACCACCCTCTAGAACAGTGATCCCCAACCAGTAGCTCATGAGCAATATGTTGCTCTCCAACCCCTTGGATGTTGCTCTCAGGGTCCTCAAGGCAGGTGCTTATTTTTGAATCCAGGCTTGGAAGCAAGTTTTAATTGCATAAAACTAAGTATAGTGCCAAGCAGAGCCTCCTCTAGGCTGCCAGTCTACATAGATGATACCAAATAACCAATTACAGCCCTTATTTGGCACCCCAAGGGATTTTTTTCATGCTTGTGTTGCTCTCCAAATCTATTTATATTTGAATATGGCTCACTGGTAAAAAAAAGGTTGGGGACCCCTGCTCTAGAACATTACCAAGTCCAACATAGTTCTTTAAAAATTCTCCACCATTTCATACCACAATGTTTGCTTGGAGTAGACATATAATATAAAAATGTTATTATTGTGAAACATTCAGGGCAGATATAAATGCTCTTCATGAGCTCTTCTTGTTGCTGGCTAACTAGGGACACCAGAGAGCTCCCTTTCATTCCAAAATGTAAAAATGGGATTGAAGAAATAAAGCAGATGTACGATCTTATGGTCTAATGTAAAACCACAAAGCTTGCTAATGTCAGAAAGTCAGAGAGCCTTGGATCACCTACTAAACCACAGACTCTATTATCCCTAGAAGAAGCCAGATTAAACATGTCTTATCCATGACTAATTTCCCAAGAGATTTGAATAACATTTCCCTATCAGATTTCCTAAAATACTTTTTTCCCCTTAGTAATAGACAACAAAGCATTTGCTTATTTCTCTTTTCGTGCTCAACATGTGCCTTATTTGTGTTCTTTCTATGATGTGGACTGAAACACTAGGTACTAGGATGATCAATATATTTACGGATGCTCTTGGTGGGCTGTAAAGCAATGGTCACATTTTCAGGCTGTGTCTCTGTATTCCTCTGTTCAAAGGTTCTCCAGCAGGAAATAAATGCATGCACTACAACCACTTTACCGCTTGTCTTTGCCAAGCTCCTATTTGATCCTCTTCCCAGAAAAAAAGATAGCAGACAATTATGAACCAAAGTGAGTTTTGCCAGATCCCAAAATTGTATGATTTGGGGATTCAGTTCCAAAGACCTCCTGTTTCTCTATACTGTGGTCAATGGGTCCTACCAGACACTTTAAAGTTTTCTTGCATTATGCTAAAAAGTTCCAGTGTCTAATGTGGTCTACCCTCAGATGTGATTGAAAATGATGTGAAATATGTAGCTGGTTTCAGAATTCCATCTTTTACTAAAGGCTGATATTCCAGTATCAAGCACTAGATATATCCTTACACTTCAAAAACTTCTTAAAACTATCTTCCTCTTCTATATACATGTACAAATACGGTATATATATTTATCTTTCATTTGACCTTACATCAAAGGTTCCTAGCTGGTTTAGCATTGCACCCTAGGGGTGGGTCCAAACAGAAAGGAATCAGATGGAATCAGATGATATCTATCTCTAGAGAGAGAGAGAGAGAGAGAGAGAGAGTTGGCAGGTCTGAATAACTGACCCATCTGTGCTGCCTCTTTTGGTGGATGCTGGGGAAACCTGGACCTGCCAAAACACTTGACCTGATGGCAGCTCCAGGGGACCAATACAAGAGGTCCGATGCACTCAACCCATTATCAATATATTTAAGACATTGAGACATTGTGTGCATACAGCTACTAAAAAATGCCTTACCCTTTCAACAAAACAGGATGACTTTGACGTAGTTGGCCAGCTTAAATAAATTGCAATATATGGACAAACAATCCCTGTTTTGTTTAAAGGGTAAGGCATTTTTAGTAGCTGTATGCACAAAAATGTGTCTTAAATTGAGTATAGGACCTCTTGTATGTGTCTATATATATTTTGTGGCCACAGCCATATTGCACCCCCGTCTAATAGTTTTAAAAATTAGTGGTGAGCACAACTTTCCCTTCAAGTGAAATATACAAAAATCCAACACTAAGTAAATATATTGAAAATAAAATTACATCAAGGGGTCTAAGAATAAAGAAAGAACCCACCCTAGGAAAAGGAGATTTAGAATTTCTAAAGGAATGGGAAGAAATACTTAATATGTGCACTATAAAACTTATGCAATTAATTATTAAACACAGGAATAAGGAACTTGAAAATTATAATAGAGAAATTAAGAACATACATTTGAGATTAGAGTCATTTAAAGGAATAGAGGAGTTTAATAAATCTGAAGAAACTCTGGTAAAGAATTTAAACAAATTAGAGGAATCCATTGTAGACATAAATTCGCCCATCACTAGTTATGACACCAAGGTAGGAAAGTTTAAAGGGGAAATGAACCTCACAAAAAATTAAAAAATGGTGCTGGAACAATTAAAAAGGGATGAATCCATAATAATTAAAGCAGCAGATAAGGGAGGTGGTTTAATTGTTATAGGTAAAGAAAATATCTTGCAATGTGTCAAAAACTTTTGCAGGATACAGAAACATATAAAATCCTAAGCACTAACCCTATGGATGTGTTTAATAAGAAATTGGAACGAATATTAGATATTAGTGCAAAACACGAAGGGATCTTAAAGTGGACCCGTCACCCAGACACAAAAATCTGTATAACAAAAGTCCTTTTCAAATTAAACATTAAATCCAAGTTCAAATTTTTATTAAAGCATTCATAGTTGTTTTAAGCTCATTTAAAAATTTCAGCTGTCAATCAAATATTGTCTGCCACTCCTCTATTCCTTATGTGGGGTGACAGGTCCACTTTAAGAGATGAAGAGTGGACATATCTTAAAGTAAAACATCCAGTATTATACTGCCTCCCAAAAATTCACAAAAATTTTGAAGATCCGCCCGGAAGACCTATAATATCAGGCATTGGCTCAATAACAAGTAATTTGTCCCAATATGTTGTATATTATTACAAAAGTATGTTCAGACACTTCCCACATACCTAAGAGATTCAACTTATAAATATATTACAAAATTGGGAGTGGAATTCAGATATGATATTGGCAAAACTGGATGTAAAATCATTATACACATCAATCAGACATAGTCAGGGATTAAAGGCAGGAGCCCATTACCTGACCAGAGATGACACTATACCAGTTTTACAAAAAGAATTTACACTAAAAAGTATAGAGTTCATACTAGAACACAATTTCTTCTGGTTTGAGGACAAGTTTTATCTTCAGACGTGTGGCTCCGCCATGGGAACTAGGTTTGCGCCCAGCTATGCAAACCTCTACATGGGACTTTGAGAGGCCATATAATATCCAACCAAAAGCTGGGCAACAACCTGCTCCTATGGCTGCACAACATCGACAATATTGTGTTGATATGGAAGGGAACGGAGCAAGATCTCTACAACTTTGTAAAAGATCTCAATAAGAACTGTCTCTTACATGCAGCAAAGAGTCAATTAATTTTTTGGATTTGGAAATCTATATCAAAGAGTCAAAGATTAATTTCAAAACATTCTTTAAAAAAGTAGACTCCAACAATTATGTCATACCCACGAGTAATCATCATCCACAATGGATACGAAATATACAGTACCATTTGGACTAATGTGTAGAATTAAGAAGAACTGCACAGAGGAAGAAGTACTCTCTGAACAGATTTAGAGAAAGAGGATATAGTGAAAGTATGGTTAAGAAATCATATGAGAAGGTGCAAAGAATAGATAGACAGTCGCTCTTGAAAGGGAAGGAAAAAGCTCCTGAGAAAATAGAGAATATAGTTTTTTTCTACAAAATATAGCCCGTTAGCCAATGACATAACTAAAATTGTAAAAAAAACATTGGGGAGTGTTAAAGTGTGATAGGGAATTAGAGAAATTACTTCCCGATAGACATGGGATCCCCAACCTTTTGAGCAACATTCAGAAGTACAAGGAGTTCGGGAGCAACACACGCATGAAAAATGTTCTTGGGGTGCCAAATAAGTGCCGTGATTGGACATTTGGTACCCTCTATGTGAATTATCGATCTACATTGAGGCTCTGTTTGGCAGATCACCTGGTTTTTAAGCAACCAAAACTTGCCTCCAAGCCTGTAATTCAAAAATAATCACCTGCTTTGAGGCCACTGGGAGCAACATCCAAGGGGTTGGAGAGCAACATGTTACTCACGAGCTACTGGTTGGGGATCACTGCGATAGACCAACTGTGGTTTTTAAGAAAACTAATAATCTAAAACAAGAACTTACAAAAAGCTATGTAGAGACTAAAAAAAAATTAAAAAAGAAGAAGTAAAAAATAGAGAAGGATGGGCAGGCTTTTATCCATGTGCTTTTTGTAAAGCATGTAAATACGGACAAAAGAAAAAAAGCTTTACATCAACCACAATGAATGAATAGTTTAAAATAAAAATGTAATATACTTTATACAATGCTCTTGTGGCTTCCAATATATTGAAAAACAAATAGGAAATCGCGAGATAGAATAGGAGAACATATCAAAAACATAGAAAAGGGCTTGGAGTCTCACAATGTCTCTAAACACTTTAAAATACACCATGGAAAAAACCCTAAAGAGCTAATATATTGGGGTATAGAAACAGTTGATAAGAAATGGAGAGGTGGGGGATCTAGTGAAAAGTACATTACAGCGAGAGAGTAAGTGGATCCACAGACTAGAATCTTTAGAACCAAAAGGTCGGAACATAGATTTTAATCCAAGGTCTTTTATTTAATATGGTAGGAAATTGACCTGGGAATAGAAATATGTGGTTGTGAACCTATGGTAAAGCTAAATGTATCATTTTGCCATATCTTCCCAATGATAAGGTAAATCTGTACAAATGGATATGAACAAAAAAAAATGTATTGTGAAGGTAAATTTATTTGTGAAGAGTAGAACTGAAAGCAAAAATAAATTAAATTTGCTTTGAGAGAAGATCATAAAAAAGTGAATAAATCAATATAGTTAATAATGACAATTAATTATACAGAGAATACAAGCAACATTAAAAACATTAAAAAAAACATGAGAAATCTTAATCAATAGGAGATTGGCTATATGAGAACGCTTTACCAGTGGGGCTGTATAGTAATGGGCGAATTTATTCACCTAGCTCAAATTCGCAGCGAATTCCTGCAATTTGCCGCCGTTGAATACATTTTCACAAGATTTTCACAAATTTTTCGTGAAAACATTCGAAATTCACCAATTTATAGTGAAATTGCTTGAAATTCACGAATTTATAGTGAAGTAGTTAAAATTTCATAAATTTTTCACAATTTTTTTCGACATTTTTGCGAATTTTTCACCATTCGGCGAAGCAAAACCGAACGCCCCAGATTTGCCCATCACTAGGGCTCTATTATGATATTGTAATAAAAGTGTAAAAGTGGTAAACAATAATTCATGTAAAATAATCATTTTAAAATCTGTGGTAATTGGAAAGAATAACAGAAAGTATGTTTTGAGGTTGTACATTTAAGATGTAGCAGAGTATGGCGTAGAGTTGCCATGGTGACGTGCATTGCTAAAAGAACAGGAAGTAAACATTATAGAGGGTACACGTAACCATGGTAACTATTCCTGTTAAGAGGCACGGAACAGAAGTCCCGCCTAGAGCCTCTGAGGAAGTCGCAACAAAAACGCGTCCATGAACGCGTCTCCAAGGGTCCATGAAGTCGCCAGCGTGGGGTGGAGGCAATGCGGGTCGGAGCTGGAAACTATAAGCGTTTAAGGCAACTCAGGGACAACATAGACTGGAGTGGAGATACACATATTCCTGATTTTATTCACTCAAATGTGAGTTTAACCAATTGGTCTTATATATTTATAATAAAAAGGATTTTACGCTATTCTTTGCGCATTACATTCTCTCGTAGCAACAGTCGACAATCTCTACGTCTGCAAAACCTTGATGTGCACATGGTTAACTAAAACGTTTGTAAGTATCCATCCGCTCACACGTGGTGATCTCTAAAGGGTAACTACACCGGATTAATCATTGGGATTTAAAAGTGTGGAACTATAACGTTCAAGAATACTACGCTATAATCCTCTTCTACATTTCTTTTTCCCTTGCTTCATCGAACTTCTTTTCCTGAGCTTCCATTAGCGCTGACCCCGTGGATTTTTGTATATTTCACTCGAGGAGAAACGAGAACTGTTGGGTCGGAAATTGAAGGG
>CM044431.1:8112091-8132329 GCA_024363595.1 Xenopus borealis
GAATGCTCTGTTATACAGATAGCTAGAATCTCAGCTGCCATAAAGCAGGGCAGAACTGCTTCTTACAAGGGGGATTGGATACAGTATGATATTTGCCACTGTGAAAAAGACAGTAGGACTAATTTACTATTACTAGGCATTAAAATGGTAACACTGGTAACACTGATTTCTGGTGGATTTGAAAATTGGACTCAATTCCAGTTGATGGATTCGTTTTTATCCGCCATCAAGTATTTTATTTTCCAGTGACTCTCCTGCTGCCTCTGATGCTGTGAAACCAATTTCCTCTATCAAACTCCTCTTCTTTCTTTTTATCCCACACTAAACCATAGTGAAATGAATGTTCTCTGACAATAGATGTGGAAGATCAGTGCTAGGAAGGGCCCTGCTCCTCTATGTGCCGTCCCGCAGGAGGCCCACGACAAGCAAGACGAGAGGCCAGGAACTTGTCATCATTTGTCATTAAGATGAATCTGAATATTAAAGATAGATATATGGGGTATTATAAAACACTCAGGCGGGTAATGACAGTATTTGCTCAGTAATATAAACAAAGCAACAGAGATTTGAATAAAGGGGAGGATGAGGGCTATTTGTCATCATTAGTTACCTTTCTTCACGGACTTGATCCAAATTTTTTTTTTTTGGAATTCCTTTGCAGGTTCCTAGTCATTCTTTCTTTGAAGACCAAATCCAGTTCTTACTCAGGTTGCCATAATTCCAAATTTTAGAAAAACATTGCTTTTATGCACAACAGAAAAATGACCCATTAGTATCGATCATTAAAAAGTACTTTCCTCATTTGCGTACGGATTAGCAGGCGCTCAAGTATTTAGAAGCTAATAGGCTTTTCCCTGGTGGTTTATCTCCGTATAACTTTAAAGGGCAAGGAAAGTGTAAAATAGAATAAGGGTAGAAATGGTGTATTTTGTATACTAAACATAAACATGAACTTACTGCACCACAAGCCTAATCAAACAAATGATTTATGCTTTCAAAGTTGGCCACAGGGGGCTGTCATCTTGTAACTTTGTTATACATCTTTGCAATATCAAGACTCGCACATGCTCAGTGTGATCTGGGCTAAGCTCAGGGATCGTCATAAATTATCAAAACAGGGAAACAAACAAAGCTTACGCTAGACGTTACTTCAATAAGTTCAATACAATAGATAGGAGTTTGAAAAAAAAAATGGAAATTTTTTCTAAGTCCCAAAAAAACGCTGGCGTCTTTTACCTTTTGTAGGGTGATAGTCTGAAAAATAGCGAAATTTTTTTGAGGGTTACCCTCCTTCCCCCCTACATTTCCTAACATATGGCAACTCAACTATACAGTGGGAACCATTCTAGGACAATAGGACAACTTTATTTTATTTATTCAAGGTTTCCTGGACTTGTGTAGTGGAATGTAGTGGCTGTGACATATACTACTTTGCGCCGTATGCACATAAGGCATCGCTAGTGTAAATGCGTTTTGCCTGGCAAAGTAACACTGGCGCAACTACGTTACCGTTCGCCGGCCTGAAAGTAACTTCCCACTAGTGAATTAGCATAGCGCTGGCGAAAAAGTGCGGCAAACGTTGGCAAAGACAACGCTAGCGCATTTTCGCCGCTTAGTGTATTTGCCCCTATGTTTCTTGAGGGTACCCAAGTGAAAGCACAATTCAACAAATAATCAGTTTTATACCTTGCTCTTTAGGGGTAATCCTTCTTTTTGCTGAGTTCCATACAGGACAAAAGTTAGAGACTCAAGAAGACAAATTTTATAAAGTTTATTAGTAAAGTCTTCAGATGCCCATCAGCTTGATTGGGAACAGATGTTTCCCTGATTTGCCCATCCAAGTAATGAACCACACTTTTGTCCTTGAATGAATGATTGGATTACCTTGATGGCCATGCAGACCAAAGGCCCACCTATAAATCTTGTCCACAGTCCAATGTGGTCCTCAACAGATGGGATTTTACACCCTGCCAATAAGCCATGGGCAAGGATAACTTGGGACCCGAAGGTGCCTACAATTGTAGATAACGTTTTCATCAATAAGGACCTTTCTATAGGAAAGTGCTATCGAGAAGGGGAACTCTGAGCATAAATATAAAAATACTCCCTTTGAAGGTAGTATTGAAGGCAGGGGTGTATAAAAGGGGTTCCTCACAATGAACCCTTGATGATGGTGTATTGGGTTCCTCATTAGCAAGAGAGAAACAGAGAAGTCTGAATCGTGGTGAAGTTATTCTGTGAAGCCTAAAGACTTCTTACTAAACAATCCCCCTGCATATAATTTGTTTTCATAGACAACATTCCTCTTGGACTGAACTAGCAGAAGAGAAGGAATTTGTTTTCGGTTTGGGTCAAGGAATTTCAGTAACCTTCCACCTCCCCAGTGACACATTCTAATTCGGGTTTACAGAAGATCCTATCTACAGTATGTATTCATTTGGATATATTTTGTTTGCTGCAAAAATGCATTAAAGGGGAATGGAGCTTTCCAATAAACTTTTATTGTCTTAGATGGGCCTGTCCTATGCAACTTTTCAATTAGTTTTAAATAGCATGTGAAGCTGTAAGAGGCCATTTATAAAGTGCAAGGCATTTGCACTTGCATCCCAGGGTAAAGCAAAAAACCCTTATAATCACACTGAGAAACATGACCGAGATTCAAGCGGAAGAGCACTAAGTAACAATATTGTGGTCATTAGAAATCATACAGGAATCACTTGCACCAAGGGCAAAAAAAGCTCATAAATGTTGCAACAAGGTAGGATCTGAATAATGCATCTAGTTGGAGCTCTATTGTAGTAGAGTTGGAGCTCCATTGTAGTAGCACACTGAGCTAAAGGTGCAGCCCTCAGGTAAATGTGCAAAGTGCTCTGAGGCCCATTTCTGCACTTTGACCCTTGTATGAGAACTTACCCCCTTACTCTCCTAAGAGGAAATATTTAACTAAGGAAATATACCCACCTAATGAGGTTCAGTCAGCTGAATAGTTCACCATGGAACATTCAGCAGAGAAGGTACAATCATTCAACAATCAGCTCAACATATGAGATATATTAGCCATAACACACATTATAATGACCTTACCAGATTATGGTTGAGGTTTACTGTATGCCTGGTCTGCGTCATTGGGAGAAGAGTCAGTGTCATGTGATGGAAATGTACTAAGCTACATTGATTGCAAAGAGAGTCAGAAAACATTTCTTCTTTTTGTAACTTTATTTTCCAGGCTTTTTTAATTTTTTTCTTTAAGCAACCATATGCATCAACAAAGTCAACAAGTCAGCTCAGTATCAGTACCCCCTATTTTTAAAGCCTAAGAAAGTAAACAAGCTGTGCCATCCTCCCGCAATTTTAATGGAGAATAGTGATGGGCCATTGAGGGCATTCTGACCACCCTAGTTCCCCCTGAGAACAAACGTCACATGTATATTAGGCCTACAGAGAGATACCATATATGATACCAACAAAGTCATGCTCTCTTTAATGGGATAATTTCACATATCGGTGGTATACAGTTTATCCTTTTAGTAAAGGTGGGGGATTGAGTCCATATAATCTGCACCACCAAAAAAAAAAAAGGGCTCCCTCCCTTCAAATCCATCAAGATAAATCAGTTCTTCACTGCATCTTGTAGGGGACTCAGGGCGTTCCAGCTCTAATGGAGACAAATGTTCCTAATAGGAAACATAAGATGTTGTTCTCTCCTTTCAGCTCCCATGAGCCCTATAACTGGACCACATCACATACCATGTGGGACAATTCAAGCCAACACAAAGGAAAGGCTTCCTCATCTGTGTGAGTCCCATGTTTGGAGACAGGTGACCTTCTTACAACAAGAACACAAATAAAACTTGTGAATCCGTGACCACCGCACACATGTTTGAACACAGAACACTTGTTTTCACACGTTTATTTTCATTCTGGGTCCCACCCATGTCGAGTGAGTCAATGGATTTTTCCGTACCCTGTCTTTTCCTCTCGAGCTGCCACTACCCAACTCTCCACAGGCCCCATCTGGGGCAGCATTACAGGGTGGTGCGTATCACTCCGCTCCCCCCTTCTTCTCACTTATACACCCTGGAAACTTGAATCACTCATTGTCCCCAAGTATTCTTGCTGGCAGCATAACGTACTCTAGTCACCTCATCAAGGGTCAGGCCGAATCCACTTCAGCTCAAAAAAAAAAAGAAAAAATTTGAAAAAAAAGACTCAAGAACAATATGTCATTGATTCATTTGATGGCGGAAATCTTCCATGTTTGGCAAACGCTCTCTGGGACAGATTTTTATTAGGTATGCAATCATCTACAGAACCATAGCGTTAGAACGGCGTACAGGGCTTAATTACTGGGTACGAGGGATTTATCAGTGACTGGAATACACCTCCAATTCTGTAAACACCATCCTCTGATATGGTGTGAGCTTAAATTAAACAATGTATTCCATAATCTCTCATATTTGCATTGAAAAACAATGTTATTACAAGCAATGCTGAGTCTTGCTGCACTGTATTTACATACACGTAGGTTAAATGCTTTAATCCATCGACAGACCTTCCCAGACACATGTTAAATGCATTTAGCAGGTTAACGTGTCCTTGTAGCCCTAAACTCTGGGAGCTGCTTTCTACCTAATAGGGAAAAGGAATCATATATGAAAAGGTAAAAATGTGTGTGCGAATGTTCAAATATTACAAAGTAAAAAAAAAAGTGTGTGAATTAATAAAAGCTGTGCTTGGCTGAGAGGGACCCTTCCCGAAGTCAGTTTTTATGGCTTCCCCACTTACTCTGAGCGCAGGTAGCCCACTCTGTTGTCTACATTATATCACTTCAAAGCCACCAAAAGCTCAGTATCAGTTTTAAAATTGTGACTTTTCACATGAAAGAAATAAAAAAAAAAGATTGGTCCAGTAATTCAGTCTGCATTTATCAAATTTCAAACACAAAAAAATAGTGGGTGTCCTGACACAATATCCCCCCTTCTTTCGGTTCGTTTTGCCTTTTCCTGTTTTTATCAATTTTTTTTTATGGTATTGAATAAAAGATTTCATTAAAATTTTGCCAAAGAATTTTGCTGTGCTCAAAATCTGGATCTAGTCATCCTTTATTTTTTATATTAAGGTTTAAAAGAGTGTATTTTCATAGCAAAAATCCAGCAAAAATGTCTACAAAATATTAAGAATTCTTTGATTTAGGACAATTAAAAGCCCCAGGGGCAAAAAGTAAATAAATTCCTTCTTTATGCAAGTCATGCAATGAGAACCCTTCTGAAAATCAACGGAATGTACTTGCCTCATGCTATTCACTTAGTTCCACCCTGAAAGGAAAGACTTTAACCCTGACCCAAGGAATATGGGACAACATGCAAATTATTCTTTTATATCCCAGTAGTCAATTATGCATCTGGAACTACTGGTTTCTCATATGAAACCATGTGCCAATGCCTTGCTAGTGGCTCATTGGTTAATGCATCTCCTTTACACCACTATGGTTCTGGAGCTACAACTGTATATACATTTTCTTGAAAAGGTTTCACCAGTTATCCAACTGGCTAAGCCTGGTTGACTAGTGAAATGTCTTCAAGATAAAAAACAGCAATACGAGTTGATTTGACTTATTTCTAGAGATATACCATGGCTTGGATGAATGACAATATTCACAAATGTTCTGGAGCTAATTCTGACAATTCTGCCAATAGACGTATGCTCTCCAAATTCAATAAATACTTGGGCCCAAAAGCCTTCTAAAGTTGAAGTAATAGTTTCTAGAAATAAAAATTCTCCTTTGCTTAGAAATGGTTTACCCATACAGGGTGTCCTCTATATGGCTGGGTATTTGTGCTTCCAATTAATGAAAGGCAGGGTTTGATATACTGTAGATAGCACGGAGCACATAGGGTGCACACCTAGTTACCCTTATGGTGGGTATTGATCAATCAGAACATTATCTGCTCTGCTTTATTTAGTTCATTAATATGTACAGGTATCATAGTTGCTCCCATTGTTGACTTAGGTTATTGGTACCTGACCATCCAAATAAAGAAGAGTGACTTAGACAATGATAAAGTGATGGATAATAGGGTGCTCTTACACATTTTTTTAAAATGGGGATATGAAATGGAAATTTATATGGTGCATGTACCTTAGGCTTTTATATCTTCAAGCTACAGTCCATAAACCAGATAGAAGGCGCCATTCCAACAGTTGTAGACTGATGTAGACCAGCCAGGAGCAACATTTCTAAGCTAGAAGCAATTTAGATGACTCCTGACTGCCGTAGTTAGCCCATGCATTGCCGGAGAACATTGATTTGGTTGACTTGGAGGCATCACATAAAATAAAATTGGACCTAAATTGAAACCACCTGGATAAAACACTTAAATATTTTTCTAAAAGATTGGGCTTTCAGAATTTCCCTTTCCCCTGAATCAACTACCAATTTTGGCTCTGGATTAGTTCTCCAAATACACTAGGTTTCTGGTAATAGCTATGAGGGTTTATGTAGTGAAGAACTGGAAATTCCCAAATCTCCTAAAAGGGCATGTTATTACATCCATAAATCAATAGCAAATGTAACATTGGGAACATGCCCATCCAGATCAAATGCAAAGTATCTATATGGGGAGCAGTTATGGAATCTCAGGATACATTTCTTTCAGGGCACTACAACAATGATGGCAGGGAGGGGGCGGAACCCACAGTGTCAAATGCAACCATTCCTTTTTCTGTTATCATAATGAGAATATGTTTATTAACATCACATCTAAATATTTTTGTTATAATAATAATGAAGACTAGGATAGAAAGTGAAGGTAGGTCCTCATTAGCCAGGATATGGCAGTTTAAATTTTATCACTTTATATGCCATTTCTTTCCTCTGCTCTGTTAAACCTTTATTCTTATACTTTGGGTTTATTTTGCAATTTATTCCAAGGGTATGGGAAATGTAATATCGACAGGGCATAACCAACTCCCCTCAACTGTATAGAGAACTGTATAGTAACGTAGGGGTTTTCAATCCCCTACTTTACAGGAAGTCCCCAAGTAGTAACCTATGCCATGTGGAATGGAGGCATTCTCATTGGCTCAGGTGAGATGTGGGTATTTTATGGTTTTGTATATACAAGGGAAGGAAACCCACAAGGGAACTTCTCATTTGATGCCAATTAATGAAGGGGGAGGATATGCTTAAATACCTGAAGAGGACCTACGTACTTGTGGAGTATAGGTGGAGTAAGGTGAGTCGCCTTAGTAAAGTCGAGATTCAGAGACCCCATGAGTAAGACTTTGAAAGGGGAAGATTAGACCTGGACATAATACACCCAAGAAGTGGATTAACAGTAGCGAGTTCTTATATACTGTATTATATACAACTATGAGCAAACAGGAGAGCTGTACTCAAGCCTATAAACATTTTTGTTTATAACATGGAGGACATGGAGGTGCAATGATGGGTTGATCACTCCCAAATGGTTACCCTATTTACCGTGTGGCTTACATTTCATAGGATTTGGGTACAGTGCACTAGAGTACATTCTGGACACTAATATGATCTCAAAAGAAACAAAACGGAGGAAGGTATGTGTGCAAAATTTAAAAAATAATCTATTGTTAGGCCACTGGTGGACTCACTTCATTTAAAATAAATCAAATCCTACTACTTAACGTATTGCATAGGTGGAAAGACATAAACATACATTTAGGTTTGGGTGGTGCCCCAGCAAGGGAGTCCCCTGCAGTTGTTGTGGGTTGTATCCCTTCTTCTCAAGTTCTGTGTAGATTAAATGACCTCCTCGTTACCTTTCTTGTGCTAATTATAAATGACGTTTCACAGCTGCCTCAAATTGTCTTTCCAACAATAGAAAAGAAAGGGACTATTATATTGTGTTGTTTGCATAGTTGCACTGTTGTTCTGCCAAACTTCTGCTGTGTTTGAATGGACTTCAGGTCATAATCTCAGCTTCCAAGCCTCTATGGGACATCCATATTTTTTTTTCCTCTTTTGCTTTTTTAACTGCATTAATATAAAGTTCCAGAGGGTTCTTGGGTTCGACATCTGTGTACAACAAAGTCACAAAAAGTTCTTGTTGCAGTTTGGAAGATGGAGAAACAAGATTGATTGTGATTCATTATTTGGTCGCTTGCTCACCCCAACACGGTTCCCACATCATAACATGAAATTAATATTTTTAGGAAGCTCTCATATGGAATTGGTGCAATCTGATGTTCTTGGTTACAAATAATACCAATGTACCATTTGGCCGGTGATGAACTCCTTATCACTCTACTTGGTACTTAAGGCACCATGGCAACATATTGAAAGTATGGTGGCTCAATGATTAGTACTGCTGCCTTCTAGCTATAGGCTGCTGAATCCTGAAATCTGCAAGGGGTCCATAAGTTCTCCTGGATCGCTAGTGTTGTGGGTGTCCTCCCACATAACTACTGACAGACAGATCATTTGACCATTGGAATTGACCTTAGTGTAAATGTGATAGGGACCGTAGCGCCAAGACCTGATGGCACTTATGATGCTGAAGTCAGGACCAAGGAGGAAGCTGCAATGGAGGTAGGCGGGAAAAGTCCAGGTTGAAGTTACCAAGGGGTTAACGGGTTGAAAATCATAATTCAGGTTTTGGGAATTTATAAATAGTTTCCCCATTTATTGTGCAATCCACTAAAGTTTGGTCACAGAGGGCCGCTTATTTTATGGAGGGAGTAATTCTCCTCTTCCTGGGTCAAAGCATGACCCAAAGTTTTTCCTAATTAAGCCACAAGGTGGCAGCTTGCTATAGTATATTAGCTGAGTACAAATTTTCTCAAGGTTCATTTTGGTAATCCCCTTACCTGAGCAGACAGGAAGGGTGCAGTGGAACCTAGACAGATCAGTAGGGATGGCGCGAACTGTTTGCGCGAACATCCGCTGTTCGCGCTCGCAGAATATTCGCGAACGTCGCGCGACATTCGCCATTTTGGGTTTGCGCATAGTCGCCACTTTTTTTTGCCCTCTCACCCCAGACCAGCAGATACATGGCAGCCAATAAGGAAGCTCTCCCTCCTGGACCACCCCCACACCCCCTGAACCACTCCCCTTCCATATATAAACTGAAGCCCTGCAGCATTTTTTCATTCTGTCTGTGTGTGCTTCTTGGAAGAGCTAGTGTAGGGAGAGAGCTGTTAGTGATTTCAGGGACAGTTGAAAGTTTGCTGGCTAGTAATCTCATTCATACTGCTCTGTATTGGAGGGACAGAAGTCTGCAGGGATTTGAGGGACATTTTAGGTTAGGTAGCTTTGCTGGCTAGTAAATAAATCTACTGTTCTTCAAACAACTGCCATACATTGACCTGTATTTTTTCTGTGTTTCAGTGGCTGCGACTATTTTCAGCATTTATATGGCATATTTTTTCTGTTCTTCAGTGGCTGCGACTATTTTCAGCATTTATATGGCGTATTTTTTCTGTGCTTCAGTGGCTGCGACTATTGGATTTTTCAGATACATTTTTGCCCTTGATCCCCCTCTGGCATGCCACTGTCCAGGTCGTTGCACCCTTTAAACAACTTTAAAATCATTTTTCTGGCCAGAAATTTCTTTTTTAGCTTTTAAAGTTCGCCTTCCCATTGAAGTCTATGGGGTTCGCGACGTTCGCGAACCATTCGCGCGTTTTGTCGCAAGTTCGCGAATATGTTCGCGAACATTTTTTCCGCGGTTCGCGCCATCCCTACAGATCAGGTCTAGATAGTTCTAGACTCCTCCCTTTAATAGATCACTGTAGGAGTAAGAGATAGTCAGGTATATTTATCCAAGCAGCACAGGCTCCACCGAGAAATGTGAAGGGACTAGGATCCCAGGTACTAATTGCCTAGAAGTAGGGACTAAGTGTCAGAGCTAGGGTCTAGAGAGACACCCTTGAGGCTCCACTTAGGCTAAAGGATGAAAGCCTCTGTCTATACTATGTATTCTCTTTCTTACCCTGCTGGGATTTATACTGACTATTGGTGCTGTGAGTATATGCCTACCCACAAATGTCCTTGTTCCTGCTTAAAGGGGAACTATCAAGAAAATGAAAATTTAATATTAGCTTCAGCATACTGAAATAAGAATGTTTCTAAATACAATAAATTAAAGATTCTGCATTGTTTCTGAAATAATCAAATGTATCTTTACTATCCCTCAGGTGGGTGGTCAGGTATTCATTGACAGTTAGATCCAGGATATCTAATAGGGGGGCTCCTTTTGCCTAGAAGATGTATTAGAGTTCATTCTATTAAAATCACCAGACATCATGTCTCTCTACATGCAGGATTTGTGCAAAAGGTAGTTATGTTGTTAGATTTTGTTTGTACTGGAATCAGTTATTTGAGTGAGCTCTATTACATCTGCTAGGAAAGGAAGCCCCCCCTATGAGATATATTTGATCTAACTGTTGCATTAACACAGAATAAAGAGAAACATATGTTGAAAGAGGAACAGTGAACATAAACTTGATTATTTCAGAAACAATGCAGAATCTTTAATGGATTGTATTTAGAAAATAATTTCAGTATACTGAAGCTAATATTAAATTTTAATTTTCACATGTCCCCTTTAATGTTGATAAATGTGGACTGTGTTCTTTCATAAATAAATTCTTTGGTTAAGGTATAAGAACCACTGGTTTCCATTCTTGTGGAAATACAAAAGATTACATTTGCACTACACCCTGCCTCCATACTGTTACAAAGGCCCACACCTACTGTCTAATCAATATGGCACCTCCCTACTCCCATATGTATAAATACAAATATACAGAGAAGGAATGTTCTGGGCACACAATAAGCTATACCCTCATACTGTACTGTCTAAGGGAATCAATATGGCACCTGCTCTCATTTGTATAAATACAAATATACAGAGAAGGAATGTTCTGGGCACACAGTAAGCTATACCCTCCTACTGTACTGTCTAAGGGAATCAATATGGCACCTCCTCTCATTTGTATAAATACAAATATACAGAGAAGGAATGTTCTGGGCACAGAATAAGCTATACCCTCCTACTGTACTGTCTAAGGGAATCAATATGGCACCTCCTCCCATATGTATAAATACAAATATACAGAGAAGGAATGTTCTGGGCACACAATAAGCTATACCCTCCTACTGTACTGTCTAACAGAATCAATATCGCAACTCCCTCTTCAGATATCTATAAATACAAATATAGAGACAGGGAATGTTCTGGGCACACAATAAGCTATAATCTCAAACTGTACTGTCTAAGGCAGGGGTGTCCAAACTGCGGCCCGAGGGCCAAATGCGGCCCAGAATGGATATGAATGCAGCCCAGCTTGAAACATGTTGCAAAGAATATAGGAGGAGGGGGACTCTGCCAATTGCCCAGTTAGTAATAATATCATAATAAGTCTATTTATTATCCAGGTGTCCCTTATTCCAGTGTATATCTCCATCTGGTTATCCAACTGGTCTTGTAGTTCTTTTTTTTGTGTAAGTTCTTTATTTTTACAAATCAAAAGTGTTTGTGTATTTCATGTGTGGCCCCAGACAATTTTTCTTCTTCCAATGTGGCCCTCAAAGCCAAAAGTTTGGACACCCCTGGTCTAAGGGAATCAAATCAATATGACACCTTCTCATAATTATAAATGCAAATATACAGAGAAAGAATGTTCTGGGTACACAATAAGATATAATAGTAGATAAAAATAATAACAGTAGTCAGATTAAATACACATACTTATCTTAATATGAAGCATTCACAGCTAGTTTGCATCAACTCAACAGACATTCAGGAGACACACATTTGGTGCATGACATGATAACCAAGTGATTATCCAATAATCCTGGCACCCTTTTATGGGTCTATGGCAAAGCCAGGTTTCGCCATGAAAAAAATGCCCATGGACCCCAATGAGTGAAAAAATTGTTGCCCATCAAAGAAGGTCGCCTTTTGACCACATTTGGACAATCTTTTGCAGTTTCTGCAAAACGGGTCAGAGTCACCTATTACTACTACTAACCAAAGTTGAGGTTGTCCAATACTAATATACAGAAGAAGGAATTTTCTGGTCACACAATAAACTATACCCACTATATTATACTGCCACAGCTCTTTATCATATGCATAAATATAGCAGTTCAATTGCTTTATCTTTTTTGGAGGACTCAGAATTGAGTATCTAAGTTATTATAAATTTTCTTATTTCAGATCTATTTTATGCATGCCCAGAACATTCCTTCTCTGTATATTTGTATTTACACTAGGAACTGCCATATTGTTTACATTTACATCCTCAGTAACTAGTCCTCAAAAAAAAAGATTATACTGAGTACCAAACCAAATCTGGACTTTACAAATTCATATTTAATCAAAATCCAAAAAAAAAATAGACTTGAGCAGAAGAACCTTCCTTCCATGCAGTTGCATCCAGGGATAAAATGGACAATTTTTTTTTTCTGATGAAAAATTTAAGGGCTGTACATTTTTCATCAGAAAAAAAGAATTGCCAACTCCAAGCCATGTGACATTAATAATTGAGATAAACAGGGTCATTCTTAATCGTATGATAACGTGTGTGTGTGTATATTCTGCCTACTATCAACATCTTCAGGCACTTGGAAATCCTGCCAAACTATCTGTGTTGTGAAAATAAACTAAATTCTAGCTGTGTCTGTCTCAGGACATCATCAAGTTAGAACACATGGCAAAGCCCTGACTATTTAGGTTTTGTGATGCAAAGGGCTGGTAGGAGATGTTTTGGCCAAGGTCCAGGGCATCCTGTTGAGTCACAGATGATGTTGAAGCTCTAATGGTAACACATGTGCCGGGACGTGTAATAACATGTCATCCATCCTCTGCTACCAAAATATCCCACCACTTGACCTGGTCCATTCATTACCCAGCACAAGACTGTCATGAGTCGGGATGTACGGTTGCAACATCTCAGCTTCCATATTTTAAGAGATTTGTAAACAAGGGAGTGTTGTTAGGAAAGTACTTCATTCTGCCCTTGACAGATGGACGCATGGGGAAAGCTTGGAGTTTCTAAAGCTCTTACAGCAGGAAGTTCTAGTCAAGCGAGAGTAATACAAATTATACACAATTAAACGTTTCTGGCGTGGGGAGGAATGTCAACTATTTGCTATTAAAGGAGTTATGCCCCTTTAAATGAACTTTTAGTATGATGTAAAGAGGTTTTGAGTTATTTAGCTTTTTATTCAACAGCTCTCCCGTTTCCAATTTCAAGTTGTTTGCTTTGCTCAAAATGACCCTAGCAACAATGCCCTGATTTTAATACAAGACTGTAATATGAATAACAGAAAAGAAAGAAAGAATAGAAAGATGAGCAATAAAAAGTAACCATAACAATACATGTCTAGCCCTACAAAGCATTTGTTTTTTTGTTTTTGTTTTGGATGGGGTCTGTGACCCCTCATTTGAAAGATGGATAGAGCCAGAGAAATAAGACAATTAATTCATAAACTAGAAAATAACAAGAAAATATGAAGGTCAACTGAAAAGCTGCTTAGAATTGGCCATTCTATAACATACTAAAAGTTAACTTAAAGGGGAACCACCCTTTGACAGGACACCTATACTGTGATATTAATATGTTCCTTTGTGTATCATTTCCTTACTTTATTACTTGCAGTGTCTCTACTTCATTCATCCTTCCGTCTGCATTGTTACTGCCTGGTCTTTACTTTCCATCCCATCTACTTCATTCCTTTGCTTATAATATCCTATTATCAACCTCAAGGTTCTAATACCTTCATTCCCACCATGACCTCATGCCCTTCTGCTCCTCTCTCTCCTACTTATATATCTTCTTCTGATCTAAATGAGACCTCTTCTTCCTGCCACAGTTTCTTATGCTCCACATTATTTTTCTCATTCTGCTGTTCTTTCTTTACTTGTTTTTATCTCAAATTCACTGCCTTATGATTATTGTCCTCTTCTCATTTGGATGTGCAAAATAGAGAATGCTATGGAAAACAATGTCAATGTAAAGGCCAAAGGCTCTTGGTGAAGTAGCGGACCAAGGAGGAAACAGCAGTCCGTAGACCAGTCCGAGGTACAAAGTGCAGACAAGGATCAGGAAGAAAGGAGTAGTCAAAATCCAGGCAATGGTCAAATGCAGGCAGCGAAGAGTCGAAAGTCCGGGAACAAAGCAGGGTCATACACGATCAGTAGCAGAAGAAATAACAGGCGCACCCAGGAAACGAGAACGAGAACCTATAATCGGGCACCAGTCAGAGTCCAGCGCTTCCTTAAATAGGCCCCAATTGGTGCCGAAACGGACGCCGGCGTGATGACGTCAAGATGCGCAACTTCCGACGTGCTGACTTTGACGCGTGCCGACTTTGACGCTGGCAGCGATTAACAGGAACCCTTACAGTCAAGCCCTGTAGGGTAGGGTTTTTTTTATGATTAATGGTTTGGTTCTCCTATAAAGGAAAAATAAACCCCCCAATTAAAAAGCCACTACGTAATATCCTTGATAGCACCCCCTCCCTGATTCCCCCCCCCATAGTTTATTACCCTAAATGTGCCCCTATCACAGTACTCACATATAGTTGCAGAGTAAATGCAGCAGAGCTCATGGGCGCCATCTTCCTGTTCTTTGTTATTCTTCTTTAAGCGACTAACATATTGGTACATGCTCAGTTGGCGCAGTCTTCCGGTTCATAGCAACTGCACATGCACCAAAAGTTTCTGAAATTGCCGAAGGGAAGAGGACCCAAAGTAGACCAAAGAGTTCCCATGAGCTCTACTGTGCTTACTCTGCACTGGTACTGGATTAGGGGCACTTTTATGGGTGCAGGGGGAGCAGGGAAGAGGGACTATCTAGGGTAGTTGTTAGGGGCTTTTCTTATTGGGGGTTTAATTCTCCTTTAAAGGGTGCAGTTTTACTCCCCTTAGCACTCCAGGTGGGAAGTACAGGGTCGCCTTTGCTTGTTGCAACAATAGCTTTGCAGAACTAATCCCGGAGCCTCAGCTACAAGATGATTGCTCCAGTTATGCTAGATTTCTGGAAGGGATGTTTCATATTGTGTTAAAAAATGCTGTGTTGCCATTATTTTAACCCCTATTTTCCTTGAACCCCAAGAATAGAGTCATTGATGTGAATATTACAAGTGTCTACTTAAATATCCGTGTTTGTTTCCCTGTTTTCAGGATATTGTGCAGAAGGGAAATTGGAAGGTACCACTGTAGCGGCTGTTGAAAGCTCTGGCACAAAGATGCCTCTCCCTCTGCCAAAGTGTGAAACCAATTAGTACAGTTCCTAACGCCAATCACTAGAACAATGGCTTTGTGTAAGCTTCTATAGCCGCACAGGGTGGTGGTTAAAATAAATAAACAAATGAATAGAATCCCCATTCATTCCTGCCCCCCCCCAAAAAAATGTTTTATTACTATAAAGGGAATTTAAACTACTTGGTACAAAATATTGCTCAAGTATAAAAAAAAAACTCTGTAACCATGGAAACATGCAAACTGTTAAAATAAAAATGTTGCCCTAAAATTTAAAGGGCAACGGTGGCATTGATGTTTCCTTGTCTAAACATTCTGTTTCTTTAATACTTAGGAAAAAGGAAAATGTTTTTCTTTTTCTTTCTGTAAATTTGCTCTAAACAGCCCCCCAGATTAATGTACCTTAGTCCCTGCTGCAAGTCTGCTCTGGTTTCTGTGTTATCAGCAGCTTGTTTCCCCTTCTTCCTGGTGCAGAGTGAAGCCCCGCCCCTTAGTTTACTGAGCAGTCCATTTGCTGCTGTTCCACAATAGAGAGGAAGAGGGAGCCAGTGTTTCATTAGTAAGCTAGTTTCCCCAAACAAAAGGTGCTAAACACACTGGTCTCTGCTATGTCATAGTATGCAAATGATCTCCTGGACTAGTCTGAGAGATAAGGTCAGCTCAGTAAGCTAAGGGGCTGGGCTTCACTCTGCACCAGGAAGAAGGGGAAACAAGCTGCTGATAACACAGAAACCAGAGCAGACTTGCAGCAGGGACTAAGGTACATTAATCTGGGGGGCTGTTTAGAGCAAATTTACAGATAGAAAAAAAAAGGTTTATGCCTCATAATGAACTTATGGTTAGATATGCAATTAATAACTAACTTTAATGTTAATGTTTAATGCTTGTAAAGATGATGTGCCCTTATACCTGCTCCTGATAATCTATATACGGATTAGTCCATGGTCAATACCTCCTTGGAATTTCCCAGTGTGTCAGATTCAAGATGGTGGATCCCATGGCCAAGTACATTGTGTCAGTGGGAAAATTCTTATTAAAAGGATACCAGAGACCTGGGTTCAATGCCCAAATATAAGTATTTCTTGCTAAAGTTCCTGGGTGCTCCTAAATTCCTATTTTCTTTTTTTTTTCTCAATACATTTTTATTGTTTTGCCATTCGCACGTTACCTAGCCATACATCATGTGCACATATTGTAACAACCATAGTATTGTTTTTTACAAGTATCTTCAGATTGTAACATGGAAGGTAAGATGTATTACGTAATAAATAAACATAAACTGTAAAAAAAAACTAATATTTTGGCCAGGATCTTTGGGGCAAATTCACTAAAGCACGAAGCATCTAACGCTAGCGCTAATTCGCCAGCGTGACATCATTTCACAACTTCGCAAATTCACTAACACGGACTCTGGTGAATTTTCACTAGCGAAGTAGATAGACTTGCGCAACTTCGCACCCTTACGCCATGCGAAGTTGCGCACTGACGAAGGATTGTAACTTCGTAAATTCACTAAGATGAGCATTTTCCTCTACGTTACCACTTACGCTAGACGTTACTTCTCCTGGTCAGCTCAGGGGAAGTTCAATACAATAGATGGAGGTTGAAAACAAAAGTCAAATTTTTTCCAAGTCCCAAAAAACGCTGGCGTATTTTAGCATAGGAGGGTGATAGTCTGAAAAAGATCGATCTTTTTTGGGGGGGGGGGGTTACCCTCCTTCCCCCCTACATTCCCTAACATAAGGCAACACAACTATACATGTAGGGCAATAACTTTATTTTATTTATTAAAGGTTTCCTGGGCTTGTGTAGTGGAATGTAGTGGCTGGAACATATACTTCTATTATACGTTAAAGTTCCCGCCGTATGCAAATTAGGCTTCGCTAGCGTAACAGCGCTCTGCCTAGCGAAGTAAAACTAGAGCAACTACGCTACCATTCGCTGACCTGAGCGTAAATTCGCAGTTTAGTGCATTTGCGTAGCGCTGGCGAAAATTCGCCTGGCGAAGTGCGGCGAACGCTAGCGAAGCCTACGCTGGCGAATTTTCAGATCTCAGTGAATCTGCCCCTAGAGTCATTGCTAGTGATTGGCAAATCTGGGGCCTTTCGCTTCACTGAATTTTTCACAAATTTCTAGAGAAATGGCAAAAAATTTGCAAAACGCCTCCATGTCTCGTTTGGGACACGTGGGACGCTGGCGCACATTGCTGGCATCGAAAAAACAGACACCGGCATCCAAAAACGGATTTTTCGCCATGCAAAATTTTACTGGAGTTTCACAAATGTATTCGTCTGCGTTGAATCACGGGAATTTGCCCGTGGTGAATAAATTTTCCTATCACTGTCGTTACACCCTGACAAAGTGTCTGTTGCACCCATTCTTTGGTTCCTGTTTCCCATAAAATTAGCACCAGCCAATATTTAGGGGGCATTCGGGGGCCATTAACTAAAGAGTTAAATTAACATTGAATGCATTATATGGCCAATCCCTCTTTGAGGTAAAAACTCCTTATCTCTCCCCCCAATATGACTCCATCAGAGGGTCCTAGTCTATATCACAGTTAAATTCTCCCTGGCCACCCAGATCCCTATAAGTTAGTTTCCTTTAATCAAGAGACATATATCTAAATACGAAGACATGGAAATTATTTGTGGGGAAAATCAAAAAAACTATTCCAAGTTTATAACAATTGTTATTACTGTATTATAAGGTCTACTATATGATTAAAGCAATATCAACCCTATATTTCCAGGGTCAAATGTTAATGCCACTGGGAAAAGCTTCAGTAATTTTGTTTGAACAGGTCTCTTCCTCCAAAGCTTCTACTTAAGGGCAAGTTTGCCCTGATCCAGATTAGTCAGCCATGGCAGATGACACATCTGGAAACTGGAATTCTCCAGAGTTCCTTAATACTTGTGATTCACAATTTGCCATTCAGTTGGATGAATAATCTCACTGCCGAGAGCCAAGATAAACATGTTCTCACTTCTTCAGTTCTGTCACTTATTTGATCAATATCTCAAGATGATTCGAATTTTCCAGAATTTTCTAACAGTATCTCATGGACAGATTGGTAATACACAGTATAAATATGTCTATATATTTGTGAGTATGATTCTTGCAGCAACACTAACGTTGTGACCTCATTGTGGTATCCACCCAGCAGCAACGCCAAACTTGTGACTGTGGCAACCCAGAACACCCAGCAGGTTTGGGGATCTTTTTCACCATGAAATTAGGAAACCCAAGCACATGTTAAAACATACTATTGTAGTCGACTGATACAGGGTGCCCTCATTTATATTGCATTCCCCTATGGTTTGGCCACAGAAGGTCCCCTTAGTTATAGAGGAGCTAATTTCCTCCTCCTGGGTCAAAGCATGACTCCTAGCTTTCCCTAGTTTAGCTTCTAGATGGCAGTATGCAATCATATAAAAGCTCGTATATAAGGTTCCATTTTTCTATCCACTTACCTGGCAGATAGGAAGGGTTTGCACTTGGAACCTAGGCCGGCCAGGTCTATCTAGTGATAGGCTACTCACTTTAATAGGTCACTCTAGAAATCATACATAGTAAGGGTTATTTAGCCGAGCAGCACAGACTCCACTGAGGAGTGTTGAGTGGGACTACGGGGGAGGTGGACTGAGGGGGCTTGCAGCTGGGGTTAGGGGCCCATGGAGGTGACAGAAGGGGTGATTAGGGGGCCCGAGGGTATTTGTGTGGGCCCTTGATGAGGCAGCCCCATGGACCCCCTAGTCCGATGCTGGGCTCTCCACCTGAAAATAATAGGTCTCATCCAGAGCAAATATATGGTTCAATCTCATAGTTAGAGTAATGGTGCCACTCATTTTATTATGGCCTCACACTATCATAGCTTAGGACTTGCACTTTGCCTAATACCCCCCTGTTATTCATATATATTATTTATATTCCTGTCCTGTGCTTTCCTGCAGAGGGAAGAAAAAAATGGATAAAGTTGCTAGGGGGTTAAAAAAAAGTCCTTTTAAGGTCTCTATAGATTTGACTATATCATAAAGTAGCTATTTCATGTGGGTACTATACGAGATGAAGGGCATACTGCAATCTCATTCATCAACCACGGATTTCTGATAAATAATTCTGCAGTCTTGCGGATCACTGAAGGCAAATTATAGGAATTTTAACCTACCAGTTGAGAAGTGCGACTGTTCCTTTGCAAAGCAGTGTAAATGATCCTGGTAAGAGGCAACCAATGGGATGCCCAGGTCTTGATTAGATGCCAACTCTTACCAACATTTCTATATAGACACAAAACATTTGTGCACCTGAATAGGGCTGTAAATATTTGCTCCTGACAAATGTGGGCACAAAATTTTTGGGCCAAAAATTATTTGCACCTTGTACCCCATAAATAAGCCCCTTCCAAACAATCGTATTCGTCCCCAATAAATTATCCTCCTACTACTGGCTCATGTTTAATGAGAAACCGCTTAAGAAATAAATATATTTAAATATTTTTTTCTAAAAGATTAAATATTCTCTTGAACAAATTGGCTTGTTCATTTAAATATTGGATGAGGTAGAATGCAGACTGATTGCTGTTTTATGGAGTAATTACATCAGCATTTTCATTCATTCTGTAAGGGTGTGTACATTTGTGTGTGTGTGAGTCTGTCTGCACTATTTTTTCTATTCAGTCTTTAATGTGGAAAAACATCAGTCACAAATGTGTTATTTTATTGTTACTTTAGTGTGCATCACTAATGATGTGGAAGTATTTTCCATTAGGCTTAAATTCAATGCTTCGTTCATCAAATTAAGTCAATGTCTCCACCTAAAAATATAACTCCTGTGTCCTATACAATTCTGTTTAACACATAGAAGCCTTGATCTCTTTAGAGTGAACAGCCTGAACAAAGAAGAGTTACTTCACTGCCCTTGTAATATAGCAGCACCTATAGTAACAGTGGATAATAGTCTCTGGGAAGGGAGTGTGACTGTGGGATAGCAG
>CM044431.1:8183814-8250224 GCA_024363595.1 Xenopus borealis
CAAAAAGAATTAAATATTCATTTGTGGAAATTTGTATTAATGAAGAACCAGTGTTCAGACTGACAGGTTCTTCCTCAGAAGTTCTTCCTCTTTCTGCCTTGTGTTTAATATGGGGATTAAGCTTAGTCCTTCTCTCCAGATCTCCAGCAAAGTCGAGATGTTCTGCCTCCGCACTTTCATTTACCTTGGAAAGATTCATTTTGATTTAATGAAAGGCCCCTGCGGTACTACCAAACCTCAGAGACAAAATGTACCCAAGACTAGAACATCTGTTGATACATTCTTCTCATTAAAGAAGACAAATAAAGCTTTATTTTAGATTTTCAGATATAAACTGCCAGAATTTCTCAGCACAGTACAATCCCGCACGATTGGGCGCTGTTCCAGACTACATAAAGAGGCTTGTATTCATCTTGAAAAACGGCTTTATTTAAACACACTTGGTGGTGTACATATTTTGCAGTGGCTGCTTCTGGACTTACGCGTTTCTTGCCTATAAACTCCGCACATTCTCAGAGTCGAGAGCCGAGTTTATAAGCAAGAAACGTGTCAGTCCAGAAGCAGCCACTGCAAAGTATGTACAACTTCAAGGGTGTTGACTAAAGATGATGATTTTCAAGATGAATACAAGACTCTCTATGTAGTCTGGAACAGCATCCAATGCTAAGAAAGTTTAGAAGTGGCTGGCTTCTCGCGGGGGCAGTGTCTGGAGGAGAGGATCATCACATGGGTGAGCTCTGATGTGGACCACATCTTTTCTTTTTGCCAGAATTTCTTTCAATAACTTTTTATAGGGATGAATGTCTAAAGCTTTTTCTGCCGACAGACATGCTGTCATGGTCGGCACCCAATACCAGAACAAACGCTAAGCACCCTGGTCTAGGCTCGGCTTCACCAGTAGTGTGAGCGCTTTTGGCTTCGGGAGGAGCCCTCAGCTTACTCAGATGATCCAACTTCCCCCATCTTTCATACTTAACACCTTGCTCTGTTGTATCCTTTTTGTCCTTTATTTTCCATTTTGACCTTCTATATAAATGCTACCCCACTATACTGTACCTACATAATACTGAAGATCCGGTTATGTGTGGACTCAAGAAGGTTACTTCTTTTTGGACACTGGAGAAAGATAGACTTCAGCAGGGCTCCAAATCCCTATATATTATGGAATGGTTTTCACACAGGGATCTGTAATTAAAGTCCACACTGGAAGTAGTATCCTCCTATATTAATGTATAATTGCTAAAAAAAACTTTATTTTATTTCACCTTATCTTGGTATTCCCATAAGTAGTGATGGGTGAATTTATTCGCCAGGCGCAAATTCGGGGCAAATTCCCGCAATTTGCTGCCGGTGAATAAATTCGCAAAACACCAGCGAAAATTAGCCTGCCAAAAATTCACTGGCGTCCAATAAAAAACAAGTCACGCCGCGAAAACGACGCAACGCGCGTCAAAAACCATGCCGCGACTCGTTTTGCAAACTTTTTGACACAAATTCACGAATTTACGGCGAAATGGGATGGATTCGCCCATCACTACCCATGAAACATTTGCACACAATGGGGAGATTGTGGCCCAGATGCCTCACATTACACCCGTAGCTGCATAAGCAGTGGTCCTTACTAAGCTGACTCTCACATTGCAGCAGTCATTAGACAGTTGTAAAGATTTACTTTCTAGAATTCTCTTTGTCACTTTGTTGGCAATTATTTCTCTGTTTCCCCAATGCAAAACCTTTCCAAAATAATAAAAGCCACATGTTTTGCACTCAGCGCCATGCACTGTCGCACCATGTCAGGGGAGGTAGCGCAGACGCCGCAATGTTAAAATATGCTGGATTTTGGGTTTCCTCTAAAAGCCAGCAGAGAGGATAAAATAAGCCTGCAACTGTTTCATATTATTTTTAATGCATTGTAACATAAAAGGTTTTCTTGAGGGATGTGAAAGGAGGAAATAAACTTCACAGGCTAGTTTTAACACCCTTGAGTCTTTCTGAGGTCCGACTGTGTCTTTAAGTGACCTGTTTACTGTAAAGAAGTGTTTAACCCTTTAACCTCTGAGTCCCCAGGGCAGCCTGAGAATAGTAATTCCATGATAATAATGTTAGCACTTTGCTGCACACATGCCCATAGTGGTTGCACACAAATAAACAATGGCCTACATTGCATGACACTCAAAACAGGCCCTTGCAAAAACAATAGATCAAGTTCTCTTTCTCAGTTTTTGTTGGTTTCATAAAAAAGTTTACATACATTCCCTCTATTAGCTACGGTACAAGAGGTATACATGGGGGTGAATTCTTCAGGAAGAAATTTCTATACAGGGAGTCTGCTTTTTCTTCTTAATTCTCTGAAAGTAAAAATGATGTCTGTTCTATATTGTGAAAACCTGCCTGGAGTTGAACCTGGTGTTCCCACACTGTGTACAGTACCACTACTCTATGTGAGCAGACAGGTTCACTCCTATGGCTATGCTTGGTAATTGCTAGTAAGCATGGTTTGTTTCACCAGTTGCCAATCTTGATATGTGTAAGCCATTTGACTGGCTATAGTTGCCCAGTATAGGTCTTTGTTCCATAGTTTCTGGGTGCACTTCTAAATTCCTGTATTTGGTTTTGATCCCTGCCTGTTTCTGACTTTGCATGCCTGCTGCCTGAACTGATCCCTGCCTTTGTTTCACTATTCTTTGGTGCTGTGCTTGTGATCTGTGTTTGGCCTTGGCCTGTGACCTTGACTATAATTAGGCTTCCTGATTTGGTAAAGCCTTGTCTGTTTTGGTATTGGCCTGTCCCTTGACCACCCTCCTTGTTCCCTGTCCTTCCTGTACACCACGGGTGTCCAAACTTTTTGCAACAAGGGCCAGATTTGGTGTAGTGAAAATGTGTGGGGGGCTAGGGTTGCCACCTGGCCCGAATTTTACCGGCCTGGCCAGTATTTTTGATGGTTGATCCCAATGTTATTAATAGAAAAAAAAGATAAATATATAGGAAGGTCGGTATTTTTTTCAAGAAAAGGTGACAACCCTAGTGGGGGCCAACCATTCAGCCTGACACCACTATCCCTTCCGAGGCAGCTAACTTGTGATCAGGATCATTCACTCCTGGAGATGGACACGACATTTAAGAAGTGGAGTCTGTTTAGACAAGGAATGGCGTACTGTAGCAGTAAAATTTACTTGGTCTATACCCCTGCTTGTTTGCTGAAGGTGTTAGACACAATAGACACTTTTCTGGCGCTTAGTGATGCGCCTCTAAAGGTGATACTGGCACGTAGTGATGTACAGCTCTCGTATACTTCTTTAGGGCTGAAGGTGTCAATAGACTTACTGACGTGCCAGTACCGTAAACTAAATAAGTATGTGAGAGTGGCGCGTCACTACAATGCCAGTATGTGTCTTTATGCGATTTTACCTCCAGGAGTGAATGATCCTGATCTCACTGTGCTGGCGGCCCAATTAATATTAATTTCCTGATGGAGGCTGTGGGCCTGTGTAAATTTGAAATCAGCCCGCAATTGGCCCACGGGCCGGACATGTCTGCTGTATATGTTTCAGTTCCCTTACCTGCCCAGAACTTCCCTCTTGGTCCTCTCAAGTCCTGGAGGCATCTGAGGGCTCCTCCCGAAGCCAAAGTGGGAGCCGAGACTGGGACCTTGGGGTTTGCTCTGTGTTTTGGGAAACCATACGTTACAAATATTTCATAAGAAGCACTTGATGCCCTTTTTTAGGTGTGGCATCTCCCTGGAATGATCGGTAAATTCCAGTCAGTGCAGATCCAGTAACCCACAGCAACCAATCAGAACAATAAATGCTACAGACTGCTTTCTGTGGATTGCTAGAACTCTGATGAACAAACCCCTTCATGACTCCCTTTGTATATTTTATTTTAGTTCATTTCTTGCTAAGTTACTAAGGGCTCTCAGATCCACATTCTCTTTCTCCCTTTGGGGCAAATTCACTAAGATCCGAAAATTCGCTAGCGTTGGCTTCGCTAGCATTCTCCGCACTTCGCTAGGCAAATTTTTGCCAGTGCTACGCAAATTCACTAAGTTATGCTCAGGTCGGCGAATGGTAGTGTAGTTGCGCTAGTGTTACTTTGCCAGGCAAAACGCAGTTACGCTAGCGATGCCTAATTTACATACGGTGGGAACTTAAGCGTATAATAGAAGTGTATGTTCCAGCCACTACATTCCACTACACAAGCCCAGGAAACCTTTAATAAATAAAATAAAGTTGTCCTATTGCCCTACATGTGCCCCCTGTATAGTTGTGTTGCCATATGTTAGGAATTGTAGGGGGGAAGGAGGGTAACCCCCCAAAAAAACCCGATCTTTTTCAGACTTTCACCCTCCAATGGTAAAACACGCCAGCGTTTTTTTGGGACTTCAAACTCCTATCTATTGTATTGAACTTCACCTGGTCTGGGCAGACGAATTAAAGTCTAACGTAAGTGGTAACGTTCAGGAAAAAGTTGATCTTAGTGAATTTGCGTAATTATGATCCTTCGTCAGTGCGCAACTTCGCACCCTTACGCCAGGCGAAGTTGCGCACTGACGAAGGATCGTAAGTCTATCTACTTCGCTAGCGAAAATTTGCCAGAGTCGGTGTTAGTGAATTTGCGAAGTTGCGAAAGGACGTCACACTGGCGAATTAGCTCTATCGTTAGATGCTTCATGCTTTTGTTAGTTTGGGCCTTTGTATCAATGTGATAATAAGCTGATGAGAGCTTCAGGTTTAGCAGCCAGAGATTTGCAGTTTGTGCACCCAGAGGATTAGCTGACTCTTTAGAAAAAGTTTTTACTATAAAAATATTTTGTGAATTGTGTTGCGTGTGACCCAGCAAAGGTCTCATTATGAGGTAATCCTGAAACCCCTATTCCTTCTGTGGTTGGTACAAATTCAGGCTGAGATCTAACTTGGTTAAAAACTGGTTTAAGTCCAATAGCAAAGCTTGTGCTGCAAATATTCCTATACAGGTATGGGAGCTGTTATCCAGGATGCTCAAGACCTGGGGCTTTATTTGGACCTCAACAGCTTAAGTCTACTAAAAAATAATAAAAACATTAAACAGACCCAATAGGATTGTTTTACCCACAGTACAAATGAATTACCTCTTAGCTGAGGCCAAGAACAATGTGCTGCTTTATTATTACAGAAAAAAAAAGAAATAATTTTCAAAAATGTGAATTATTTGATTAAAAAGTAGTCTATGGGAAACTGCCTTTGAAACTGAATTTTCTGAATAACAGTTTTTTCCATAACAATATTGTCAGTATAGTCTTTTGTATTAAAAGTGGGATAAGCACCCAAGTAGGGCCATGTGAAAAATTACATTAACATTAGATAATAATGGTAATGAATGTGGCAACAGTTTCGGTTTCTACGGGGTAATTAACTTGGAGCTAGACGTTTGGAAACTTTGGAAAATTAAGATAGCTCCAAACCTGGCAGTTGCTTGTAACACCTAAAAAATACAAAAGGGTGGACAGGTCTTTAAAAAATGAAATTCTTGGTTGTTTTTTTATGTTGGTGGCAGTTAGTGTTGGCAGTAGTTCTGCATTAATGCTCCAACGTTTTAAATCTGAGCGATGATATATCAGAATGTGCAGCCCACAAATCAAGCAGCGATGTATTCATGGTGTCTACTTCTCCAAAAGGATTTGGGTGACCTGACAACGTGGCGAGCCCCAAATGTGTTATACGTAGGCTTGTGGTGGACTAAAATAAAGGGGATTAGTCCATGATGAGCAATTGCAATCATCTGTGAGGCGTTTTAGTTGCTTCATGATCTAATCCATGATCTAAACATGTCCTTGGTCAGTGCCATCATGCAACACGTTTGGACTATGGGAACAGGCCATGCATCAGCAAACAGTCAATTGACTAACACCTTACATTGCCAGAAGCCTTGGTGATCTCATCGGGGTTATCCCAAAGAAACTTAGTCTACTACCAGTAAGAAGCAGCTGTCACTAAATTATCCAAACTGCAGTAAGACATCCAAGAATTTCACTTTCAAATAAGCCTTCCTAGGGAAATCCCACAGTTTTTGATGCAGCTATTACTTCACGCCTATGGGCAAAGAATGGATCTTACACTTCCTTCCAAGAAACACACTTCATACCAAATGTTCTTTTTTTTTTGTTGTTTTTCCAAGGTTAACCAAGATCCGTTAAGATTCATTTCTTCTTAGAAAAAAAATGAAGCCTCACTTCAAATCTATCAGAATTCTTGTGTGTGGCTTCTTCAAACCAACCACTGAGATTCCCAACACATTTCAACTTGGGTTTCTCCAACCCTCTGAAGGCGAATTCCTTGGGACAACCTCAGGCCCAACAATAAAAAACACATTGTCCTTTTGAGAAAACAGAGAGAGATAGTGCTGATTATAATAAAGAACTATTTTTTTAAAAAATTGCTGCCTATACATTTTTTAACAAGGTTAAAAGCTCTATAGGAATGGAAAGCTCCAATAGCTTGTAGGATGTCCAGTTGAAATTGACAAGGCAATGCTCAGATTAAAGTGATCTTTTAGTTTTAGATTTACTCAAAGACAATTTGGAATACTTTTTAATTATTTGTGATTTCTAAATGATGTCAGTTTTCATTTTGGGGCACATTTACTAAAGGTCGAAGTGAATGTTCGAATATTTGTAGATTCGAAGCCCCTTTAAAATCCTTCAACTTCGACACATTAAACCTGCAAATTGGCATTTTAGCCTATGGGGACCTCACAAAACCTGTCCTGAAAAATTTTCCAAGAATTCAAAGGATTTTGTGGAGAATCGTCCGAATCTTTAGATCGAATAGAACTATTTTTTATTCGATCGAAAATGGACCTATTCGATCAAATTAGGTAAATTTTCAGTCGAAATAGCCCTTTAACAAAACTTTGAGGGTCGAATTTCAAAGTTTTTTAACAAATTCGGCCCTTAGTAAATCTGCCCCTTAGTGTGCGCTACTCAAAAACAATTTTTAATCTGTTTCATTTGGAATTCTTTGTCATTTCTGAATGATTTCAGTTTTCTTCTGCAATTCCCGTCCTAGAATTGAAGCTGTTGTCTGATTCACTTGGAAACACAAGTACTAAAAAGTTGTGGGATTGTGGCATTAGTTTTTTCTTTATTTTATAAATTAAGCGCAATTTCTTTTCTTTAAGTAGCTTTGTTCATCTAAAACTTGTAAAGTATAAAAAATAAAAAGCTCCCCACGTTGTATTGTAACATTTTTTACCATTTTTAGAAGCAAAGATCACTTTTTTATCCTTTAGTGGGTTTTTAAGTAAAAAAGTCACTAACTATAAAAAATAAATCTTACAATATAAAAATAAAAAATAGTTTAATTTATTGGATGCTGTTGGTGTTATTTATCGCTTTTGCATTTCTTTATTCATATTTAATTAAGGATAATAAAATGTCCACCAGGTTTAAGTTGCAAGAGTATTGAATTTTAAGATTTTTAAGAAAAAAATGCACTAAAGGAATAAAAATATGCTCGATTTAAAAAAACAAATGATTTTTAAGATTTCATACCCTAGGGGGCAGATTTATCAAAGGTTAAAGAAAATAACATTTCTTTATTTTTCCCATAGTATTACCAGTGAAAAAAAAATTATTGCTAAATCTTACCATATTTATAATTTTTACTTAAAAATAAATGAAAAAAATAAAGATGAATTTTCTAAAACATTTCATGGATTTTCACCATGGTTGACAGACTAAAATTGTAGTAGACATGGATATTTTTAGCCTGTAATATGAAATGTTTTTTGGGTGCTCAAGTTCTTGTACAATTTTTGATGGATAAAACAATGGGGAGGTCATGAAACTAGAGGACAATGAAGCCAGATAGTAAAAAGGTTTCCGAAAACTCCTGAAATATTTCAGAACATTGCAAAAATATTTTTTAAAAATGGCCAAAGGAAAAACGCAATATTTTACCATAGAAAAGTAACGTCGATAAATGTTTCCCTTAGATTAACAGATTCTACAGACAGACAGCTGATAGTGACAACTCTAAAAAAAAGAGAATAGTCTAAAGCAAATTTAAGGCATGGAATTATTATATTGAATAGTCAGGATACATTGACATGGAGTTTATTATCACCAGGTAATGTTCAAGGATTTCATATTTAACATCACTCCTCTTGTGGAGGATCATGGGTACACGGCATAATAAACATACAGGGAAAATCGTTTCAATCAGAAAGTAATTAATTGGTCTGTGTATCTTATATGCTCAGTCAACAGTTTTCAATTCAGTTGTTTTGGGTAATGGAGTCACTAAAGTGCATCCCTCGTTCTCACTCCATTAGGTTTATGAGTTTGTTGGATAATTAATCAGGTAACACAAATAATTATCAGTTATGTTAAAGTGCTGGCATTATACTCCTATATAAGTGCGACACACCCACACAAATACCAGCAGGAACGGTTCTTCACATGCAATTCCCACAAGTATGATACAAAAGTATCATTCTCCATATAACACAATGGCCCCACGTTGCACAAAGATATCTGGATATAATGAAGCCTGACAATATTTATTTTATTTTTTTTCAAATAGCAGTGTGTGAAGTCTAACAAAATGGTAGGGTTCACCATAGAGGAAGCAGTCCCCCAGCACCCCCATGTTATTGTGGGTTCGGCTTCCTCTATATCATCAAAATGTCCCCCCCCCCACTCTTCTTCACATTTGTGTGCTCATGGGCGTGCACAAGTGGGCAACTTTGTATGCATGAGATTTCTATTTGCAAATCTCATGCAAAGTGCATCAGTATCATCATGGGCTTCACACAAGCATGTTGGACTGGATCCAGGCGGTAAGGAGGAAGTGCAGGGTCTGGGCCAGTGGGTCCCACTGGGTTTTTTCCAGTTGTCCTGCCAGTCCAGTCTGACCCTGTGCCATGGGTATTAAAAATGATTGTGGTAGAAGAGAACACATTTGGATACATCCAGTTGGTGACTGATGATGATTTTATAATGCCCTCTATTGAAATCAATCCCAAAGGAGCAGATAGGTAGAGAAGGTGATACCTTCTGTTATAGTATTAGGCAACTGTGTTCTGCACCTCAATAAGGCAGAAAAGGCAACTGAAATGTAGACAATAGTGATTTCGCCCAAAAATTGGAATTTCCAGCAGAATTAGCGAATTGGCTAATTCGGAGCGCATCACGTCGTTTGCGTTGCACGTCATTTTTGGAGCGTGTTTCTTTTCACACCAGCAAATTTTCGCTGACGTTTTGCGAATCATGGGAATCCACAGCGGATTCCCGCCTGCCGAATAAATTCGCCCATCACTAGTAGACAATAGTAGGAAATAGTAGGAATGAAACAGAAGAAAGAGATTAATTAGACAAGGGGGAATAAAAGGGGATGCCATACGTGTGTCAAGAAAGTAGCCTTGGGAGGTGCCAGGAAGCTTGTAATCTGGATCAGGTGTTGTTGGAACAGAAATGGCTGTGGTAACTATGGGAAGTATGGTGTTGCCTCATAGTTGTCCAACAGCAGGAACTGCATCCTTCCCATCTTCACCAGCTGTCTGGAATGGGTCAGGTAAACCTTGTTGCAGCTTTGCCCAATATTTGCCGATTGGGACTGGTTTCTAGTGGTGAAATGGTAGCAAACCAGTGATAACATTTTAGTTGAGGTCCCTGTTGGGCTGGTAAATGGGTGTATATAGAATACATTGTGCCTGAGATAGCTGGTGAGGGGAGCAAGCACTGCAGGTAGCACCCTGGGTGTTTGTTTTCATTGTTAAGCATCTGTGTTGCAAGGTTCTATCCATGGACAAAGCATTATAAAACTTTGGAGTGTGTATGGAGTGTAATGGATAATATCACAGGTGGGTGGTCGTAGACTGATAAAGGAGGGAGGGGGTTTCCATTTGACGTTGCATTAGCCAGAAGGAAGGACAAAAGGTGCCAGCACTTTATGTTCTTTAAGCATCCAATATGATTCTGCTTGTAGAATACAAACCCCGTCTAGTGACTTATCTCCATAAACATTTCATCACAACATATTAATGAATATACAAATTTGTTTTCTGTCATTTATCACACACCCAGCAAATGTTATAAAACCACCAGCCGTGCCAGGTAATTTATGGGGTTCTCGTAAAATCTGTTTTTTGTTTTTTTGTTTTTTTTTTTTTTAAATTGCCTGAAGACAAATGTACTTGGCACCTCCGACACATGTTACAAACACCATATACTTCAAAGTTGTAAATCAAAAGTGGCTTGAAATACAAAAATTCTTCTGCCAGGGATCTAGCTGCACACGTTATGACTCTTCTTTTAGGTTTAACGTCTGTTTTTACTTTGAAGTAATGGGGATATTTCTTAGAAAATATTTTTCTTTTCTTGAAAAATGTAATTCAGTTGAGCATAACTTGGTAACACTTTTAAAGGGGGTACGGTAAACTGCTATTAAGGTAAGCTAAAATTAGAAGGTTCCAGAATGGCCTTTCTCATAGAGTAATGCTTGTGGGTTCCTCTTCCCTTTAAAACACCTCCATAAACATACACTTCAAGTTCATTCTAGTACAATCTGTTAGTTTTACTTTATTCTGTTTCATCTAGGTCATTAGAGGAGGCGTGAAAATGTTCCTACTTAGGGGTGGTCCAATTTAAAGAACCTGAAAATGGGGCTCATAAAGTCTTGTAGGCCTAGAACAGTCAATTTAATTAATAATTCCACAATAGAATTCTGTTTGCAGTTGTCTCCAACAAAGCAGATACTAAACATTCCAAAATCATTTGAACTTTAACAGAATTTGGAGTTACAGAAGTAAATACAATTCACAGCACAGGTTTAAGTAACAAGCCATGAAAAATACATAACATCTTCATGTTTCCTGGCAGCTTAAATAAGACATGGTTGCCTTAGCCCAATGATCTCCTTGGGAATGGAAGCAAAAAGTTTGGGTATTAATCAATATTTCACTCTTTATGGAGATATGGAATTGTCTAATTCCTTGGGCTAGACTCTTTCTCATCAATATTACATTCATGAAATAGGAAATGTTCCCTATGGAAGGCAGTGTGCTCAGATATTAAGGCAGACACAATGGAGCTGTAGTGGTGAAACGTTCAAGAACCCTGTACAACCTTAAGGATTTATCTACATATAAGTAATCATAAGCATGTCAAGAGATTACTTAGCACTGGGAAGAAATTGAAAGGTTCAGGATAGGAAGATACATCATTTACAACTGATAATGAGTGGGGCTCTCTGCTTCATTTCATCTGCATCAACTATAGCAACTTTCTTTTGCCCGTGAGCCACATTCAATTTTAAAAAAAGAGTTGGAGAGCAACACAAACATGGAAAAGTCCATGTGGATGTCACATAAGAGCTCTGATTGGCTTTTTGGTAACCCCTATATGGAATGGCAGCCTACAGGAGAGAATGTTTGGCAGGACATCTGGTTTTTATACAACCAAAACTTGCCTCTAAGCCTGGAATTCAAAAATAAGCACCTGCTTTGAGGCCACTGGGAGCAACATCCAAGGGGTTGGAGAGCAACATGTTACTCATGGGCTACTGGTTGGGGATAACTGAACTAAAGTAAGAGGAATCTGGTGGTCATACCATCAGAACATTCATGTCCAACACAACCTGCTGAATGGACTTCAGAATAACTTCAGCAGCCTCTGTTAGGTGTGATATTGGAACTGGGTCTTAATGTGCTTCCAGGTTGCCAGGTTCCAGCTTACCAGGAATCAGAGGACCATATCCAATCAAGGTTTTTTTTTTATTTCCATGACTCAGACATCTAACACCCATCCTATTTAGCAGCCATGAGAATGAGCTTTGGATGTCAGGTTCTCTGACAACCTTTAGGAGGTCTGACAAACTGCTGTCCCAGTGAGAAGAAGCTAACGTATAAAAAAGAAAAATTGACTTTGGGGTAGGGTTTTTTATTGTAACAATATCAGCAGGACTTTCTGTGGTTAGTGCTAGGATGTGCTCTTGGGTTGTATATTAAAGTTTAATCTTGAATCTGCTGCCTTTGTAGTGAATGTGAATTTTAGTCTGCAAGAACCAATGACATTAACGTTCTAAAGAAACTGCAAAGTAGGTGAACATAGAAAAATATTGTAAAATATTGGGAGTGTGATAACACCACCTAGCCTGCAATTAGCAGTATATGGCATCTGAATAATACCTGAGCTATGACAGTCATTACCTTCCAATAGGTCCACGCTGGTTGGTGTCTATGTTATAAGTGAGAGCTCATTCCCTCAAAGCACAGTTATGTTAGGTTTTCAAACTTCCAATCACAGCTCAGTTGTTATTATACAAAAATAAATGCAGTAGTTGTACATATTGACAACATTCCTTCTTACACCTAGAGATGCACCTTGCTCTTCCCTACAGTTGTGTTTGACACCACAACGTCCACAACAGACTATTGAAATTACAGGGTTCCATAACTTTTACTTTGAAGCCTGCACCTTAGACTGCAAAGCAGGTAAAACAGGCACATTCTTACTCTTTGCAGTTCCATGTGTAAGTAAAAAAAACACTTAGGTGTGGGTCAATGCTTCCCTATCTTCATTCCTTCCCCATCATGTATTTCAATGTACCATATTAAGTGCTATTGGTTGATGCTTCTGATTATAAAGAGCATGTTTCTAGGTGCGTGTGAACTAGAAACCACACAGCTAATATTATGCAATGCCTTAAATACGGTAAAGAGAATTTTCAGAAGGTCAAAAGGCTCCTTCCCTTCATTGCCAGCCATGTGTGCTCAAGAGACTGATTCATGTTAGCAGGTAACATTTCTTGCTGATGAATGGCACAGTGTTGCACAAACCATGGCAGAAAAAAAATCATCTTTCTAAAGCAAAAGAAAAACAGGAAAATGTAGGAGTATTCCCAAAAGCCACAATGCTGAGGTAGATGTGCTGAGTGGCATCTGAAGCTTTGCAGCATTTCTGTAAAGCTGCATTAATTGCAGTGAAAAACAGACAATGTACAGTATATCACGACCCTAGGCCTACCAATAACTAAGGCATGAGAACCTTAGGGAACCTATGGCAATAGAAAAAAGCAAATAATCACAGCCCTGTTGTATAGGTCCAAATGCCTTTTTGATTGTTGTTATTCATTACTGGGACCCCTGACAAGCCTTTTATGTTGAACAAGGCAAAAGGAATTAAAACGGGTGGACAGGATTGCATAGATGCCCAGAGCCGGACTGGGAGCAAAAAGCAGCCCGGGCAAAATATAAAAAGCAGCCCACATGTAACCATGCACAGACACACAGACACACACACAGACAGACTCAGCCCCCCCCCACCACCACCACCACCACCACCACTCCTCGGAGCTTTGTGTTTCACACACAAAAACAGGACGGGAACTCTCTGACACCTCCCAACCTGCCTGCTGGCCAATCAGAGGGACTTTGCCGTTCCCTGACTGATCCAAACATAGGAGGAGGGAGGAACACAAGGTGACCCAGTGTGTGAAAGGAGAATCACAGCGTTCTGTAGTCTCTCTACCCCTACCCAGATGCCTCAAAACAGAAGCGGCCCATTTGTCCAGTAAATGGAGCGGTCTTCCGGCATTTGTCTGCACTGACAGATTGTCAGTCCGGGCCTGCTCCTGCTCAGAGGGTCTTAACTATAACCAGCTGCTAGTATCAATTAGTCCTTGTCTACCTCCTGTATGTGTGTTTGCCTTGTCCTCCTCATCCTGGTTCTGAACATCTCTATTCTTGTATCTCAATTATTTGTCAATGCATTTTAACCCAGCTAATGGCAGAATTGACTTGTCCTCCTCATCCTGGTTCCAAACATCTCTAATCTTGGAAAGTTCTTCAAATACTTTCCAGTACATTTTAACCCACTGAATGGGGGCGTTGACTTCTCCTAATCCTGGTTCTGCACATTAATTACTTCTTTAGTTCTTCAGCTTTTTGACAAAAAAATTTAACCCACCAAATTGCATCATTGGTTTCTTCTTCTCATCCTGGTTCTGCAAATCTCTATTCTTGTAGATTTTTTCAACTATTTGCCAGTACATTTTAAACCACCAAATGAAAGAATTTGCTTTCACATATTCTTTGAAGCTCTATAGATACACCTTACCTATAGATACATGCTGTGATTTGCAAGATTCCATTGCTGTGTCTATAAGACTAAATCACTGACCAAAGTCCAAGGAAAATGTCAGTTTATCACCATTATGTGGACTGTTCTCTACGTTCTTGGCTTGTCTCCTAGTAAAAAGCATTTTGTCTATTATTCCCTGCATTAAAACCAAGTCTTGCTCAATTATCAAATGTCACAGATGTTCATGCAGTACTATATAAACTTCTGCCATTCAGAAAATATGCACTTCGGTCTTGAAAGAAAACCCGTATTAATTCTTGATGAAAAATGTAATGATAGGACAAAAGCAATAAACTATTTCCAAGGCTGGAACTGTGCCGGGCCTTGAATTTGGCTTCCTAAAAGCTCCATAACTTCATAATTAGCATTTAATAATTACCTTGATCTCATTGCTTCATAGTTTTGCGGTACATGAAAATAAAAATGTTGGCAGCAGGTAACTTTTCATAAGTTGCATAAGAACATAAGCTTAATCTAATTTTCCTAATTAGGACTTTCCCAAAGTCTAACCAGGGAAAGTGCTTGGAATGTGTTTTCCTTCAGTTTTTGAGTCAGAGCTGGAATTCTCAAGTTTTGGAGCACAGCGCAGGGTTCTGTAGCTGATGCTTGTATTTTTGTGGAAAATTTATTAACTGGGGTTTCTAGTCAGAGCTAGACTTCAGTTGGGCTGTCCCATCGTTTAGCAAAGGATAATATTTAAAAATCTCATGTGAAAACATTGAATTCAAGTGCAGGTGTCTAACCTGCTTCCTCTGACCTGCTGAACCTGTCTGTAGACAGATTTACTCAACTGCTAGATTGGAAAGGTTTTTCTGTGAGTAAAATCACTGCCTGCCTCAAGGCATTTGGTTGCAGCCAAGAAAGCCACCCATAATTTCCTATGGTGAGACACCCTGTGCAATGCTTGCCAAGAGAACATTTTCCTGGGATTCTGGGACATGCAAAACTGTCGCTCCATTCTTGGGTGCTGAGTTTTAAGCGAATCACTAATATAAGATAATATTCATTATTGAAAATTGTATGTACCCTCTTATGTAAAAACATCATCATAGAGAAAGAAAGCTTGTGTACACTGCCTAAATTCAACCATTGCCCAGTAGAGGTCACTATGGGAGCAGTAGAGGTCAATATGAGAGCAGTAGAGGTCACTATGGGTGCAGGTTGTGGGGGCTGCCTAATTTCAACCATTGCCCAGTAGAGGTCTCTATGGGAGCAGCAGAGGTCACTATGGAAGCAGGTTGTTCTGCTGGCTGCCTCCATTCAACCATTGCCCAGCAGAGGTCACTATGGGAGCAATAGAGGTCAATATGGGAGCAGATTGTGCAAGCTGCCAAAATATAACTATTTTACAGTAGAGATCACTATGGGAGCAGTAGTGGTCACTATGGTAGCAGGTTGTGTGGGCTTCCAAGATTTACTATGACACAGTAGAGATCACAATTCAGTCACTGCCCCACCATCTTCAGTGGTGACTAAGGAAAATAATACACATTTGGTATGACATTTCTTGCTGATGATTAAACCAATGGTAGACTCTATAGAGGCACACAGAAATGAAACAACCTCACTGTTGTTTAAAATATTCCAATAAAAGGCAGAAGATCTTTCTCCAAATCCAGGGCTCCCTCTTCTTTGCATTAGCCTTGTATACTCTCAAGAAGGTTTGGGGTCATTCTGCATCATATCCTTTCATTAATAAGTACTATCTATAATATTGGTCCTCCGATTATTTTCTAATATAAATGATTTTGCAAATCAGACACAAGTTGCAGTCAAAATGTCAGGGGTGGTGTAAATTCTGGTGTTTTATATGATGTTTGCAGTCCATTCTTTAGATGCAAGTCTGCTGTGCCTATTTTTGCAGTCCAGAATGGGAACCCTGGATATCATGTTTAGGTTGATGGGAGCTCCAGAGTTCCACTGCATCAGTAGATGGACTTGTGTGCAATTTGTGTCCCATTGCATAGATGTTGCAGATATGCAGATGTTCAAGGAGCATGAATAGGTTGTTATGTACAATTGTTCATCCATTTTAGCCTAACGGGACTTGCAGCTGGAAATCAATCATTAAAACGAAAATAGCCCTTTTTTAATTTATGCCCTAAGGTGACCATGCCTAGACCTATTAAAGCTGCCAACTCAGCCCTTCCACACTGATTGGTCAGCTTGTTGATACACATATAGGGCTTCCTGAGGGCCTGCCCAATTGATATCTCTGGCTACAAAATCATCAGGATATCTATCAGGCAGGTTAGAAAACCCAATGTGCCAGTGTGGTCCGTTCATTCAGAATCTTCAGAGCCCACTTCATGACTCTGGTTGACCCAGAGCAAGTTCCTTGTATTCTCTTTTTATTCCATCCCAGTTCTAAGAAAGTCACACTTTAGGAACCAATAATACTGCCCTTGTGACCAATAAGTTGAAGTCTGCCAGTGAACACGACCAAGTAGAGAAATAATTTTTGCATAATTCCAAGAGTTTCCTAATGGGATTAATGTGAATAAATCTCTGGTCCAAATTAGCATTTACTATTGTTTTACAAATTGCCTGCGTTAACCAAAAAAACAGCTAGAGTGGTTAATGTCAACGTCAAATGTAAGTCTTTTTGTTTAGATTGATTATATTCTGAAAAATATTCCAGCATTGCACCAAGTGCGGGGATCGTAAAATCAGAGGAATTTCTCTGCTAGTGCAAGCAGATGCCGAAAAGGCCAATGTTCCCACTGTTTTTTTTTCCAACATTCCAATAAAAGGAGAGACATTAGTTTGAACTTTTGACTTTTTAATACATTTATTTTATGCAACATGCAATTTTCTGCTGTTGGTGCAATCTCTCATTATGCACTTTGTGATACCTGTAATTACCTGCCTTCCTACGGCACATCTCAAGCAAAACAACTAGGGTTACAAGAATTCTGTGACCCAGCCAAGAATATCTACCCTCCATTAGCATATTAAAAACAAAACTAGCCTGAAATGTCAAATTGTCAAATGAATACTAATGGCAGAATCTCACGAGAACCACAGAACAAAAAAAAAAAAATCACAATTTGTTTTAATCCCGGGAAAAGGTCATTTCATTTTGTAAATTTAACAAAATTAATATGAAAAATCTGGCACTCTGCGAGGAAAAAAAGGTAAAATGGATTAATAATGTTTCCAAAGTGCTAAGTAAAACGGAAGCAGACAATATATATTATCATTAAATAAAATCCCTCGTCGCCCTCGCACATAACATCTATCCAGTTTTGATTAATGGGGCTTCATTTTCAGCAGAAAAAAAAGGCATTGTGTGATTGAAGGGAGCAGCAAGTAGCAAAAGTTTTAAACTAGAAAAAAATACAAGAAAAAGGTTTAGTGAAAACAGTAATTTATTAGAAGTTTTAAAGAAAAAAATAGATAAAAATATTATTTATTAAATATTCATTTTATTTATAAAAAAAATTGAAACTAGAAAAAGTATGTGCAGTTGACTCATTGTGTTCCACGTTTCTGTTTCTAACATGTATAACGAAATATGACTTTTAAAAAAATTTAAATTTGATATTGATGTACACCCCAAACTTAGAGAAGAAAATTATCTGAGGTAGAATGTTATATTTTGGGAATTATCGGTGTAAAAGTATTGGTGAAAGAAGCAAAATATGAAAGATTCTGTTAATATGATAGTTCTGCATATTACTGCTTGGGCCATGTTGGCTCAGTATATTTTTTTTTTTTTACTTTTTAACAAAAAACATTGATGATGAATTCTATGCTCCAAACCTGCCAAAATCCAAAATGGGGAAAGAACATTTTTTCTTTTTGCCAAAGTGCAAGCTGCAGGTTTCATGCTTTAAAAACAGCAAAAAAAATGGACAATTGATGAAAACTCCACGTTAAATGACACAGAGAGTCCTATTTATCAAAATCCAGATTTGTGTAGTTTTTTTAGTTTTTTTCTACTGTTGATAAACTCACAACACACAAAAACACAAATGGGACTTTATTTATTAAAACAAATCTGAAAAAAGGGAAGGAATAAAACCATGAAAAAAATAATTTTACATTTTTTTTATTTTAATTGAACCCATTCACTTCTACATGACCTCACAAGCTTTCAGATGCTGACATTTTATAATGGAGTTTTATTAAATTTTTTGCTCGCTAAATATTGAAAATATTTGTTTTTTCACACTATTATTTAAAATTGTAATTATTAATGCAGAGAAAAATTAATGTTGATAAGCAAACTCATTATTGTCTTCACCTAAATGAAAAAAATCATTAAACATTAAATATATATATTTCCCTTTAACAAAAAGAAGAAAAAACTCATTTTTGGAAAAATTAAGGCCCAATTCAAATATAGATAAAAAAAACTACATATTATCTTATCTCACCTAATTTGATAAAAATATATAGTTTTGCATATTACCACTAGTTGGCTCAACTTATTTGTTAAAAAGAAAAGAAATTGCTGGGCTTTCAACAATAAAATCAATTCAGAATTATCTGCAGGGGCTGATTTTGTCAATAATTTTTTTAATAAAAAAGACAGAAGGAAAACATGTAAGATGCTGTTTAATCTGGATGATGATTAACAACCTCTTATCATCACCTAATTATTATTCTTGCACAATCTGTTAGTAAATAACAACAATCCATTCCAACAGCTGACAGGTCCAACCTTTAAACTTACAACCTTGAGAAAATTACCCAAGTGTCTTATAAATTTGAAATTAAGCATGTTTAATTCATACCAGCATTCCCCACAATGCCTTGCCCTATTCTTTCTCCTACTTTTCAGTCCTGCAAATCACTGAACAAGCCTTTATCTCAGTTGGAGAGCTATTGTTGAAGCAATGCTGTAGTTACAAAACAAGCGATGATTGGTTGGTGCTACTGCAAATCAAAATCCTGTTTGTCTTGAGAGGATACACAGGAACTGTTACAATACACACAAGGAGTATGACATCATGATGACTCCAAAACTTAAGACTATTTATTACATTACCCCCAAGTCCATGGATAAAATGGACCTAAAGTAAAAAGCTTGACCTTTACGACATGATAGATGCACCCAGATAAGTCGGGCACCAGAGATTCCAAATAGCAGGGTGACTTTTGACCATAAATAATAATGAAGGAAATGCCACAGCTACTGAAAAGTATTCTCCTTATCACATAGTATAGGTTAGATTAGGCAGCAAGGGCATTTGAAAGCTGGAACAAGACTTTCTCTCCCTCCCTTGCCTACAGTTTTAACTAGGGACATGTACGTAACTACTGGGATCCACATGAAAATATATGTTAGGCTCCTCTTTAGGTGAGATGACCAGTTTCAAAGACCTACATTGAAGCTGTGCATCAGTCAGGACCCCAGTAGGCGTTACCTGGAGTATGCGGTGCAGTTTTGGACTCCAGTCCTTAGGAGGGATATAAATGAGCTGGAGAGAGTGCAGAGACTAAGTGCAACTAAACTGGTTAGAGGAATGGAAGACATAAATTAAGAGGGGAGACTGTCCAGGTTGGGGTGGTTTTCTCTGGAAAAAAGGCGCTTGCGAGGGGACATGATTACACTTTACAAATACATTAGAGGACATTATAGACAAATATCAGGGGACCTTTTTACCCATAAAGAGGATCACCAGAGGCCACCCCTTCAGACTAGAGGAAAAGAACTTTCATTTGAGGAAGTGTAGGTGGCTCTTCACAGTGAGGACAGTGATGCTTGGTGATGTTGTGATGGGGATTGGATGATTTCTTGGACATGCAGAATATCCAAGGCTATTGTGAAATCTACAGTTGGGGGCAAATTTACTATTATTCCCCAAAATTGCCTCGATCCTACTCGAAATTCGATAAGCATTCGACCATCGAATGCTTATCGAATTGTTTTAGGTTATCATTTTGCTCGATATTCGATTTCTCGATGAATTCGTACGAACGGATACCGATCGTTCGATTTCACGATAAAAATTGTAAAATTTCCTTCGAGCCTCCAAAGAATTCATACGATTCAAACGATCGTACGAATGGTATTTGAGCAGGACTTAGGGGACGATTTACTAAATTCATGTGAATAGATCAAAGTTCGATCGAATCGTAGGATTAATGCGATTGGTCGAATATGCAAATTAGGCATATTCGATCATTGAATAGCGAAGGATTTAAAATTTTAAAATTATTCGATTGCCTACTTCGCCAGATTGGACCCACCGAATTGTAATAGAAGCCTATGGGAGCCCTCCCATAGGTTTCTGAGGCTAAGTCCTGATCGAATAGGATTCGTACGATCGAAGTCTTCGATTGTTCGAATCGTACGAATCATTCGAATGATCGAATAATTCATTCGAATGATCGAAGGATCGTTATTCAATCGTCGAATGATCGAAGATTGAATAAAAGGGTAGCCTAAAACTATTCGATTAGCATTCGGAAATCGAATGCTTATCGAATATCGAGTAAAAACGAATATATTTTGGGGAATAATAGTAAATTTGCCCCTTAGTCTCAGAAGCCTATGGGGGGATTCCCATAGGCTTCTATTGCAATTCGGTAGGTTCAACCTGGCGAAGTAGGCAGTCGAACAATTTTAAAATTTAAGAATATCCGATCATTCGATCTATTCGATAATTTGGTATTCAATGATCGAAGAGGCCAAATTAGAATATCCGATTTTACGAAAAATTCATATGATCGTTATTCGATCGAATTACATCGAACTTCGATTATTTCACATGAATTTCGTAAATCGGCCCCTTAGTATAGATATGGGTATATATAGTTTATGTGAGTGTACGGAGGGTGTGAGTATGTATGGATGCTGGGTTTCATATGGAGGGGTTGAACTTGATGGATTTTGGTCTTTTTTCAACCTGATTTAACTATTTAACTATGACGTCTAGTTGAACCAGGCTCCCAACTGTCCCACCAAGAAACAGACATACTTGCAGTCACTCACTGTGTACTGCAGACACTCACTATATATATAATGATTAACTCTTTCACAAATATGGAGCATTTCTTTAAAAAGTAATCATAAAAATAGGCAAAATATTTTTTTTTCTTTGACTTCCATGCTATACAAAATGCAGTGAAACCAGAGACTATTCTGCGCATTAGAAATCCCTGATATATACACTCATGTTTGTTTTGGATTTTTTTTTCCGTGTTCAGTCTGAAGTCAGCTTTTCAGCCCACACAGAGCCACAAATAAAAAAAAAAAGCATGCATACCCCCAAGAACATTGGCTTCTATTTATGGCTCCTGACGGACAAAACAAGTTCTCCTGTTATATTTGTCTAAGGGTTTTCTGTAATTTCTCTTGGGTCCCACTTAAGCTGGAGAGGTTAACCACGGAATAAAACAGTGAAATCCTGCCGAATTGTTCCTTGCCACGTGGTGCAGAGCTACTGCAGGAAAGCTGACATATCGTCTTATGTCATTTTTTGGGACCGCTGTTTTAATTTGGACAAAATACAGAGGAAGGTTTTCTTTTCTTAGCCCTGTGGTTACTTCCCATAGAAAACCAGTAGCAAAGAGAGGTCACAGCAAGGTCCTTGAATGGTACTTATCCAGGTACATCCATTAAAATAATCAACAAAAACCTATTTCTTCTCTGCCAGCAGCCACTTCTAGGGTGGCAACCAACTTTTTTTTTTTTTTTTACTTTTTAAATAAACCATTGTCCACATTGATATGTTTCACACCAGTCACAGTATTCAAATGTTCCAAAATCTGGAAAATATTTTGAGCATGTTTCCCAGTAGCTGACCACAATTTAGCTTCACATTGCATGTTATGATCAGCTTTTTCACAGGAATATATATATTTTAGTTTATGTTGGCTGCTTCCCTGGCTGCAATGCCATCTGTGCTTGCAGAGATCAAGAGTGGTATAATTCTGAGAAACAAAATCTTCTTTGGCATCACAAGCTAGGCATATTTCACACTCCTCAATTTACTCATAACTTAATCCAATGCAATTCTATTTTTACATCCCATCATTTTATATACTATCTATTCAGTACGTTTCAACCCAAGTTACATACAGTAGTTAAATCGGGTTGAAAAAAGACAGTCTATCAAGCTTAACTCCTTTAAATGAAAACCCAGCATCCATACACACACACACATATATATTATATATACCCATTTCTATACTAATTATAGAGTTTAGTATCACAATAGCCTTTGATATTATGTCTGTCCTGTAAATCATCCCCCTCTTATAGTCATTAACAGAATCAGCATCACAACATCACCCGGCAGTGCATTCCACAACCTCACTGTCCTCACTGTGAAGAACCACCTACTCTGTTCCTTTAAATGAAAGTCCTTTTCTTCTAGTCTGAAGGGGTGGCCTCTGGTGATCCTCTTTATGGGTAATATTTGTCTATAATGTCCTCTAATGTATTTAGTGTAAAGTGGAATCATGTCCCCTCGCAAGCACCTTTTTTCCACAGAAAACAACCCCAACCTGGACAGTCTCCCCTCATAATATGTCTTCCATCCCTCTAACCAGTTTAGTTGCACTTAGACTCAACTTGAACACTCTCTCCAGCTCATTTATATCCATCTTAAGGACTGGGGTCCAAAACTTCACTGCATACTCCAGATGAGGCCTTACCAGTTGTATCATTAATTGTATTACTAGAATTGGGACTATAATTAAGGAAGCCTTCATTAGTTGGTTCCTCATTTGTGTAGACAGATAAAATATGAGTTAAGAATCTGAGCTTTTTTTTGTTCTCATCAACCAGCTGACCCCTCAATGATATTAAAGGTCCGACCCCTTCCTGCTTTTCCTTTACTATTAAAATATTTTTGTTTTAAAAATTGTATTCTTTTTACTGCTTGCTGCAATATCCTTTTCCATAATGATTTTAGCTTGCCTGATAGCTTTTCTTGAATGATTTATTGGCCTCGTTGTACCTTATAAATGATTCGGCTGTCCCAGCTAACTTGAAAGCCTTAAAAGCACGTCTTTTCTTACCCACCTCAACACCAACACTCCTATTGAACCAAAAAGGTTTTTCTTTGCAATGACATTCCTTGCTTACACGTGGAATATACTGACATGTAGATTTATTAAGCAGCATTTGAAAGACTTCCAATTTTTGTTTTGTGTTTAACCCTGTGAAAAGAATTTCCCACTTAATATGTACAGAGATGCCCTTATACTGTCAAAATTTGCACGTTTGAAATGTTGTGTTTTAGTTACTCCCTTATAGAATTGACTCTGCAAAAGAATTTCCAAGGAGACCATGTTATGATCAATATTCCCTAAATGCTCACCCATCATACCATCACCAATATGCTTACAGTATGTACCCAAAGATCTCAGGCTAAGCCAATCTCCATTACTCAGTACATTGCCTTTTCAACCCAAGGAGTGCAGGCTCTTTCCATAACCAATATGTTTATCTACCCAACGATCAAGCTTAGCCTATCTCTACTACTTATTACATTGTCTTTTCAACCCAAGGAGTTCAGACTCATTTCATCAACAATATGTTTATCTACCCAACGATCTCAAGTTTAGCCAATCTCTACTACTCATTACATTGTCTTTTCAACCCAAGGAGTTCAGACTCATTTCATCAACAATATGTTTATCTACCCAACGATCTCAAGTTTAGCTAATCTCTACTACTCATTACATTATCTTTTCAACCCAAGGAGTTCAGACTCATTTCATCAACAATATGCTTTTTCTACCCAAAGATCTCAGGCTTAGCCAATCTCCAGTAAAAATTTATTCTTGTCCCCTCTTATCTGTATATGCCCTGATCTATCCAAAGAGTTCAGGTTTATTCCACTATGGCCTTATGCCTGTCCCATCTAGTCTGTCCATTCCCCTACCAACCTAATGAACCCTCTTCCATCTAAGTGGTCAGCTTATGCTGGCTATGCCTTATTCACTAGGTCACAGACCTAAACGGACACCTCCGAAATGGATAAAATGGATGTTTTAATAAAGAATAGATCTGGGTTCATATTTAATTTGAAAAGGACTTTGGGGCATTTCCACACATTTGGTGACCTACTCAAAGCAGCAAATAGTTTATTTATGGCTAACTCTGAGCAAAGGAAATACCCAGCCTGTGTGGAGGTTCTTTCACCCTCTTTACTCATCCTCTTTGACTCTTCCCTTATCAAAAATCAGGGATAACAATAGAAGACATTTGCTGTAAGTAAAGCATCTCATACAATGTATTTTAGCAGCCTCAGGGTCATAAAAAGAGACCCATGACATCAAATGTTCTCACTGTATTTATGATTAGGACAGTCAAATATAAATCCCTCTAAATATCCTATAACATCTGTCTATTTTTTTCTTTTAAAGATCAAAGATATTTCCTCTTCAAATATAAGAAGGGATTGTGGCAGCAGTCAGAGAGGCAAGAAGCACCCTTTGGTTTAATCTACATTTTCGTCAGTTCTTTTACTCACAAATGCCTATTCACATGCACAAGGTCAGTCCGTTTGGGTGGTGCCCTTAACATGTAACGTAAGGGATAAAAGGAGCTATTTGAACGTGATAGGACCATGTGTCTGTTTGGCATTCCCAAGGAGCAGGCCATGCCGTTTCAGGCGCCACACATCTTGCTAGAGAATGAGCGAGAGCAAAGAAAACATCTTAAGTCTGAACTAACGATGACCTGCTGAAATTATGTTGCATTGAGATTTTCCCATACTGTGCTGGAAATTTGCTCCTTATTAGAGGGACGTGTTTGCTTCAGACCAGCAGTGGAAGCAGTGAAGGTTTCTGCGGCTGGAGATGTGGTCATTTTATTTTTTTCCATATCCTCCAACGGGAGCTTCACTTTAATGTTTTCTAGTTCTTAAGTGTACGGGAAAGCTCAGCGTTGTGGGAACGGCCGGGGTGTTAGTGGGAAAAGCAACTTTTCTCTTAGACTTTCCCATGCTAAAAGCTTGCATCTCTATTTATACAATTATTAGAAAGGAAAAAATGATTGTATGAAAAAATATCCCAAAAATAGTTGCGGCAGGTTATTTTATTTATATTCTCTTTGAATACTACAATGATAAGGATGACAGTTAATTGATGGGGATTAAAATAGAGCAGTGTTTTTGTCCTGGGCATTTAACTGTATGGGAACATACTTTGGGCATACTAACCCTGCAGAAATATCCAAAGCATTACCTTAGATTGTAAGCTCTATGGGGCAGGGACATCATAAGAGCTCTCATTTACTATTGCTGCACAAAAAAGTGTAAGAGGAGCCCTTAGGGCTTATGCAAAGTTGACACGGGTCAGTAATCGCAAAAGTGGCAGGTAAACGTCTACAACAAGGTGAAGAACCAAGGGCTATTGGGCTTTCCTACACCTGTGCTTCCTTGAATGATACACAGGATCGAAAGTGTCCCAGGGGATGCCAACGTTCTGCCCACCAAAACATTTACTCTGAAAGAAGGTAGCGCTGTATTCACTGGTTGCACCATACACCCTAGGGTGAAGTGCTTCTGTGTGTCTTGGTTATCCCTGGAACTATAGCAGGGTCACTGCTATCCCAATGTTTAATGTAACCTTGTTATGAGCTAAGGGGGTCCAGTCTGAAGGTCAGTTAGGGGGAAATTTGGGGTGAGTGTTTATTTGTACCCTGGGTACCCCTGGAACTATAGTGACACCCCAATGTTTCTATATATCTGTAACCTTGTTATGAGCTAAGGGGGCCCAGTCTGAAGGTCAGTTAGGGGGAGATTTGGGGTGAGTGCTTATTTGTCCCCTGGGTACCCCTGGAACTATAGCAGGGTGACTGTTACCCCAATGTTTCTATATATCTGTAACCTTGTTATGAGCTAAGGGGGCCCAGTCTGAAGGTCAGTTAGGGGGAGATTTGGGGTGAGTGTTTATTTGTACTCTGGGTACCCCTGGAACTATAGTGACACCCCAATGTTTCTATATATCTGTAACCTTGTTATGAGCTAACGGGGCCCAGTCTGAAGGTCAGTTAGGGGGAGATTTGGGGTGAGTGCTTATTTGTACCCTGGGTACCCCTGGAACTATAGCAGGGTGACTGTAACAATAATGTTTCTATATATTAACCTAACATTCTCCACTCCATTGGCTGAAACAAAATGCTAACCTTTCGATATATTAAAGCACATAGAGTTTTTACATAACCATTTTCGGTAGTTATTTATTACTTTTATTCATCCTACAGTTCTAAGGTAGAATAAAATAATATTGATATCAATGGTGGTGTATCCTGAGGACACTGCATTAGAACCCTAGTTATTCTCTAGATACAATGTTGTATTTTTGCTGTATCTTTTATTACCAAGTTGCATATGTCGGACTTTAAATAAAACATTTACAGATACCAATCTTATTGGCAGTCAAGAAAAAAAATGGTAATTTCCAGCAGACAAAAACTTCCCAGAGCACTGCACATATTTCTAACGTTGATGGGGAATCTTTTATTTCTTGCTTTCTTTTTTTAATTATAATTTGTATTGTAGGGATATTACAAGATTTTTTTAATCTTACATGACACATTACATATGACAAATGATTTATTATGCTGACATTAAGTAGTGATTTTCTACCTGAAATAGACGTTGCAGCTTGCTTACACAGTCACTGCACAAAAGCCTTATTGAATAAAGCTACTTTATAGATGACTGGACCTTTTCTGGACCTTTTGTTTGTTGTTTCTATATTACCTCCCCCATTAGACTTTGCCTATTAACAAAGAGCTCACTCAGTTTCTCTGTTGTCTGAGGCCAATAGGAGTTGTAAGTAGAAAGTGTAGCGGCAGCAGAGGTTGGTATCTTGGCAAAAGTAGTAGGGCATGAAGTTGATTAACAGCTGAGATAGTAAGTGTAGGGCACAGTGTATATAGAAGGGTAAGATTTGTACAGTTAAGGAAGGTGGCAACATTATGGCAAGATGAAGAAGTTGAGCGAGATGGCAAAAGCAGGACAACATGGAGACATTATAGCAAGAAGGTGACAGTAGGGCAAGATGGCCATATTTGGACATGATGACTACGTAAGGGAAAGATGGGGGGAAACAGCAACAGGAGAGAAAACTGAGTTGCTGGGGGAAGGAAGTGAAGAAAGAAAAGAATTTGGGGATAGTAGAGAAAGATAGAGACAATAGTGAATGGTGGAAGACACCCACAGGGATGGTTGGCTCCCCTGGGTTTTAGATCCTACCAACAAGTATAATTGGCCACAATGGAAAAATATTGCCTAGTGCATACATGGCCACATGCCCTGGTCCATCCCCATCACGCACATTATGTTAAAACATCAACCCTCAATCCATCCATTCCAAATTCTTGTTAAGGGGATGTCTATCTAGACCAGGGGTCCCCAACCTTTTTCACCTGTGAGAAACATTCAAATGTAAAAAGATTTGGGGAGCAACACAAGAATGAAAAATGTTCCTGGGTGGTGCCAAATAATGGTTGTGATTAGCTATTGGTAGCCCCTATGTGGACTGGCAGCTACAGGAGAGAATGTTTGGCAGGACACCTGGTTTTTATGCAACCAAAACTTGCCTCCAAGCCTGGAATTAAAAAACAAACAAGCACCTGCTTTGAGACCACTGAGAGCAACATCCAAGGGTTTGGGGAACAACATGTTACTCATGAGCTACTGGTTGGGGATCACTGGTCTAGACTGAAAACCGTGATAATTTGTATTAGCATTGCCCCTGCTTGACAATGGGTTGGAACACCTGTTCCTGATGTAAGTTGAGGCCTGTAACTGCTATTACATGTTCTGTTAATATTTATATGAAACAAAACCTGGAATTTATAAGGGTGGAGAAGAGCTCTCAGTATAATGGTTACCCTGTTATTGGTTTAAAAAGTAGCGGTGAGCACAATTATCCCTTGTTATAGTTTATACAGGAGCATAAAGCAATTCGCACCCTTCCACCTAGTCAGGTGATCCCAGTGGTGGCCAAAAAAACGATAATCATTTAGAGGTTTTTACCTTAAAAGCAGCAATTTAGTTGCTGGTAAAACGTAGTCCTTGTTTTAAATGTATAATGAAGCAATAGAATTCGTAATGTATCAGATGAAAGTGAGAGTAGGACTGGCCAGACCAGGGATGACTTTGATGTAGTTGACCAGCTTCAATATATTGCAATATATGGACAAACAATCCCTGTTTTGTTTAAAGCGTAGAGCATTTTTTAGTAGCTTGATGCAAAAAGAGTGCAGAGGACCTTTTGTCTTGTCTACATGAATTTTGTGGTTACAACCTCATTGCACCCCCACCCATTGGTTTTAAATTTAGTGGTGAGCACAACTTTCCTTTTTTTTCTTGTTGGACATATCCGTATCTGCTTCTTTTCAAATTCTCCACTACGGCCACATATTTCTTTCTTCCCCAAAAGGGAAAATAAAGGAGGGCAAAAGGTTTATTGGTGACAAGATCTGTTCTACGGTCGATGCAAAGAACATTTTCTGTGCGTGTACTGGGCGTGTTCCTTGTCAGGAGCACATCCACTCAACCTGACTTTCATTTCTTTTCAAGTTACTGATAAATTACAATAACAAGGGCAGGCAAGTTGAAAGAGCCTTTGATAATGCCTAATGAGATGAAGATGGAACACAGGAAAAGGATGTAAATCATCAGCCCGCATGGTGCATTTGGCATGTCCTTGCTTTCTCTGGTGTGATACTGAATGTACATAGGGGATGCATCATTGCTATATTAGAAATATTTTCACTCAAGGAATTAATACATTCTCCACAGTTGCATGCAGTTCAAGACACCCCTAAATTGAAGAGAGTTTGCAGACTTATGTGTCCATTCCAGCATTCCTTGGGATACCTTTGAACAGAAGTCCTACATTAAGCTTCTAAACTATTAATTCCACTGTGTCCGAGGGTCAGTGTTATTATAACTCTATACTCTGATGCCCCTGTTCATCACCGGGACTCCATTAAACATATTTTGAGTTTCTTGGAGCTAAAGTAAAAAAAATATATACTTGTAGGCAGGGCCGCCATTAGAAATCACGGGGCCCCGCACAACAAAATTTTCGGGGCCTGCCCACCCTAGCACCCAAACTCCGACCCTAATCCCCGCCCACTCCACATCAAAGTTAAAAGACCACACAGACATCAGTGCTAAAAACATAACCCCCCCCCCCAAGGCTCCCTTATAAGCTAAAAAAAAATTTGGCGCCAGGCCCCCCATAAAACAGCATTGATTCCAGGGCCCCCCATAAAAGGTTTTTTAAAAAATTGGTTGTCAGGCCCCCCTGGCAAGTTAAAAAAAATATTGGGGCCCCATAAAAATATTTTTTTTTTAAAAAATTGGTGGTCAGGCCCCCCCGACAAAGTAAAAAAAAATTGGGGTGCCATTAAATATTGTTTTGAAAAAATTGGTGGTCAGGCCCCCCAACAAGTTAAAAAAAAATTGGGGCCCCATAAAATATTTTTTTGAAAAAATTGGTGGTCAGGCCCCCCGACAAGTTAAAAAAAATTGGTGCAGGGGCCTATAGAGTATTAAAATAAAAAATTGGTGGCCAGAGGATTAAAAAAAAAACCCACATTGGTGTCAGTAGAATTGAACTCGTTGCTTCATGACTTTAGTTATAGCTGTTTTAGTGACCAGGTATTTTCGCCGCTTCAGGACTTCAGTGTCGGCTCCTTTCATGATTCTGGTATTTTCGCTGCTTCAGGACTTCAGTGTCGGCTCCTTTCGTGACTTCGGGTATTTTCGCCGCTTCAGGACTTCAGTGTTGGCTCCTTTCGGGACTTCGGGTCTTTCCACCGCTTCCGGACTTCGGAAAGGTTCAGCACTTCCGCATTCTGTCGCAGGACTATGCGCTTGTAAGGGGGGCCCGGCTCTTTGAAGATTGCAGCGCTGCCGGGACCCCTTCAGCCCCGGGCCTGGGACACTTGTCCCCCCTGTCCCCCCCTGATGGCGGCCCTGCTTGTAGGGTTGTGTAGACTTCTGTGTGAAAACAACAATGTTGATAGTAGCATGAATGTTTGGCCAAATCTAGCAAATCACGCCACCGAATCAGATCTTTGTTTTAAATGCTCAGTGTAGAACAGGTTCAGCCTTATTAATTGCTGGGCACAATCTGGACCATTTTGGTTGGGTCCCCAACTCTTAAAGGGACACTGTTAGCCCAGTTAGACCTAAAGGGCCCAATAGGTAAAATCAGCCTAAGGCAGCCCAGGTGTAGAAAATGCTGGTTGCCATGGATTACTTTCTTATTATCCCTTATTTATTTATTTTGTATTCCAAAGCTTTATTTGTTAGCATATTTCAGAAATTACAGACATTCAATTGCACATATTAACTTTGTAGCTACATTTATTGTATCTCATTATCTTTCACATTTTGTTCTTTTTTTATTATCCCTAATTTAATTAATCAAAGTAGAATTATACTTCAATGGAAGTCACCTCCAGTTGTCCTATCAAATTTAGTGTTGTCAATAATGGATGCCATATTTGACAAACTCAAACAAAGGACCTTTATGAATACCTTCCCTTTCTTAATCTAGGAAATCTTGCCATTCAGTATGGCAGGCTGGTGGCAGTACCCAAAAACAAGTTTGTTTTTGACACTGAACTTTCTGGCTAAAGAATCATTTTTCCGCTTGCTCCATCCCAAGTCAACATATGGTTCAAGGTCTTAGAAACCTGTCAGCAGCAGTGCCGTCCTCCAGCAATGATTTCAATTCAGCCTGGACCAATTACCTAAATTGAAAACTTACCTCCCTCAGGCACTTATATAGCGAGTGTCTTGCAGGAGCCAAGATGGAATTAACACAGGATTAGCATTAAATGTAATCTATTTACATACTCTTCAGCTCATATTCCGGTGGCTTTCAACTTCAGGGCACAGAAACATTTTGGCAAAATTTCAACTGTTATTTTTTTTTTTTGTAGAACTTGAACTAAATGTGGCAAACCGGACACCAGTCAGCAACAATCTCCAATTCTAAGGAAAGTTTTCAATTTCTCTGTATTTTATTATTGTTGTGGTGTGCCATTAGTTTAATTTTGGCACAACTGTGTATATAGATGCAGTGTTACAGGGATATGGAATTAGTTTGGGAAGAAGACTTTATTGAAGCATTTAGATACTAATAACCAACCAGGCTCTTTGTCTCAAATGTGGGAGCTGCTGTACATTTGTCGGGCCCTAAAGTCTTTATCTTGTCCTACTAGTGTCTTATTTCTCTGCTGTCTCCATATTGTCCTACTGATTTGGTCCTACTGTTGCCATCTTGCTCTGATGTCTTTGTCTTGTCCTAATGTCTCCATCTTGCTCTGATGTCTTTGTCTTGTCCTAATGTCTCCATCTTGCACAGTTGTAGTCATCTTGCCCTACTGTCTTTATCTTATCCTACTGTCTCCATCTCATAATACTGTCTTATTTTTACTGAACTTTTTTTAAAATTTTTGTTCCAAATGTACAGATCACAGCAAATCCATCTGTAGATACCTACATGAAATCCCATATCTCTGGCTGTTACAACCTGAATGTCAAGAAACTGTCTGGAAATTTTAGTTCTTAGGGCGATGATAGAGACATATGGCGGCAAATTCACTAACGCGTGAAGCGTCTAACGCTGGCGCTAATTCGCCAGCGTGACGTCAAATCGGAACTTCACAAATTCACTAACACCGGCTCTGGCGAATTTATGCTAGCGAAGTAGATACACTTGCGCAACTTTGCACCCTTACGCCAGGCGAATTTGCGCACTGACGAAGGATCGTAATTACTTGCGTTAGATGTTACTTCGCCTGGTCAGACCAGGCGAAGTTCAATACAATAGATAGGAGGTTGAAAAAAAAAATGGAAATTTTTTCTAAGTCCCAAAAAAACTCTGTGGCATGTTTTACCATTGTAGGTGATAGTCTGAAAAACATTGTTTTTTTTGGGGGGGTCACACTCCTTCACCCCTACATTTCCTATCATATGGCAACACAACTATACAGGGGGCACATGTAGGGCAATAGGACAACTTTATATTTTTTATTAAAGGTTTCCTGGGCTTGTGTAGTGGAATGTAGTGGCTGTAACATACACTTCTATTATATTTTGAAATTTGCGCCGTATGCAAATTAGGCTTCGCTAGCGTAATTGCATTATGTCTAGCGAAGTAACACTAGCGTAAATACGCTACCGTTCGCCGACCTGAGCGTAAGTTCGCACTTTAGTGAATTTGCGTAGCGCTGGCAAAATTTGCCTGGCGAAGTGCGGCGAATGCTAGCGAAGCCTGCGCTGGCGTTTTGTTTGGATCTTAGTGAATTTGCCACATGGTCTCTGCATTGGGTCTCCCACAGAATAAGTAGCTTTCAGGAAGCAGCAGATAATGGTATGATTTTTACATCCCTGTGACTGGGTTTTTAGTCCCAAATCTAAATCTATTTTTGACCATGGGTCTGGACTTTGAGCGAACTTGTCCCTGTTTATAAACAGACCCTGTTTTCAGGTACTGGTACATACATTCAGATAACTGAAGAAGATACTCTACATATATAGACAGAGAACACTGAATTAATTGGGATAGGCGTGGTTGGAAATACACAGGTCCTAATTGTTCTCCAAGATCAAACAGCCAGTTGGGTTAAGGTCTGTATGAAGCTGCATGCTCTATTAGTTATATATTATTATATATCGGCACAGCAATATGTTTCAGAGTTTCACTGACCATGAAGAATAATATGTCTCTCAGACTCATTCACAGTCTTTCCCTACTGTATTCTGTCAAGAGGAGACCCTGCCAAGACATATTCATCCATGTGATGTCATCTTCCCTTCATCTGCCAGCTCACTGAGGGAACAAGTCTAAATAACTGGCTAGATTAATAGATACACACTGCAAAAAAAAATTCTATTTAAGTAACGTTGGTTAAGTCAACTATTTATTACACTTGTGATTAATAAGGAATAGGTAACCCTGGGTGAAATTACATATATTAGAATTACTGCCTGGAAATTGGGTGGCTATGGGGCATTAGATACATGGTGGTTCAAAGTGCATTATTTAAGTCTTCCCATTTGAAACTCCTTTACAGGGCAGGAGGAACCAAGTAGTTTCCAGATGATGAGCAGCTGGTAATTACAGTGATGTCTGCCCATGTAGATAAGTAACCAAGCTCTGTCCAAACGTGCATTCTGTGTAAAGCAAGTGCCAAATACAATTACTTTAAATTAATAAAATATGAAAAGTATCAATGGCTTATGCAATATAATAAATGGGGTGAATGATGTGAAGACATTATTCCTATAATGCAAGTGGAATGTCCCCCTCATGTTTCTGAAACCCCATCTCTTCCATTTAACAAGAGGGCTTACTCATTGTGGTACTTAATAGCCATTCCTGGTACGAGCTTTGACTTTAACACACTGTTTTCCAGCAACGTTGAGAGTCTTGGACAGAAGAACTCACTTTTTGCGGTTATTTCAGTCTTCAGTGGTGGTTACTTGAGAGGCTTTCAGATCATAATACGTGTCTGGAAATGTGAATCCTGTGCTGAAAACAGACAGAATTTTTGTGAAGGCTGGGAAGGGGGGTTTAAATTGCCAATCTTCAGTTTGATCCAGAAAGAAAATAAGACTCACCTTTTCCCACTCTGGCTCAGTGATTGATGTCCCACGCAGTGTCCATTTACATTAGTGCTAATCTTAAGCAGCCACCTTCTATAAAAGGTCCATCCAACACAAGCAGGCTGGTTTCCTTCAGCTTATGTCAAAGCCTTGATGTGAAAAAGAATATGTTTAGGAGGGAACTGTCTTCAGAATAATTTGCTATTTTACCATTGGTTCAATTTCAAAAAGTGTTGAATCCAATCTATCTACATCTCCCTTATCATCAGATTCCCCTTTCTAGAGGATAACCTGGATAACATCTTAAATACTGTGCCTACTCTCTTATCAACTCTTCCAAAGTCAGAGTACTCAATGACCAGTCAGGTCTGTAACAGGTCAAGTCGAGTTACAGTAAATCCAAATTCCACAAAGTCTGACAACCGACAGATAGCAAAACTTCACTGCTGATTCAGAATTCTCCATCAGTAACAAAAAGTCTTGCTCATTTATACTTCCATTTCTGATGGCAGGTTCAACTTACCATCAACATATCAGTTGAGCACAATTTGGTTAGGAAAACACAACAAAAAATCTGTTATTTTTCTTAAAATTGACAATATAGAGTTCAGGTTGTTAAAAGGTGTAATTCCTGATCTTTGGAAAGATCCTTGCATAAACATGGAGCCAAAAGCATGCATTTTGTTCCAACTAGAACTCAAGCATGAGGAGTAACTAAAGAAGACCTTTAATAAATGCCTTATTTCCAAGTGTTTTTCTCAAGGAAGGTAGTGTTGGTTGACCTGAAAGTTTAACTTCCCCAACTGCTCAGGTCCTGATTCTGTAACCTAAACCTTTTGGGAGGGATTTCTCACAATTGACACATATATGTAGTATATCATTTTCTGGTTCTTGGTAGGAACACGTCTGCTCCTCTTTGGTCTCCCCCTAGTACCAGAGGTGGATATGCTGGAAGCTTGGAGCAAAAGCAAACTAGGAACTTTTTGGAGAGCAGCAACTTTAGAGAATTCATGGACAATCTGAAAAAGATAAAGGCAATAGATAGCAGTTTCTGTCATAACACAATCATAGGTAAGCAATAGCTTCTTTCATTCCACCAAGCAATAAAGTCTCCCTAGTCTAAGTGTACTTTGGTCCATGCCTAAGTGTTGGGACCAAAGTACTCTGCTATGCTATTTTCTTTCACTGGAAGAGTTCCTACAAATGGAGATGTGCAAATAAGCTCCATAACACTGTGAGTTCTGCCCTTTAAATGGAAATGTGGGTTCCCACACACTCTTCCAATTTTCCTCTGGATGGGAATGTACTCTTGGTTTTTCTACTATTTTATGTGCTTGGGGCTTTTGCTGTTAAGGAAACAACATTTTAGTAGCCACTTATAAAATAATTCTGAAAGGTTATACTTGAATTCTTTTCAAAGCCATCTTGTTAAATTTATAGATGATAGGACACTGGGCATCATTTCAACTGGGCGTAGTCTCCATAAAACTTCTTGACTTACGCTACTAAAACGTCTTACAAGTAAGCTAGTAGAAGCCTGTAGATCCTTGGGTACAAATAACTGTAACATAGCGTTCTTTTTGGCACAACAATTTTGGCAGTGGGGAAACTTTATGTCGTACTAATGTTGCTTGATGTGCCATTCAGCATCAATATAATATATTCCTATAAGTAAACAGAGCCAGAGCCTTTGTTTTATAATACCAAGCAACGAACACATAATTGTAGGAAAATTAAATGCATCTGAGGTTTTTCCCACTGAACCTTTAAAGAGGGGTATTATTCGAAATTCACAAGTTGTTCCAGAACTTGTCAAATGACAAACTTGACACTAGCATACATTAAGCCAGGGCTGGTAAGTAAAAAATAACTTATCTTGGCTCAGGTTAGTTACTATTTTCTTTTTTTTTTTCTTTTTTAATATGGAATGAATGTTTATCCACGAATCTGCAGTCCAAAAACCAAGCTCTCAATGATGCAATTCAAGAAGCTTCTTTTCTGTGCCCAATTTTTCCAGGAATAGAAACAATATGCCTACCCTTAACTTGTGCCCAACAGGATTACATTTATGAACAGAACAAGAAAATTTACAGGCACAGATAGAGACATTGGGGTACAAAAATCCATTTGTGATTAAATTGATTCATTTAATAGCAATATTGTAGGACAAATGTACGTTTGAGAATAGTCTTTATCAACCAGAGAAATGCAAACATGTATTTGACTGTATGAAACGTCTACTGTATCTGTTGGTACAAGAAAGGAAGTCTACACCCTCAATGCTTACTATAGAAGAACTCTTGATATGTGACCATTAAGCTGGCATGCATTCTTTACATGAATGTAATTGGTCTTTCAGAGCTCTGCTGAACCACTAGATTACTGGGGACATCAACTAGGTTTGCCAAGTTTCGGTTGCAGGAAGTCTGAGCAGGGGTTGGGTCAGTGGCATCACAGGTGTGGGTTGGTGACATTGTGGGGCAACTGGTGATTCAGAAGGTCATGACATTAGGAGGTGGGGTTGTGACCAACTGTCATGCCAATCAGGTTCCTGTCCAAATTTCTTGGAATTTCGGAAACCAGGTAGGAGGTTTATCCAGCAGTCCTAAAACCGAGCTGTTTGGGTCAAAACCAGACAGATGGTAACACAGGTGGATGGCATTGATCTGAAAGGGCACCTCCTGCAAAGAAAAAACATATAACAGAGGAAGAGTAGGATGTAGGTCTGACCTCTGCCATTTCATGATGACTAGGGACCTCCGCCACTAACAGCACTAGTATGATATTAGTGTTTTAGATAAGTCCCTTAAAATGACATACCAATGACCCCACATAAAGCCAAGGATGGTCATTTTAAAAGCTTGTCTTATATCTCCATATACTGTCCAGTTTAACTGGGCCAACTAGATATTACACTTTATAAGGCTGCATATGGTAGAATATCTTTAGACCCATCTGTAAATGATGAACCTCTGATCTGCCTTGGTTTATTAGAACAATACAGTTAAAAATGCAGATGATGTCAATTCCCATGAAAGATCAAGCATCATCACAATATAACCAGGCGTGTAAAATATGTTTGTTAAACTCTGTAATTGATTTGGTTTGTGGATCAAAGGTCCCGGATGCTTCACAGCACACAATGGGATTTGTCTCTGTCTCTACCCGTCAACCGGGCGTCAAGCAGAGTAAACATGAAGGTCTATGGTCAATTTCAAGGCAATGCTTCAAGACAGTCATGTTTTGGATCAGTCTGCATTTGATTCATCAAGCTGTCAGAAGATATTCTTCTATAAATGTCCTGGTTTCCCCATTGTAGGACAAGAAGTGGTTTACATCCTTAGTGATCAAAATGTAGGGGTCATGCATTGATAGTTAGTAAACAACATCATTTAAACATGGAAGTTTCCTGATTTTAAATTAAAAAAAAAGATATTGTGCACATATTTCAAACTTATAAACCAAGTAATAGACAAATAGTAATGTTCTGTGTCCTCTGCCCACCACAGATCTAGTAGATCACAGTCTACAGTATGTGCTTGACACCACTTAATTAGAGTGAGTTTCTGCAGTAAACTGTGTTAATCTTCTATTGCACAGCCCATAAAATGAAGAGTGACCTAACTAATATCTAGTGATCCAATAAAATAGTTTGGGGCTTCATATGTTTAGATCCTAGTTGAAGTCGCTTTGGCTTTCAAAGGATCCACTGATAAAAATAATTCAATGTGGTTTTTTTTACAGACGCTTCCTTATACCCCAGGCTGAAGTGGCCTGTTTGATGCATAGACCTAAAAGTATTCATCTGTTCTGACATCTGCAGAATTGTGCAAGAGGTGAAACTCAGGGCCATGAGATGTTACATTAAAAAATGCACATCAGGCTTCCATTCATTATTGAAAACAGCATCTGAGATATTTCTGGTTTTAAACACAAATAGAACATTATTCTGTCATTTCTGGGCTGCAGGTATGCTCAAAGAGTTTATTTTAGAGCAAGAGTTCATAATTCTGATCAATTATGGTGAGACCCTTTACTGTTTATGCTAATGATTGGCCTTACTCTTCCTCATATCAATGCATCTTCTCATTGCCACCTTACTTTCTCCATTTGGGAGAAGAGTAGTCACAAAGTTGTATTTGGGGTTCTTTTTAGCACAGTTCTTCAGGAAAAACCCATACCCTCTAAACAGAGATACCAGAAAACCATGCCAGCATACAAATCTACTACTTAAATGTAGTATAGTTGGCCTTTAATTGATCTTGTTCTGATTGCAGTATCAATATCTTGTGACACATCTAAAACTGTGTCTTTAGAGTAAGGTTACACTCCTCAATGGTTAGCCTTCCATTAGGCTTTTAAGTATAGCAACTGCAAACCTCATTCTCAGTTTTGAATAAGAAAAGAGGAAAAGAAGAATAAATCATATGGATGTGCCAAGAATTTATGTATCAGTTACAGAGACTGGAGTACAGATAAAACATATATTTCTCCCAAACGGTTGACATGTAGTTAACGGCTCAAGATCTCACACAGTGCAACTCAACTATTCCAAAGTGGTTGGAGGTAAATTTATGCTTTAATATCAGAATTGTGACATTTTTATTATTATTTAAATAAAAAGAAGATCTGAATGTTTTTCCTCCCTATGTTTGTTCCAGAATGTAATTGTGAAATCAGGTGTTGCAATTGAAAGTGCAAGTAAACCAAGTGATATATTTGTGCCTCTGTTTCCCTTGGCTGTAGATAGGGCTGCAAGCCCAAGTCTTGATCTTTCCATCCACTGTCCAGCAAGAACTTTATACGTGAACACAGCCCCTAGAGGGCCTGGACGCATGATGCTGGTATTTCCAATCTCAGCCTTAAGGAGGCAGTATTGAAGGAATTACCACTGGAATACCCAACTTAAGTACTGGGAGGAACTGCTGCAAGGACAAGCACAGCCTCCCAGAGCCAGTGCAGAAAGAGGAAAGACTCACCACAGCCACTAGGAGGCACTGCAACAGGAAGAAAAAGAGGAATACGCAAGTGGAGAGTAGAGCACAATTCAATTCAGTATACTCACATGATACCTCAGCAAGACTCTGATATGCCCAGCAATATCTCCAAGGGACACAAACAAGACCCCCACAACCCCAAAAAAGGCACTGTTATAAAGAAGCACAGTACAGCAAATATGGCAATCTTTTTTAGGGTGCACTCCAGAAAAATACTTATTGCTATCTCATCCACTTCCACAATCGATATTTTTGGGGAATTACAGCAAAGTCATGCTCTGATATTCCCATACACTGCCACTAAAGGAGCATTATAAGATGGAGCATCACCAAAAGGGGTCAGAGCAGCAACAAAAAGTATTGGTATATTACATTACCAGATACCATGCTATTAATGGCATATTATCAGGAAGTTCTAGTGATAGCTAGGGTGAGATTCAGAATAAGGTTAGAAGATGGAGAACCCACCTAAGGTATCAAGCAAGTGGCATGGGACCTATATGACTATGTGATCTACCCCTACCCAGTGAGTTAAGTACCACCAAAGAGTCTCCTCGGACTGGGAGTTCAAATAGCAGCTTCAATCAAAGATATTACTACAATAAATCAACAAACAAGTTTAATGCTGAACTGTGAGTCTGTTATATTGCCCTTTATAAGAGGGATATAAGGCACCAGTTGAGGTAGTGTGTTGTTTCAAACTGAAATATACCACTAATACTGCACAAGAAGCATCATACGTATATCTTAGATTTTCTCAAGCCTAAAAGGGAAGCCCTTGTTAAAGATTTACTACCCCTGAGAGCATTGCAGGAATTGAGTAAATGTTCCTTCTTAGTTACAAGTAAACCCTGCATGCAAACAATATTCAAATAACCCCTGATGTTCTCAGGGCTGCTCTGATGAGCCTCCTAACGAGGTGTTGTAATGACTAATTGTATCCAAAGGGCTAATGTTTGTTTACCAAGTATGGGAAGTATCTAATATCAATGCATGAGAAAGACTCTTGCCAAGGAAACCGGATTGAGCAATACATGTTGTTTTAGTTTAAAAAAATTTCCTTAATTGTATCAAATGTGAGCACGAATTCTGCATGGTGCAAGAGATGCCGCAGGGTGAAGGGTGAAGGGGTATTCAATGGGGGGAATATTAACTTAAATAAGCAGGTGGTTCCCACTCCCAAGTCTTTGAAACTAGACTTGGACATTCTCTGCCACAATAACCTGGATGAATTTACTTTCACTTAGAATGTGTCCACAATTCGATCCCAGTCCCAGGAAGGCCACAGCTGCTCAATAGAACAGAAGAGAAGGTATCAATAAATGAGGTCCAGCTAAAAAAAAAGTCTTCCAGTTAGAATAAAGCAAATACATTCCAGTCCAAACATAGCTTTTTGTATGCCATGTACTGCATGCGATGTCAGCTTTAGACTTTAAAAAGTTTAAGGTTGCTGTACCCCAGGATTCTTACTGCAGCCAATTTAATATAACTATTTTTAATAAAAACATGGCTTACATTAATAGTTCTTCAACCAAGAACCCTGTGAGAATTTAAATCACTACCAGAGATATAAGCAAATGTAAAACAGAGAAAGAGTAGTGTGTTCACACCAGATTTCCCGGGCCACCTCACATGACCACTTTTTCTTCCATCCTCCGCTGGGACATGACTTTGGTTCTTTGGGGGCAACTGAGAAGAAAGAGCAAAGGACAATAGTGATACCTTCTGTCATCTCAGCTGATGGAATTTTTCCCGGACCCTTTTCTCACAAACTCAAAAGATTGTGACGCCACATAAGAAATTAATCACATCTATTTTGGTCATCATAAAAGCAGTATAAATAGAAAGAAATGCTCATTAGAGTTATGCCTTGAACCAATGTAAGAAAGTATTACATTAGAGACTTGAGTGACTAGAGACATAGTCATTTATTGCTGGGGTTCACAAAGAGGTTGGGTATCATGCCAGGGTATAAATGTGGTTGCTCAAACCTGCTGAATTACCTTTAAACCACAGAGCACATCAGTGTGTGTGTTTAAATGGAGATCTTCCTATCTCTCCACCTACTGAAGAATGCTAAAGTGTTTTGAGGTTCATTGAGTTAAAGCCTATGGGAGCCTTAAACAACATGAAAAAGATTCAGTAGCTTTCATACATGAGGCACAAATAATTATGGTAAATTCTGCCCTTATAATTTCAGTAAAGTGTTTATCCACCAAGGGACCTGAATTAATAGCTGACCTGCTGGGAAGGGGTGCTTGCTTCCTCAGAATAAGCATGCAATGGGTTCTGTAAGATTGTTTTTGATAGAAATTTTGTATTTTGAGGCCATTCTCTGCCTCAAAACTATAGGCCAGTTAGTCTGACGTCGATGGTAGGAAAGCTTTTCTAGGGATTAATAAAGGATAGGATACTGAACTTCATAGCAAATAATAATACTATGAGTTTGTGCCAGCATGGTTTTATGTGTAATAGATCTTGCCAGACTAACTTAATTTCTTTTTATGAGAAAGTAAGCAGGGACCTTGATTCTGGGATGGCAGTGGATGTGATTTACTTAGACTTTGCTAAAGCATTTGATACAGTGCCACACAGAAGGTTACTGGTTAAATTAAGGAATGTTGGCCTTGAACATAGTATTTGTACCTGGATAGAGAACTGGCTAAAAGATAGACTACAAAGAGTGGTGGTAAATGGAACATTTTCTAATTGGACCAGTGTTGTTAGTGGGGTACCGCAGGGCTCTGTACTGGGTCCCTTGCTTTTCACCTTGTTTATTAATGACCTGGATGTGGCATTGAAAGTACGGTTTGTATTTCTGCAGATGATACTAAATTGTGCAGAACTATAGGTTCCTTGCAGGATGCTGACACTTTGCACAGTGATTTGTCTAAGTTGGGAAACTGGGCAGCAAACTGGAAAATGAGGTTCAATGTTGATAAATGCAGGTTATGCACTTTGGCAAAAATAATATAAATGCAAGTTATACACTAAATGGCAGTGTGTTGGGAGTTTCCTTAAGTGAGAAGGATCTTGGGGTTTTTATAGATAACAAGTTTTGTAATTCTGGGCAGTGTCATTCTGTAGCTACTAAAGCAAATAAAGTTCTGTCCTGCATAAAAAAGGGCATAAACTCAAGGGATACCGTTCGTTCGATTTCTCAAAAAAATAGTACTTTTTCCTTTGAGGCGTTCGATCATACGAATGGTATTCGAGCAGGACTTAGCAAAAGAAGCCTTTGGGGGGATTCCCATAGGCTTCTATTGGTATTTGGTAGGTTCAATCTGGCGAAGTAGGCATTAGAAGAATTTTTTAATTTTAAATCCTTCGATCATCGAATGATCGAATTATCGAATATCTGATCAGTCGATCTATTCGATAATTCGTTATTAGTTGATCGAAGAGGCCAAATTTGAATATTCCAATATCCGAAAAAAACGTACGATCGGTATTCGATCGAACTTCACTCTCTTCACGTGAATTTTGTAAATTTGCCCCTTAGTATAGCTATGGACATATATGGTTTTTGTGAAAGAGTGGAGGGGTGTGTGTGTATATGCTGGGTTTTAATTTGGAGGGGTTGAATTTGATGGACTTTGTCTTTTTTCAACCCAATTTAACTATGTAACTATGTAAAAGCCATAATGTATTTAAATAATGCTATTAAACAAAAACTGCAGATTTGATCAAGTTTAAATGGTCCAAAGAATCAAATAAACATCTGCCACTGAAACAGAAGAGAAATTTAACTGGAGCAATTCTAGGCGCAGGCCATGTTGGAAATGTTTAAAATTCCTTTCTAACAAATACTGTGGCCTAACAAACCACCAACAATAAAAGGGTGCTTTAATGTTTGCCTTGCCAGTTTTGGGACAAGGCAACATATCATTGATTGATGGTGACTTTAGGCAGTTCATCCAATGAGCTCCTACATCCCGACCCATATAACAGTAATCGTGTAGTCAGGCAATACTTTAGTTCACAAAGCAGAGGCTCCTCTGGGATAGCCCACCACACATTCCCCAGTTGTAGCAATCTCACATATTTAGGGTGGCAAACTAAAGAGTACTGGAATTCAGTTTAGGGGGTGCCAGGTTCCAGTAGCAATGGGAGATCCCTATACTTATCACTTCCCTACCATATAACGATAACCAATTCCTTAGTGAAGTCAGGATGAGGAACCCCTTGAATGTGGCACAGTTCCATAGAGTCCCAGCAGGTTTTGGCACGATTCAGGCTTGGCCAAATCTTTAAGGTTCAGATTCAGTTCAGGTGAACACATTAAACAACTGAATATGAAACATTTGCTTTGAAATTCAGGTTAATATTTTGTGGGAGATCACTATTTGTCCAACTTTGGGGCATGTTTACTAAGATTGGAGATAAATATCAGGAGAGATTTCTGGAGATGTTACCCATAGCAACCAATCAGCAAAAGATCTGATTGGTTGCTATGAGCAACATCTCCAGAAATTTCTCCAGATACTTACTGTATCTCCAATCTTAGTAAACATGCCCCTTAGTATGCAGTGTATCACTAGTCCATCGAAGATCTCAGGATACTATGCTCTCTTCTATTCCAAAATGGAGTGTCTGCCATTTCTGAGGTTGTGCTTAATCCAATGTAGCTTCAGACGTTGGGCCCCTGGTGGAAAAAACCTTCTGCTCTCATTAAGACCATGTGCTTTTATAATAGGCAGTAGAGCAGATGGACTTCTGTCCAGGGCTCTGGGAGGTTGACATTTTGTGGGTGTCTTGAAGATGACGTCTTAAAGGGTAACTGTATTTTTTTTATTTTTTAAAAGAACTTTGTGCCATTTTTCTACTACTATTATTATTTTAGGTTTTCTTTTTTTCTTTTCTCCGGCCATTGTTTTCTTTCCTCAGTTAAATCGGGTAATGGAACACCACCAATGACTATTGGAAATTAACAAGGCATCTTGCATGAAAACTCAGAATATGAACAAACATTTGTAGCGCGGCTCTTTACTCAATGAACCACATTGTTTTCAAGCGCAAATAACCCCTTTTTTCCCTTTTAAGTCTGTTTCCATTAAAAGCCCCATTTGCAGTAAAAATAAAATCACAGAAAAGCTTGTGATCAACCTTTTCCCACTGGGACACTGCTGACGTTAAATAACATCAAATGTTTAATCAAAGGCAATTTGGTCAGTCTGTTGATTTAAAACTGACGTCCCACAAATACAACTGGATTTGGGGAGGTGGAAGAGCGAACATTTAAACATTGAGCAGAAGCCAAAATTACAGAAGCAAAAACATCTTCCTCCCTCGAAAATCCAAACAATCACTGAGAACCACGGATAGGAGCCGGCTAAGTGAAATGATTATTTTGGCCCTGAATCTAAGGTTCTAATGTATGTATTTATTGACAAAGGGCTGTAACGGTGCCGACACATTCATGCAGCATATGACTTAGTAGGAGGAAAACTGCGCGGTTTAAGTAATGAAGATATAGTTTTGGATGTTTCTATACCTGAGATCACTTCCTTTAAACATTTCCCACTGCAGATGCCTAATTTATCCAGTTCCCACTGAAATGTAACATATTTAATTTCCATCTCTGCTTCTTTACTGTAAACTCCAACTCAATTTTTTTAGCAGAACTTTTTCCCGCTTTTTATATGTTACACTTTTTATTAAAAAAAAATTCATTCATAGTAAGAAATTGGTTTGCATGGCACCATGGTGCCTGTTCTGCCATGTATGCTGAATGGAGCAACATTCTTGGGGTGGCCCAGAGCAATAGATTGGTAGACCTAAAAGTCCTTTGACGAAATACAAAAAATATGAAAAATTGTAATGCTTTTTTACCCACAATGCAAAGTTGTTCCCCAGAATTACAGTGTCACTGCAGTTTGGTGCTAAGTAGCATCCATCCTAACTTGTGGTGGTGTTTACATACCTAGAAATGGATGGTACAAACTAAACTTCCAGGCTCCTTATAATTAGACAATTTTATTCCCTTTTTCCATAAAAATACAAAAGCTCAAAGACATGATGATCCATGGTTTGCTACTGTGAGCTGTAGAGCTTAGTAGTGAGCGACACAGTAATGTTGTTTTTCCTTTAACACTTAGGGGCAAATTTACTATTATTCCCCAAAATTCCCTCGATTTTACTCGAAATTCGAGAAGCATTCGACCATCGAATGGTTATCGAATTGTTTTAGGCTATCATTTTGCTCACTATTCGATTTCTCAATAAATTCGTACGATTGGATACCGATTGTTTGATTTCACGTGAAATTTTCTTTGAGGCTCCTAAAAATTTGTACGATTCGAACGGTCGAACGCTCCGATCGTACGAATGGTATGCGAGCAGGACTTAGTCTCAGAAGCCTATGGGGAGCTTCCCATAGGCTTCTATTGCAATTCGGTAGGTTCAATTTGTACATCGGTATTCGATCGTATTTGATCGAACTTCGATCATTTCATGTGAATTTTGTAAATTTGCCCTTTAATTCAATGGACTTGACTAAGAGAGAGTATAATTAGAGAAGGTAAGATCGGACACACTCAGTGGTACCGGTCCCCTCAATAAGGCTGAGTCTGATGCCTTCAAGGGCCTCCTCTGGATCCATTTGTAAGGTATATTTAGGCTTCACTATTAGTTGGCTGGATGTGACTGTTGAGATGGACAAGGCCATAAATTTAAAAACAAAGTTGGCACATAATTCCCTAATTAAGTGATAATTTGTTTAGCAAAATCCTACTTATGAAGTGAGCCCCATTCTTAGACAAAATAAATCATCTTCAGCAACTCGATTCTTCTTGTCTAAAGATTTGTAATAAACACCGCTACCATCTGTGGCCTTCACAAACTAGAAGACTTCCTCCCTTTCCATTCCCCAATCTTCCTGGTTGCATTCAGCTGAAGGACCTATGTCTTTTCCTTGCGTTTTGACATTTACAACTAGTTAAGGACCATTTTAGGTTTCATTTCCGCATTGCTGAAGATGGCACACAGCCCACTTTCATAGGGGCTGCCATTTCTATCCTCGACTGGTGGTGTATTTAGCCTTTTGCCAATACACTGAACACAGCGGGTCTTCACTAGCCTCCAGCGTATTGATCTAACTACACCTGACCTTAAAATTACAGTCGGCTCAGAGTCGACAATTATTTGAAGGCCTGAGAAAGAAGAAACAATAAATTTACAGGGGTTGGGGGTGGAGGTATTCATTGCCTTTTTCAAGACTGAAACTTCAGGAAGCTTGCTAATTGCTTCTTGAATTACCCGACTGTTACAGACACCAGCAATGTGGCTGCAAGGCCATTCTGTGCATTTATGGTTCTACGGGCTTCCTGCCATCTGCTTCCAATTTTACTTCTCCTAAGTTTCCTCGTGTGTCCCAGTGACCTTTTACCTGTTTGGAGGTGAAAATAATAACATAAGCTGACACGTCTCTGTGTCCCTCTGGTTTTGCTTGTTTCTACCAATAAATCTTTTCAGTCTCCACATAGGATTATCCCTGACAGCTTTCCTGAGACTCCAACCGAGGCAAACGTCATTGGGATGGGTACGTGTTGCCTAAAAGTCTTCGGCGTCACTTTCAGTTCTAAGTTCAATGACTTTGTACTCCTTCCTACAGAGTTTCTCTTGTTTTGGAAATGTTTCACCTTAGGCACAGTTGTCATGTTTCCATTGTTGCTCATAAGTGCTCTACAAGGCGCACATACAAAGACTATGGGATAGACCACACATAAGACCATGTGATAGTCCCTCACATTCTGTTTGTGGGTTTTGCCAAACTTTTCATAAAGCTGTGGAAATGTCTGTGGCTCCATATTGGTAAATGATATAAGTTAAAGAATTTTAAAACCTGTTTATATAATTTCCATCAAATCTACAGAAATATCTGCCTTGCATGTATATTGCATTGCAGTCATAGCCAACTTTCCCTCCCATGACAGGGCAATGGCCTAAAGTAGGGGCATAGAGATTCAACTTTACGCACATACAATACGTACAGAAGCCATTTATTAAAACCTGGAGCAGAATAAAATCTCATTACATGCCCCTTTGGGTTCAGACATCTCATGGCGTATGTCCCATTCAGTCTTGTTCTCTAACCAAACAATGTGCTTTGAAGGAACCTGAGCCCCACAGCTGTATTTTTTTAGCTATAAATGCTACAGTTCATGACCCAGTGGGCAGATTTTAGCGTAGGAGAAATTCCACAGCTAGCCAGTCTGCTAGGAAGAAAATAACCACATTCTGGACTAGTCTATGTCGGCAATATTCCTCTGTCGAAGGCCTTTTGATATAAACTATCACCTATACTCGGCTTTCCATGAGCTGGAGTGGCAGGCAGGGGAATGAAGGGTGAATCGTAGTTTAAACAAAAAAAATTTTTTATATAAAAGTCTACTTATAACATGCACAAATGCATACAAAAATTCCAAACAATCATGAGGCGGATTTTTTTTTCACAAGGGAACCATTTTTCAAAAGCCAAGACTGGAACTGTTTAGATGCCTCCAGGTGGATTGACATCAGCCACTTGTAATAAATGTGTATGTTTATATACATATAGGGGGTTACGTTGAGAAAAAATACATCTCATCAATGCCCTATAGCGGTCAATCTGAAACTTTCATTGGAAGAATGCCTACAGAAACATGGACATTCTGGAGAATCCAAAGAGGTAAATGGCAGTTGCACTGGCTGAGGGACTGTACCTGAAGAGCAGTATGGCAAAGGGAGATTTGTGTGCTTGGGGAGACTAATTCAAGACATTTCCTACACAAATCCTTAATTGTATCTCAGGATCAGTTGTTTGTACTATACCCCACATGGATATTACAGTGCAAGTTTTAAATTTAATAACCCAGAACACGTGTCCTTTAAGCTGCATGTGAGCCTTTGGCCAGTCTGCATTCGCCATATTTTCCATCCCAACTCTAGCAACCTAGCAATCCCCTCACACACAACTTTTTGCTATCGACAGAAAATCACACTAAAGGAATGGTGTTTTCAAAAAGTTTGTGTGAATTTTTAATGGTGATGTATACATCATTCAGTTTTTCATCCAAGGTGGTTTTCTTTACTCTGCTCAGACAAGCTTTCCACTCTCCTAAAATTCTTAAATCCTCCCCCGCAGTTGTCTGCACTACCAAACCTGCACAGGTTTTTCTGTATATTTTCCCAAGCCTGTGAAAGAAGCCATAGATAGGACATATTTCTGCAATCTCAGCCACATTCAGCACAGAACAGCTACTTCTTGTCAAAATGCTGATGATAGTGATCAGACATACGTTCGCTCAAGTTGAACATTTGCACCCCCTTCATTTCTGGCTTCTTAAACAAGCTTTTATCTACATGCAGACACGCTGCCATTGGGTCCAGCCAAAACTAACACAAGTTCTTAGAAAAGTATTCAGAGTGTAAAGTGCTCAATAAGTGGCTCTGTTGTCTCCTTATCGCTGAGATTGTGCTAGTGCACAGTGACTGGAAACTTCATATCACGCAGAAGAACTTTCCACACTCAGCTAATGGGAGCGAAAGAATTCCCCTAAACCCACAGGCAACCACATTGCTTACAGTAGGGTTACCAAGGACTCGTTTGTTATTCTTAGTGGCGCATTACGAATAGAATTCAGGCTCGAGGCACCAAGGTGTACATGTTGATGTTGGTCATGTTTTCTTAACATCTGACAGGACCATTATCGGCTGGCCATGTTTCTGTTTAGTGTATTTGTAAGTGACATGGCCAATGAGAATGGCAGACCACCTAATGTGACACAGATTAATGCGTCATCTAATTGGAGGATGAGGGCTTCATCAGTTTTTGTCAAGAGAAACCCTGCTCTCCAGATGGAAGCCTCAGTTTCAGGTGGGAAAGTGACAAAATGCTGTGTTGAGTAACATATCTGTAGAGTGTGACAGCAAGAAAAAGCAAGGCAAATGACTAAACATATTGTGTTACATCAATAAAAAGGAACCAATGAATGAGATTTTTTATTATGAGTGCACACTGGATTGGATGTTGGCTAAACAAAGGGAGTTTTTGTCAGGAAGCTATTGCCAATATGGAACCCTTTAAACTATTGTCCTGGAAATGCCTGTTGAAAGAAAGCAATACACACTCAACCATGCCAGAGGTCTTAAGCCTTTTTGGTGTTAGTCCCCTCTTGGTGGTCCAACATTTATCTTAGCCCTTCCTCGCACTAAACAAGGTTAGAGATATTCAGTTGCCAGATTATTGTTTAGGGGTACCCAGGGCACAAATAAGCATTTACCCTAAATGGCGTACAGGGTGGCCCCCTTAGCTCCTAACATGGTTACAGATATATAGAAACACTGGGGTAACAGTCACCTTGCTTTAGTTCCATGAGTACCCAGGGTACAAATAAACACTCACCCCAAATCTCACTCTAACTGGCATTCAGGCTGGGCCACTCCCCCTTAGCTCAAAACAAGATTACAGATATATAGAAACATTGGGGTAACAGTCCCCCTTCTATAGTTCCAGGGGTACACAGGACACAATTAAGCACTCGCCTCAAATTTCCCCTAACTGACCTTCAGGCTGGGCGCCCTTAGCTCATAACAAGGTTACAGATATATAGAAATATTGGGGTGACAGTCACCCTGCTACAGTCCCAGGGGTACCCAGGGAACAAATAAGCACTCATCCAAAATAACTGCAGGGTGAAGTGGGAGCAGGAAAACATACATGGAAGATAGTAATCTGTCCACCACCTGGTGTCCAGGGTACCAAGGAAGAAAATCTTTGGATGATCTCTGCCCAGATGTTGGGCCAGAAGACTGATCAATGACCTGATAAGCTGTCAAGAGATAGATCAAGATGATATTTCCATGTTCTGCTCTGCTAAACTCCCTATGAATCCCATTTTGAAGACTACTGAGTGTATTCCAGTGAGTAAGCCATCAGTGGCAGATCAGGGTTTTTTTAAGAGTCAAGTTTTTGTTTGTCTTCTACGTGCCGGTAGCTTTTATTCATAAGGGCTATCGTTCTTTGGGAGAGTTAGTACCCCTTGAATGTTTACAGGAAATCTCAGGATTGAACCTTAATATTTTCCTGGATTCATTCAATAACTTGAGTTGAATCTGGGTGAAACCTCAATTGCTTTTGTTCTGTAGCTGCTACTCTTTTAAATAATCCAGCTGCATTGTTGATGGCTTTGTGTTGTTTCCTAGATACTCTACTGTGTATTATAATGCCTATGTGCGTCATATTGCTGACCCCCTTCCATAATCAACCTTTGGAGGTCCTATCCCTGCATGAATAATTCCCAGGGGTGCAACATGACAGTACATTAAAAAATGAATGGAATAAACAAACAATTATATTAAAAAAAGCTTTATTAAAAAAAACATACAATATTATATACTCCAATTTAGCATTTCCTGGAAGGATCTTTTTTTCAATAATGTATATATTATTATGTATACATTATATAATTATTATAATTATATTCTTATATAATGTTGTCACCATGCTATATACCATACCATACAACAGTGAGTTAGTTAGTGAGCTCGAATGAAACTTGAGTTCTGTTTGTCTGTTTCAGAGTTTGGAGATCGTTAGGAGAGTTTGGAATTTGGAAAGAGTTTCAAGACCACAAACAGAGTTTGGATCTCCGTTGTTTGTAGTTTACATACATCTAGGTTCTCCGTTCCTAAACTAAATGTTATGGCAGAATATAAAGCAAACACTTCCCTGATCTATATCTATGAACTTCTCCCCAATTGCCCCCAAGCCTGCAACATATTTGTTGGCTCTACATATGTTAGTTGTTTGAATTATCCTGGTTGCTTTTATCAGACACCAACTGCTAAAGACCACTGGATGAATAAATAATACCCAATGCTTCTTTCTTTTAATAAGTTTCTATATCACATATTTCAGGTGGCTTTCTCTAGAGCTGTTTTTAAGGGGATCCAAACAAAAGTACACAGAAATATGTTTAGGTTTGCTATGGCAGGGCAACATAGTATAAATCAGGTAAGATAGAGAGAGTGGGGCAAGATGGAGATCGTGGAAATTGAGTTATCATGAAGATGGAGTCATCATGAAGATGGAGTCATCTGAACAAGATGATGATTATAGAGCAAGATAGAGACAATAAAATTATGTGATAACAGCAGGGCAAGGTTGAGATGTGATGAGCACACAATGATGACAGTAAGGTAAGATGGCAATAGGAGCCAAGGTGGAGACAGCAGGGCAAGCTAGAGGCAGAATCATTTTAGATAAGTGTTGCATAACAACATCAAGTCCTTCAGTTCTTAATCACTAAAGCCCTGGGTTTACTACCTAGCTCTAAAATTTGGTGTTGATATAACTCAAAGGTTTCTGATTTAACATTGTGAGTTGTACAATACAATTATTTTCTCTTTTGACCTTCAATCCTCATTTCCTTATGTACTGATTTCAAGGTCAATTTTACAATGTTTGTCAGAGGAAACGTCATCTACCAAAACAAGATAGTCCATATTGGGTTTCTGAAGGAAAAGGTTTCATTTCCAGTTGGAAGTCATAAAGGTTACCAAAGGTTTCTGGATTGCATGCCATGGAGAACACCTGCTGTGCTTCCTATTGATTCTGGATTAGGCCCCAGATGTGAATTCATTTCCATATCTCTGCTGCCTGAGAAGTGGGAAATGGGATCAGAGTCTGTGGTTAGGCACTAGAGAGCAACAACTCAACAGCACTCCATCTGTGGTGTCAGCCAGCACACTCCCTTCAATAACAGTCACTTTGTACTCACTCTATCAGAAATCTTTGGAAAATTGCTGTTATAGTAATTAAAATGCAAACTGAAGGCCAAATACTATGCTGTCTGTAATGGGACAGACAAGGAGGTTTGGGGAAAAGTTCAGGCTACTACACTGTACATACCTCAAATATAGACCCAGTAGAGAATAAAGAGGTAGGAGATCTATTTAGCAATGTGATTGGCTTTGGAACTAGACCCCTTTCGCACATATGAAATAAACAAGTTTAGTGCATTCGTTGACAATATTTTATCATCTAAAATATCTTATTGAAGGCTCAGAAATTTGACCTGGATATTTTTTTGAGCTTTAATGAATTTTTATGTGGCATGCTACCTTTCTTGGAGAAATGGGTTAAAATATCAGTAACCATACATTTTATAACTTACTCAAATATAGAGTTGCAGATACACTGAGGTTACTGTACGTCTACAAAGTGCACTTCAGCCTCATTCCATCCCATCTTCTAGTGGCTGACAGTTAAGATATATATGAACATTATAACCTGGCACCATGACAATAGATAAAAATCACTGTTGGCGGGGTTCAGCTAAAAGGTGTATTTATTATTTAATCTAGGGAGACAATATATATCCATTGTTTCTGGATTTGTTTTTCAACCAGAGATCATTCCAGTGTTCCAGTTCATTTGATCGTCTTTATTGTCTATGTTTCTGGTGTTCTAATTGCTCCTCAACACCATGTGTGACCTCCTGAGTTCCCAGAATACTTTCCAAAGTCACATAAGGATATCAACGAACAAGTTTTCCCGTTAAAAAAAAAGTTCCCCTAAAGGAGGTGACTTGTCATGGGGGGTTCAAGGCAGTGTTAGTAGATTTCCTTCTTAGGGGGGTTAAGGGATGTAGGACCCTAAGCCACCTAGATCCTCCTTTCCAGAGAAAGGGAATCTATTTTGTTGTTTGTTCCTATATGTAGAGAGATGTTGTAACTGAATTGTGTATAGTGCTGTTAAGCCTGTAGATATGTTTATTTAGTAGTGAATATAAAATTAGTAGTGAATATAAAAAAAACCTCAGGATCATAGTTTCCATGAAATATAACACAGTAAATAATTCACACAGTCCATTAAGATTGTTTCAGAAGAAAGCTCACCTGTGCTGTGGAGACCCCATAGCAATTTAGAAAGGAGCTACCAATGTCAATTGGGGACTCTTGGTTTAGAACAATCTCTGCAAGATCAAAAGTCCTTTTCATGGCTAGTCTAATTCATATCTCTAAATTGTAACTTGTAACAGAAATATGTGCCTTAGGGGAGTATGTCTGAGCAGAGTATGGTGAGTCTGATCCATGAAGGTGTTAAACCTTCTCCCTAAGGGTAAAGTGCCCAATACCCGAGGGTGTAGAGCAGTGTTTCTTGGTTCAAGCCCTACTTTGAGTTCCATCATATGGCCAGGGCCCCTAACTCAGAGATACATGCCATGAAAACTGCACTCATAGACTCCAATGATGCGTCAAACAATATTGTTGCTCATAGAATTTGTGGCAATTGAAACAGGTCAGATTCATATATCACTAGTAGTTACTTTTTATAACATTACTGGAAAATATTTGGAACAGCCTAACATATTTTTTAAACCTAATCTATTTTTTTTAAGTAAAAAAGTCCAACCAAACTAGAATCTGATTTTACCCTATTTATGATTGAAAAAACTCGATAAAATTGGTTCGGGAAAAACTTTTTTGGGGGGGTTTATGTGCAAAAAACTCATTTTTTTTCATGTAATTGCTTTAAACACCTGCATTTTTTTGGATATTTGGCTGAAACTTAGCGCAGTCCATGATACAATATCTTCAAATTGGAAATGGGCCCTTTGCCATCAACCTCTACAGGACCCTGACAGTTTGGAGATGGACTATTTTCTAATTCGGACTTTTAGCAGCCCTGGGGTATAATAAATCATGAAAAATTCAAGGGTTTTCTTTCCACAAAAAATTTGAATTTTATAGTAAAAAAAACTCGATTTTTTAAAAATTTTTTGCATTCGGACTTTAATAAATAACCCCCTAAATGATCAACCTTTATTTTTTTATGAATTTATTATGAATTAAAAAGTAAAAGAAATTCTGTTTAGAGAGTAAAAAAATAAGCAGAAATGAAAAATAAAATAAAATCACTAATTTGCGTTTTTTTCCTTTTATTATGGAAGTCTATAAAATAGCCATATTGAGTATTTCAAGATCACAAAATACACAATATTCATTATAATATACGACACATAATATTACATACATACATCATAAACCACATTATTGAAAAAGTAAGACGTCCACACGACACCATTGTATAAGAAAAAAAAAACACAAGTGCTTCTCTTAATATTAAAAATGACAGCGATATAAACATTAATATTTGAACCATGTTTACAAATAAAGTACACTTCATATTTTACTAAATAACATTATTTAACAGCAAAGAAAAAAACACTTTATACTAAATATCTATTTGAAATATAACAAAAATAGCACTTACTATAGTTTATAAGGTCAGACCAAAAAAAAAAAAAAACAAATTCATTTCAGCGACGGTTGTATATAAAATAATATAGTGAATTAGTCCGATATGGGACTGCACTAAAGGAAATTCTGACATTCAAAGTGCATTTTCTGCAAATCTATTGCAGGACGCTTTTATATATCTATTTTTTTTAATCAAGTTATATGGTAAGGAATGGCGTTTGAAGCATTGTGTAGGACAGCTTTAAGAAGCTTTTTTTTTTTTTTTTGCACTCAAAAAAGTTCCCTGCTAAGTAAATATTTTTTTTATTTTAAAATGAAACTAAATGACCTGCTTGCTTTGAGATCTATTGACTTCAGAAGCCATAGTTACTTAAGATGTAGGTTTCTTATATCTGTTTGACGTTTAGCTCTTTCATAGTGGAATGACCCATCTTGCCCTCCGTAATTCCACTGGTGTCCAAATTATTTCTCATAATGTAGACTTCCAACCATTTGCTATTGTTCTCAATGTTTTGAAAGGAAATAAGAGTCCTTGGGTCTTATTCCTCCATTATGGCCCTCCTAGGTAGATGTTTGAGAGCTTCTGCTAGGTTGTCCCTCAATATGTAGTATTTAAGTAACCTACTTTAGCATTTGATAATGATGACTTTGGCAAGACTGCATTGGAAACTTTGAAAACCATGATTATGATTAGTTCATTGGAATATTGTACAATATGCATGGGCTTGCATGCTTGTCCATACAATATGTATTCCACTTCTTGATAAAGACATATCACAATAGCTTCACTGGTTGTATCTGAGATTGTCAATGAGGTGGTTCAAGATGGGTGGGAGCTTACTAATGGACATCCTCCCTTTGTAAATTCAAGCAACTCTTGCTTCCAAAGACTGGGTCTTTAGATACAACATGCAGCAGGCATAACAAGTGCCCTCATTGTATTGCTAATAACTGTGTTATATTCCTCCAGACTCCTCAGCCTGAAGTATATGCAATGCACTTTGAGGAGAAACAGGTTTTTTCAGCGTGTGTAAGTCAACCAAGCCCCCCCCCCCTCCCATCTTCTACAGAGTAAATAAATAGTATATAAATAATACACAGGGTAGCATAATGTTTGCACTCCAGTGACTGCATAATTTCTATTCCCATTCATCATGGGGAATTTTTACATATAGCTTACTTTTTGTACTATTTTATAGTAAGATATATCTACAAGGAAAGGAATCCAAGCTAGTTATGACAAAACACACCTGAGAGGTACGTTCTTAGATAAAGGAGTAAATACCATGTAATTGGTGTTTAGACACTGTCCCTCTTATGTTATATTTTGTGATATAAAAATATTTTTTTTACTATATCTGCTATGCTTTGTACAGGGGACTACATATGTTGGCTTTATGGGATGTCTCTGTGCAGACTATGAACAATCTCAGAAGCTGTTCCTGCTGACTGTTAAATTCAATTGTAACTTGCAACTACTGTAACTTTAATTTATGTTTAAAAATGAATTTTTTAATTATTTAATTTTTTTATTTTAATTTATGTATGTATTTTTTTTTTTTTCATTTTAAACTGCCAAGTTTTAGGATCAAGGACATTTGACATATCAGAAGATTAACAAAGGCAAAGTTCTGAAAATACACAAGACATAAAAAGGTCTATATGAAAAAAAGTGTTTAAATCCTTTTAGCGAGTAGAAATAAAAAAAAAAAAAACATAAGATAACATGATTACCACTAATCCCTTTAAACCTTGAGCCTCTATGGTGAATGAGGTTTTACAATTCAACAATGATAATTCTGCACTAATAAGATTATAGGGTGAGGTAGAATTAAATCAGATATTCCTCCCTATGAATTTTTGAGGTGGCAGTTTTGTGGAAGGGTTCTGAGATTTGAATAAGAAAATCTGGTCTGGATTCCTTTCAATATTTGGCTGAAATTTTAGATGAAAAAAAATGGTGTTGAAATCTTTAAATTAAATTCAATGTTCCTCCTCATGAATTTGGCCACAATGACACATAGAAGGGATGCACTAAATCCTCATTAGACTGCGGATTCTGCCAATTGGGGGGTTGCTTGAATTTGAATATGGAAATCTGGTCTGAATTAATTTCAATATTTAGCAAAAATTTAGATTAAATAAATTTTGTTAAAAACTGTGAATTAAATCCAGTTTTCCTCCCTATGACTTTGGCCAATATATGATAGATAGATAGAAGGGATGTTCTCATTAGACTGGGAAGTATGCATTTTTTGGGGGAGGGGTTGCTTGAATTTGAAGATCTGGTCTGGATTCCTTTCAATATTTGGCTGAAATTTTAGATGAAAAAATGTGTTGAAAACTTTAACTTAAAACCAATGTTCCTCCAGATGAATTTTACCAAAATATGACACATAGAGGATGCACTATATACTCATTAGACTGAGAATTTAGCATTTTTTGGGGGGGGGTGCTTGATTTTGAATATGGAAATCTGGTCTGGATCCATTTAAATATTTGACTGAAATTTAGATGAAAAAAAATGTTGTTGAAAATCTTAAATTAAATGCAATGTTTCTCCCTATGAATTTGGCCAATATATGACACACACGAGGGATGCACTATATCCTCATTAGACTGGAGATTCAGCAGTTTTTTGGGGCTGAGTTTGCTTTAATTTAAATATGTAAATCTGGTTTGAATTAATTTCAATATCTGGTCAAAAATATTTTGTTGAAAAATGTAGATAAAATCAGATGTTCGTTCATGTGGGCAATACATGACAGTTAGAAGCACCAAACCCCTCATTAGAATTAAAACATGCAAATTGCGGTTTGTATTCACTTCCATACTTACCAAAATGTTTGCCTTAAATTTGGAATTCAGCCGAATTTTCCAAAAAATGAAAATTTGTTGACAAACAACTTAAATGTTGTAAAATTGTCTGTCATCATCCAAATTGTTTCTGTCAGTGACTGGCAAGGAACTCTTGGAATGTAAAGTTTAGCTTCAATTTAGTAATCTTTACCCGCGTGACCACTATACATGACAACAACATCTCTAGATTTTGAGCACCATCATCATTTCAACTGCAGGAAAATGTCTTTTGGTTTGGTTGCCTGTATAATTGAACCTAGGCATGAACCATAGGTGTGATCCTACTGTGCATCTCCTTTGCTTATAACACCGAAGAATAAGTAGAGTCAACTATTTTGGAAACATTTTCAAATTCAATACAAATGAAGGTTCTGGGGCAAGCTTGGTCTGCTTGGCCTAAGTGTAAACTCTAGGCTTGTTTGCAAGCACTGTTTCAGCAGCATGCACAGTTTAACAACCAGTCATACAGACATAGAGACATTTAATCCAAAAGCTGTCAGATAAAGTAAAATAAGGCAGATGTAGAAACAACAGAAAATCTGTTATCCCTGATGTATGTAACACTGTGATACCTCTCCTAGAAGAAGGCTTTATATTGCTGGAACCACCTTAAAACATCAATTACCCCAATTAAAAGGCATTGTGCCCAACCAGCTAGGCAAAAAAGATTCATCTCAAGTCCTTTTATCAGCAGGTCTTCTCCAACAACAAGACTCCTAATTAAGGGGCATGGATTCAGGTTCTCACTTGGTGAATACATTTTAATATACTTACAGTTTAGTATTCCACAGAGATAAGATATAGATGGTTTGGTGGCTGAGTATTTTAAGTTAGTATTGTAGATATAACTTTGTTGTAACTTTTTTTTAGCATATTTGCCTGTGTGCTTATTTCCCATTTTGCCTTCACCCAAATGGATTTTGTTTTCTAAAGTAGGTGGGATGAATGCTACACAGTTGCCCCCAGCATTGCTTCTGTCTCTGTCATTATTTCATTCTGATTGGAATCAAGTCCAAAAAATCTAACTTTTAGTTCCTCAGCTGGGTGGACCACAGGAACTGGCATGATCTTGGGAAAAGTCCTGGTGGCAAGTTCAAACCTGCTCATGCTGGCCAGCTCAATTGCCAAGGTCTTCAAGAAGAGCTTAGCCAAGTGTTTGCCCAAGCAATTTCTTACCCCTCCACCGAATGGGAGGTAGTGGAACCTGCCATCTTTATCTTCTGTGCGGTCCTGACCAAAACGATCTGGATCAAAGACATCAACATCTTTGAATACTGGAGCTGTGTCATGAGTGTCCCTGATGCTGTATAAAACACTCCAACCTTTGGGGATCTGGCAGCCCTAAACAGAACACAAAGACATTATTCAATAAAACGTATCTGAGAGAATATTTCCCAAAGATATTATTCTAGTTCTAGTATTACATTCCAGGTTGGATAGAAATGTATCTACCTTATGATGTAGTATAATATAATAAATATATTCTAATGCTTATCAGTATCTTCAAGTTACTCTAGTAATGTCTACTATTTGTCAAGGTGAGAAATACATGAAACAATTTCTAAAAGACCCGTTAAGTGACAGTTTCAAGAATATCTTGGGCGGAAAATTGTATTCATGCAAACCCATTAACCTGCAAATGGTCTTCCAGGTCTATCTAGTAGCAAATTCTTCTCAAACTACATCTTAACTGGCCTTTAGCCTGGGCTCCCCAGCCACTGTACTGAAAACCCTGGGGGGAGGGGGGACAGACACACAATTTGTGAACCACTGATCATAAAATATGGTGGGGGGTGTTGGAGGGTTATGCATAAGGACTTTGACTCCATTTCAACTTTGGGGCTTCAGCAGGTGTTCCTCACAATTCCTATTATTTTATTCTCCTAAAAAGATGTTAATATTAATCTTGTACTTACATCCAGCTCAAATGTCTGTAGAACAGTCCTGTAACCCCCAGAGACAGGACTGAAAAGCCGAAGTATCTCTTTAATGACACAGTCTAGGTAATGAAGGCTGCTAATGGTCTCCACTCGCAAAGCACCTTCACAGACACAGCCATTGTGCAGAATGCCATTGCCTCGCAGTTCTTCCCTTAGTTTCTCTAGCACGGATGGGTGCTTGAGCAATTGCATGATAAGAGATGTGCTGGCGCTAGCTGTGGTGGCATAAGCTGCAAATATGAGTTCCAAGGTCCCATCCTGTAAAAGTTCAAACAGACTATGTCTAGAATAAATGAAAAAAACTGATAGATGCAATAATCTTAAAAACAACTGGGATCAACCCTTGTGAAAGTCTCTATTCCAACTCATCAAACAGGTTCCCCACATACTGTATCTAGATGTGTATTGCACTCACTTATTCATGTGAATCAAACAGAATTATGAATACGTGGGTGGGGACAGTAAATATATTTATATCTTTCAGGTAAGGTTTGACATTCTGTATGAAGATATGAGTCTTCACTGATGCTCACAAACATGAATCAGGATTGAGCAGCTTAGGCGTCACAATTTCTGGAGGCAAGTAAAGCTGGCCATAGACGTTACAATTACGAACCTTCTTGGAAAAGATGTTTCCAAGAAAGATTGTTCGTTTCAACACACACGTGTAGAGCTGAATCGTCAAATATACAGGCAGAAACAATAGAATTCTACTTGTATCTGACGATTCAGCACTAACAATGGCCGATGTTCAGGGAGCTTTCAAAGGCATCCGATCAAAATTTTCCGTCCAGCCCAATCAACCAGCCGACCGATATCTTAATCTTCTGACGATATCGGTCGGCTCATTTCCCACCATACACGCACCGAATATCGTACGAAAATTAGTTTTGTACGATATTATCTGTGCGTCTATGGCCACCTTAAGTCTAGTAGCTAACTATCATTTAACTAGTACTCAGATAGGTTCCTGGGTAGACTCAGTGTAGAGCTAAACGGGCTCAGAATTTCATTGTTAAAGAACTTAGTACTTTATGTGAAAGATAAGGACATTTGTAAGAATCTGTTTAAAACTTTTTATTTCATGGCATCGAGAGATTTCATACACACTCGTCTTGTAGGTCTGTAATTCTTGATACTACTAATTTTATCTTACTATTATTGTGGGCCGCTATCAACAGACAAAGAATCCTCAGCCAACTTCCTTCTTAAAACAACAATAATATATTTCTTGGCTCTGGTGTCTAGAGTTATAACATTGAGCAGGATTCAAATACCAAACAGGAACGTGTCTTTAGGTTTCCCTTGGATTGACAACCAAGTACATTGTGTTCACTTGTCATTGGAATGAAGCATTCAACTTTTTAGTAGGACAACTGACCCTACCTTGGACTATGTGACCTGGGAAAAAATCCCCAGTCAGTGTGGGACTAAAATCCTAGACATTTAAAGTATGTTTGACTTATCCTGCACATTAAACTAATATGGCCTACAAGAAATCTCATCTATTCATCTAATCTCATCTAAATCTATTCTGATCTGCAACTTTCGACAATTACCTTTAGCTCTTGCATGGTAAGCTCTTTCCCATGTTCCTTCCCACTCTCAATCAGGATGTCCAAGGCATCTGCATAATCTTTGCCCTGAGTGTTCTCCAGTTTCTCTTGGATTGCCTTCTCCAGACTCTTCAGTAGCGTCTCTCTTGCTCGAATACCCTGTTGCCAAAAGGAAAAACCAATATTGTCTTCAAAAAGTGCAGTTAATATGGTTAATATATAATTATTATAGATACACCAAACTCTTTGGGGATTTGAGTGAAACCTGAACATTACATGAATGATTTGGTTTAATCCTGTACAATATCCAATCCCTATGCAGTTGCATATGCAAACTAAAGTAAGAAAGGGCCACAAATAACTGTGTGCACAGAATAATCACATGATTATTCAGAATTGATTTGGCTAGGCACTTTAATTCAGCCATATCCAAATCCTGCTAAATAAGGCCAAACTGCATCCAAATCCTGAACTGAATCAGTTTACCCCAGTAAAGATTATAAAATTGTATTTTCTTTTATATTTTGCTGTTTCTATTGTATCTTGGACTAGGCTGGAATTACTGCTCCAGCCAGTACAACATTTTACAAACATCAGACCAGATGAATCCTCATCTTATATGACCATGGCCCAATGCTGTGGGATACTGTCCAGACTCAGACTGGAACTATAGCAGGGTGACACCCCAATGTTTCTATATATCTGTAACCTTGTTATGAGCTAAGGGGGCCCAGTCTGAAGGTCAGTTAGGGGGAGATTTGGGGTGAGTGTTTATTTGTACCCTGGGTACCCCTGGAACTATAGCAGGGTGACACCCCAATGTTTCTATATGTTTGTGAACTTACATCAGTAAAGAAGTTCTAAAAGGGCAGTTGACTGAAAAGTCTGTTACAAAGTATAGAGTTAAATACAAGATAAAATACATATGAAACTCAAATCAGTGGATTTCAACACTGGGCATTGGTTAAATCCTTAAAAGTCACTCCTCAGGTATTTATACACAGAATAAATACTAGGAAACAAATGTTATATTTAGTCATGCTATAAATATGCGCATATTTAAAAAAAGAAAAAAATGAAGCACTTTCCATTGTACACGGTCACAGTACAGACAGATCCTGTTTTTGTCTGGTGCAATACAAGTGAATAACAAGGCATTTTCTCCGTAAAATAATTTATGAAGCATCAGAAATTATTCTGAATATTTTTCACTGCACCCACAGCTCTAAAACTCATTAAAATAATAGGTATTGTAGCTAACGTGAACTCAGAAGAAGGCAAAAAAAAAAAAAAAAATAGAAACAAAATTCTTTTTATGACTTAAGTATTTGCCTTAATCCTAAATTAAAAATTAATTGCTTTCACCATTAGTCATCAATGGAAAATGTCCCAGAAAAAAAATTAAATCTACTTTTCTCATGATGTTTGTTTTTTTTTCTGTGAGAAATATTTCAGGATAATTTAAGTGAAGTACTACTGAGGAAGACGAAAAGTTTTATATATATGTGTATATCTGGAGGATTAAAGGATAAACAGTACAGATGTTGGCAGCGGTTTGAAAGAAAAACAAGGAATATATATATTTTTTTCTTCAATGCCTAAATCAAGAAAAATAGTAAATTACTAGAAGGATGAAGGTTTGGCCCATAAATTAAAAAGCACCAGAGAACCATATAATGTCGGAGCACATCCAACAAGCCAACAAGATGAACTGCCAAAGGCTCATGTCAATTAACCGTGGGACACATTCTGTATTTTGACTTATCCAGAGAAACGTTCATGATTAACCGACCTTGTCTAGCTGGATTTTTATCCAAGGAAATGGCGAATTAAGAGCAGTTGTGTCAGGTACACACATAGAGATGGTCAATATTAAATGAGCAGGTGGCACAAGGACATCCATTGAGCCGTAGGGAAGGAGGTTTGTCTTTCATTCTTAATGTATTTGTAGAGCTGAACTTGATGGACCTATGGTTTTTTCTCAAACGAATGTACTATGCAAATATGTAAGATAAAGAGGGCAATAACATTATCTCCATCAGTAACTGCTAAAGCTAACTTTGGCATAACAGCTCCAGTATTGTCAGCAGTTCATAACTAGGTTGATCAATCAGAGTGAGAACTTAGTTTGCAGTGGAGCTGACCCCATGTCAACAGAGACCCAGAGCCAAGTCGACTGTCAGCTCTGAAGGATCAACCATCTTGGTTTGTGTTGAGTGATTAAGTTTGTTTGGATCCCCACACAAGAAGAGATGAACCGCCTGAAATCGGAAGGATGACCATATAATGTGGGCCCCACCGTCAAGGAGTAGTAGTTCAGTACTCAGGGTGAGGAATTGAACCTGTCCTTAATTGAATGAAACATTTATGGCCTGCTTAAATTTAAGGCCAAGGGGAACTCTAATGAATGGTCAATAACTTTTAATAAGTTTGAGACAAGCAGATTAAGTAAATCAGTCATCTAGCTCAAGAAACAAATATCAAACCTCAAACTTGGCCTCATTTTATTGTCTAAATCCCATCAGATGTATTAATGGTTCTCCACTAGCTACTGCTAGACTGCCCAGCAAGGCATTCAAGGGTATTCCAGCTACAAGTGACTGTTTCAATATAATTTTGTTGACCATCAAATGTGTTCCATGATCCACCATGACATATTAAACCCAAAGAAGTAACTCTGAATCATACCCAGTCCCTGTGAACTTCTACACTGACTTTAGGTGAATCTAAACCCAGTTCTGCCATCATGGGTGATACGAGTAATTAATTTTCAGGAATATATAAGAAATAACTTACCCTCCGGTACCCACTGAAAGGAACATCCACTGGCAATGAGAAGACGTTCTCCACGAACTTCTGAAACACTTGGAAGAGTTGGCTCAGCTCCTCGTCAGAAAGCCTGAAGCCGAGGAGAACTCGGATGGCCATACGGAACGTCAACTTTTGCGCCTCACAGTAGACATTGATGGACTCTTGGTTACTGCTCCAGACGCGTAGGGTGTCCTGGATGACTAGCTGTATTTTTGGAAGGTAGCTCTCCAGTGCTTCATGGCTGAAGATTTTTGAAAACACCTACAAAGAATGGCAACATAAATGAATGGAAATTAGAAGTCAAGTTACTGTATACACAGAATGTTTGTAGGATACTGTTTGTGTATATAGCTTTAAGAGCACTTGTCCTTCAGTGTGTATTTATATTTATCACTTGCTTTTGCAGAAATATATGACCAATTGAAAGTTCAGATTTAGATACCCAAACATGCCTGACAGCTTATTTCTCCTACTCAGAGAGATGAAAGGATGGACTGATAACTCCAGTGCAAACCATACACAATAGGTTAAGTCATCGCAGTCATTCTACAGGAAGAGTTGAAAAGGAAAATCTCTCGAATTTGGCTTTTTGCAACAAATAAAATATAAGCATTGCGCCCTCTTGTGTACATATAAGGAATAACTCTCCGTAGTGTTTTCATAATGACTTAATATTCCTGTCTGTACAGTAAAACAGACCCCCTACCCTCCACCGAGACCTCCCAAACAGGTCAAGGCCTTTTCACATTGCCCAGGCAGCTCAGGGAGGTTATGTTCTGCCTCCTGCCTGGGTCTGTGAAGGAACAAAAGAGTTGGAAGTGACACCCACATCAGGATTCAAGTTGTGTGTGTGGAGGGGGGGTTAAACTCAATAGGTAATTTCAGTTACCTCTATGCCACTTGGGAATGGCTTCAAACAGTCAACAGGGTAAACAAACTCCTACTGTAAGGCTACTGTAACTCCCAGCAGGACATGAAGTCTGAACAGTTAGATGGCTCAGCACAGGTTCCCAGTCTGATATTTATTGGGTTCATGCCTTGCAAATTTGGGGTCCTAATAAGCAGCCATAACGAGCGTCTCCCTCCCTCGGTGGTACTTTGTGTTGTAGTGGAGTCCCTTCTCAGCCTGTGCCTGTATATAGCCCCTCCAGGGCCAGCTTGCTTTATAAACTGACCCAGACTGTTCCCAGTGTACAGTTATGGGAAAGTCTTACTAGGCAAAGGATTGATGGCTATGCCCCTTCCCCAGTGAGCTTACAATCTAAGGTCCCAACAACAGGAATCACTCCCATGTTCCCTAGGATTGTCAATGTTAGACACAGAGAGGATAATGGTATCTAGAAGGTCCTGCCTGTAGGTCGCTCTGAACCAGAAACAGTGAACCCACATATGTTGCTCATAGGAAGGTCTTGGGTATAGTTGGGTGTTCGTGCTCAACAAAGAACCAAGATCCCTTTCCTCTTATTGCTCCGGGGAGTTTCTGGAGACAACACAGACATAGGAGAAACCAGTTCTACAAAAAAAAAAATTGACATTCACCCCCTGTCATTGTTACATTCCCAGACAGAACCTTCTCCAGCGTCTGACAGGTCGGATTAACCTAAACCCACTTCAATTGTCACCTCCCAGGGGCAGGGAATCTCACAATGACTCTGCTTCTGTTTTTTGTAGTTATTTTAGGACCCATAGCTGAACAATCCCTGTTATAGTAACATAATACAGTATGGGACCTGTTATCCAGAATGCTTAGGACCTGGGGTTTTCCAGATATGGGATCTTACCATAATTTGGATCTCCATGACTTAAGTCTACAAGAAAGTCATTAAATAAAGACAATAGGCTGGTTCTGCCTCCAATAAGGATTAATTATATCTTAGTTGGGATCAAGTACAAGCTACTGTTTTAGTATTACACAGAAAATTTTAAATTTGAATTCTCTGATCATAATAGAGTCTATGGGCGATGGCCGTTCCATAATTCAGAGATTTCTCAATGAAGAGTTTCTGGATAACAGATCCTATACCTGTAGCAACTTCACCCCCATGGGAAACAATGAAATCCATTTCTAAGCTGATACAAGTTGCTGGAGCTAATGTACATGATGTGGGGCACAGTAGTGATGAAAGCATAGACACAGACGTACAGACACAGACGTACAGACACAGACGTACAGACACAGACGTACAGACACAGACGTAAAGACACAGACGTACAGACACAGACGTACAGACACAGACGTACAGACACAGACGTACAGACACAGACATACAGACACAGACGTACAGACACAGACGTACAGACACAGACAAACATAGTGTACTGATATACTGCCGGGCAGCAGTTATAGGCAGAAAGACACAGACATACAGACACAGACGTAAAGACACAGACGTACAGACACAGACGTACAGACACAGACAGACATAGGCACCCGATATACTGCCGGGCAGCAGTTACAGGCATAAAGCTTGGTCACATGATGCACAGGCAGTGTAGCAGCACCTACAGAAGCAACTTTATGTTGCAACATGATTGTGACTTCAACAACCACCTCTGGGGATAAACTCATTACTCCTCCTGGAAAAAGCCATAAAGAAGGAGATGCATTTCTTACAATAAGGGGAAATATAGATATTTCCACCCCCTGCACTGCAGAGGGCAGACAAGAGAGGTGCTGCCACTTTAAGAGTTCAGCGGGGGGTGGGGGGGTTGGACAGGGGCTGGGGAGAGTGAACTTGGGTTAGTGCACGTGCCATTAGGGACATACACAGAAGCTCACAGCCTGCACAGGACTGGGGCTATTGTTCCACAACAGACAATGGGGTAAATTTATCAAAGAGTGAAGTTCCGCCACTTTAGTGAAATTCCGCCGCTCTCCATTCATTTCTATGGGAAGGCATATTTATCAATGGGTGAAGTGAAAGTTCATTCTAGAAATGAATGAGAGCGGCGGAATTTCACTGTAGTGGCGGAACTTCACTCTTAACTTCAATCTTTGATAAATCTACCCCAATGAGTCCCCCCTGTAATATACTGGCAATTAAATGTAGGGTTAAACCCTTTCAGTGCCAGGAATCTTTCCCAGCAACTAAAGGTGGCCATAAACAATAAGATCTTGCCAAACAAGCGGATCTGAGGACTGGAACTGAAATGTTTTGGCACCCATGCGGGAATCAATCTCACTCAGGTGACAAAATGTGTAACATTAGTATTAAGGTTTGGAGGCTCCTAAAAGGTTTAAACAGGGCCCAGAAACTTCTAGTTACATGGTGCCTATAGTAACAATAGATAATAGTCTCTGGGAAGGGAGTGTGACTGTGGGATAG
>CM044431.1:8285147-8306177 GCA_024363595.1 Xenopus borealis
AAAAAAAAAAAAAAAAACAGCCAACCCTCCAGACATTTGATAATGTGACTTCCTTCCTTAGTTCTAGACCAACTATGTATCCACTTCCATTTCAATGCTTTCTTATATACTGAGCTACTATGTTATACTTAAAGGGGCGGGGCTTGAGAGAGTTAAGCTGTCATTGGAGAGAATTCGCCTTTATAGACACAAACACATGCATGGAGGTGTGTGGCTTAATTAAATATCACCCATATACCCTCCGCACTCCATCACTTTTTTTTTTTTTTGCAAAAGAAAGCATGGTTCCCATATAACTTTTTGATAAACATCAAAAAATTCAGCCCCCATTTCAGTCCTCTGGTTCTGAATCTTGGAACAACGTGGCAGGAGTCGGTTCTCCTCCGGATCTGTCAATCAGCTGCCTTCTGCTTGATTGTTTCAGGAGTCAGAACTTGTAGTGCAGGAAACATATGTAGCCACTGCCTTAAGAATAAATGAAAAAGTTTAATTAAATTTTATTGGCATTTTATATTTTCTATGCCTGGAGCTGGCAGTTGGTAATAGGTATTAACCACAAAAAAGGGCAGATTCAGGCACTCAAAAACCACATAGAACAAGCAGAAAAATTTGAACAACACCTCTATTTCCTCTCTTACTTTTTCTTGTGATTAATATATATGAATTTTCCAAACCTGCTGCTGATGGAGTTTTTTTATGGGTTGATGCACCTGGACTATGTCATATATTAGGAAAGTTACAGTATACAGTACTGATGTTTTTTCATTTTTGAACCATGTTCTATGTACAATAAGGGGGTTATTTATAAAATCCCGAATGCTAAAAACGCAAAAAGTCAGAATCCGATAATATTTCATGTTGAACCTGTTGAGGTCCTGTAGAAGTCAATGGCAGAGGTTCTATTTGGAATTTGAAGATATTATGGTCTATTCTGGGTTTCATACCCAATGGGTTTTCCGCTGATTTCACAAAAATGTTTGACTTTTCGGGCGTCAAATCTGAAAAATTCAGATTTTTTTTACACAACAATCGGAAAAAGTTGAGTTTTTTCCAGATCAAATTTTTTTGTGTTTTTTTTTTTAATGATTAATAAGGGTAAGACATGAATTCTAGTTTGGTTGGACTTTTTTTTATTTAAAACATGAGAAAAGTTCTGACTTTTACCACCCTCTGAAAGCTGTAACATTGGCTACATGTTATTTCCAGTTCCAAAAACACAGGTTCTTTACCAGTTCTGCTGTTGAAAGTTTCTGATGTCATTATGTGATGTTATAGACAAATTCATAGAATTTATTTTGTAAATAGTTTCATTTGTGCTCAGTTCCTGTGTTCTGTTTATTTATTTATTTTTTTGTTGTTTCCTAGCTGGAAATCTTTAGCAGCTATAGCAAGACAAAACCTGCTCTTCCGTTGGAATTGGAAGCTTCCACCACAGTTGGAGGGAAAGTCAAACCTGTCGATGAAGATACAATCGAAGTAGTTGCCGAATCCCATTATTTTAACTACTTCAAGAAAATCATATTATTAATGTTGCTAAAAACAAGATTTTTTCAGCCTCTTCTCAGGAAATAAGAGAATCTCATCAGATCTGAGATGAAGGGAGAGTAATTTTGGTAAAAAGTTACTAGGACATGGAAACATCTCCATAAAATAAATAATAATTATAAATGTGAAATAAATTAATAAATGTGACTTATACATAATGAATAAATACAAATAATATAGTTTTTACTTTTATTGTATTGCATTCCTATTCATTTTGGTGCATGGAACCGTAAAGGCAGCAGTTGATCAATTTCAGTAGATTACAAGTATTAAATCTGTACATTAGTCCCTGACAAAGAAATTATCTGTCTTTTTATTCCTCTTATTTTGTATTGCTCACAACCTCAAATAGTACTGTATAATTTTCACTTGACTTTTTGTGGAGGAGTTATTTGCTTTAGTGCATATTCTCCCCCAAATTTCCTTTCCTGGAGTGCCCATACTTTAGTAATGCGAGGTCTACTATTCCTGTTGTTGTCCCATTATGATCTACATCCATTATATCACTGTTAGCATTCTGTTCCATGGAAAATATTACTTAAATACTTGAGTTTGTAAGAGAATTTATATGACTATTTTTAAAGAACAGATTTTTCTTATGTAGCTTTAACACATTATATCTTAATAAAAAAGAATAAAAACAGAAGGGTAATTTAGACAAACTGTTTGTTGACAGTGTCTTGAGATCTACCAATCACCAACTGGTAGATCCTGATCTACCTTTTGGGAATCCATGCTATGGCTGCATGATTGAGATATAAGAGAATAGGTAGACTTCAGGCCACTGATTCATTTTTCGGTCAGTACTAGACTCATATGATGGTGTACCACTATTTGTAAATAATTAGATAATGCTTCATGGGTTACAACCCAGTTGAACATGCTTTATAGGTAATTCTCTTTCATAGATGGGCCCTGGCTGAAAGGGTAGAGGAACAGTTACCCACATTGATGTTCAGCGCCATTGGTGTCTGTCTGATTATTGTCATCTTTGAGAACCATTAATACAACTTTACAAAATATCAGCTGTAAGAGGTTGAAATTTTAATTCAGAAGTCAGGCCTCTCTTGTCTATTTCATTCTTGGGAAATTGCAATTCTTCATAAAGAACAATTATAATGTTTAAACGAGGAGAAAAGCATACATGAGAAACTCAACGTTCCTTCTTATACTCTACACCAGTGATCCCCAACCAGTAGCTTGTGAGTAACATGTTGCTCTCCAACCCCTTGGATGTTGCTCCCAGTGGCCTCAAAGCAGGTGTTTATTTTTGAATTACTGGTTTAGAGGCAAGTTTAGAGCAGGAATATAGCAAATATTATTATTACATTAACGGCACCTATTTTTTACAAGTGCAATTTTATCTATCAAAGCCTGGATAAAAGTTTTTTTGTGAAAGACCCAACCAGTCATCAGTAAAAAAAAGAGCTACAACAAATACAACATTTTAGGACCGTCATGCATTTAATGTGTTATATAAAGTTGAATAGAACATAAAACATGTATAAACAACCTACCGTTCACAAATGTTTTAATAAATATGCCTTAATTCTCTTCCTGCTTGCCAGAAAATACCAAGATAATAAAGAGAACAGAATTTTTTTTCAAAGTAATTATTTAATTAAAGAAAAAGAAATCTGCTCATGTGGAGGTCCAATTAATCAACATTCACATTTTAGTGGTTTTTGAAACAAATAAACTGATTTTCTCTAAAACCACACATGCCATGGAATTTATTAAAAGATTTGACTATTAAAAAGTTTGTTTTTTGTACAATTACTTTGCTACAAAAAACCAAAACCTATAAAACTGTGAAAAAGAGGTAGAATAGGATCAGAGCAGCTCCCATTGACTTCTATAGGACCTTGATTGCTTTTATAGAGTTTATATAGAGTTTTGTATTAGTTTTTCTCATTTTAAATCTCAAAATTTTAGTTAGCGTTTTAGAGAAAAAACATTTTTAGAGAAAAAAAAATATCAAAAACTCTTTGATTATGGGACATAAAAATTGAGGGCATTATCTCAAAATATCAATAATAATAAAAAAATAATACCAAAAACATCAGTTTTTGGAACATTTTGTCAACAGTTTATTCAGAATTTTCAATTCTCTCGTCAGAAAATTCTTTTTTAGTGTAGTGGATATAATTATTATTTATTAGGAAGTGCTTTAATTGGTGTCAATATTAATGCCACCCCACAAATAATAAAATACTTTGTATTTAGTGGGTTATAAATCGAAAAAATTTAAGGGCATTTTATAACAACAGAACAATTATCCAATGTAAATTTAAAATGACCTAAACAATATATCAGAAATATAACAAAAATCAATTATCTTGTGACACCAAATCTTTATGGTCTTTTTTCCGCTTCCTAACTTGACAAATGTTCTAAACTCCCTTTGTATTTCATGTTTTTTTTTCTCTTCACGATCTGATCGATACTTAAAATGTGACTGGCCTTGACCAAGATGAAAAAAAAAATCTGGCTTCTTCGGAGCAAATCTCTTTTGTGTTAATATTTTTGTGCAAATTATTACCGTGGAATTTTCCTTATTTCAGATGTTGAACTTTTTTGTTTAAGAAACAACTTGGGTAAATGTTTTTATTCCAAAGTTTAGATAAATGTGTAAACGATTAGAAATCAATAAAATCCTATGTAACACCGAAGCTCGGAAAGTTTGTCCGTTACAGACTCAAACCATCTGCTTACAATATGCACCTATCTGTAGGTCTGATAAAATTTGGCAAATAGTTACATTCTTTCAAAATCTGGATATTAAAAATATTTGAAGAGCTAAATAAATGCAAATACTAAATTAGGCGCGTGCACAATTAGTTTATTAATCTATTTTTTGTTCTTTCTTATTTTTTTAGGAAGCAACCAATCAAATCAAGCAGACAATCAGCTCAAGTCGTTGCAGCCAAAATATTGGGCAACTTGAGATCTGACCAGTATTGTTATACTTTGCTTTAAAAAAGTATGTGTGAAAGCACTGGTATTACTCAGTTCTCTATTGATTATATGGACGCTAGTCTTTATTTTTTTGAATAACCCTAGAAGACCATAGTCAAAAGTTGCATCCTCGTAAATCAGGTAAAAAAAGAAGATAATTATATAACATGTATGTTCCCATTTATGACAGTGCTAGTTGGACAGTGTTGGTCCTTGGAGGACCAATCTTTCTTCAGTGGTTTCTTCTGCTCATATCATGGTTACGGTATGAAGTTATTGGTTGTATCTTACCACTTGCATCTTTTTTCATGATCCTTTATGTTTGGTTCTTGTGATAAAGGCTTCCAGTTGGGGTTTTTATTACTTGAATTTGAGTATATACAAATTGCAGCACACCACTTCTGGTATAAAACCGCTTTTATCCCAACAGTAGCATACCGACGTTTCGGATACAACAGATCCTTTTTCAAGCTTGAAAAAGTAGGCCATATACTTGAATTGGAGTTATGTGGAGGTGAACATACTTTGTTGCGTGCACCCTTTCTAGTCAAAAGACTTTTCAGGATACAAGAGTGCTGGATAACGGCTGTGATTGATTACTTGAATTTGAAACAATCACTGTCTTGTTCCTACTTGTTATTCTTTTGAGATGGTATCTCAAGTGGTTTGTGGTGACAGATGCTCTTCTTGCTCTAAATTGGGGATCCCTAATCTATTAACCTTTATATGAGCCACTCTCAAAAAAAAATTTTGTTTGAAAAACTCATGGAGGTGCCAAATATGTGATTGGTAGCCCCTATATAGACTGGAAGTCTACAGGTGGCTCTGTTTGGCAGTACATCTGGTTTTCATGCAACCAAAACTTGCTTCCGAGCCAGGAATTCAAAAATAAGCATGTCACTCAATGCCATTTGGAGTAACATCCAGGGTTTTGGTGAGCAAAATGTTATTCCCAAGCCACTGGTTGGGAATTTGCTTTTAGGGTTTATACTCTGGTGGAATAATCAGAGTTTTCTTAGTTGGGTGGCTCACTTTCCTTTGCTTTTAATGAATTATCACCATCTGTGTTAATGTATTGTGTTCCTTATAAAGGGACATTCTTTTTTAAAATGTTCGTTGTATTTGACTCAATGAAATTTTAAGCATTTATGACTATTTTCGAATATTATGAATATCTGTATAGTCCCTTGCATATATGAAGGAGCATGTAGAATTTTTTTATTGTTTTAATTATCCTCATCTTCTCCCACAGGTTTGTGGGCCACAGGTCCGTAAACCATGATTGAAAATCATTGGTAGCTTTAGTCAACGAAACACAAGTGTCCTTTGTTGGTTTTTAGTGAAAATACCATATATTTTCAGAGCGGTACCATAAAACCATGCATTTGGATTTCCCTGCACTGAGAGCAATTAATAAAATAAAATGTTGTGTGTACTTTGCATAAGTAGCCACAAGAGAAGCTACAATTATTTTAAGTGAATAAAGGCTACTGGCCTTCTGCCGATAATATGTTCCAAAACATGGCAGTCCCATGATCAAAACTCCAACTGGCAGATTTGTTTGCTTCTGTGCCTGTTTAGGGACTAAAGGTCGAGATGGGTCATGCTAGCATAAATCAGCTTTTTATGTGCACCATGACTCCCTTCTTGGGTATTTCTCTTCTTCCTATCCGCCAAGGTACAGTTCCAAAAATCTGGTTCCGTTCAACATATTTTCTTTAATGGTTTCCACTTTTTTTTTTTTTTTTTTATTTCAAGCCTTAAATTAGGAAAGGAAAATATTTCTTATGTTCTTTTTATTTATTCCTTAATATTCTTTGTTCTGTTTTCCTCCCCATCATCTAAAATTGTGTGATTAATTTACTTCTTCCATTCTGTGGTTTCCTTTCCATTTTATGACTGCTGTTTCTTTCCCCCCCCCCCCACACACTTTTCATTTAATGAAAAATGAGGAATTTGGAAAAAAAAAAAACATTTTAACTTACTGAAATATCAAAGCAGATGTTCTTTGAAATTTAAATTTGGCAGAAAAAAAACAAAAAATAAATAAATCTGAAAAATATAAAGTTTATAGTGGCAAAGTCCCAAAGAGTCAAGAGCTTTGTGCTTCTGTGAGCCAGGGGGAAGCCAACGGGCGCTAACAGAATCCATTCAGTGAACTGTAATTCCATCAGCTGACACCTGCGTCAAATTAGCACCTATTATCTGCAGAAAGAGAGAAAACTATAAACTGATGGCAGATCGGCACCATTTGGCTATAATACCAGGGTATTTACTCTGCTTGCTTCCAATTTCATAGCCTGTATACATTTCAAGACCTTTATACATTTGTTTGCCCGTCTCTCTCTCTCTCTTTTCTTTTGCTAGGTACTAAAGAATGAGATCCGTTACTCCTCCAAACCTTCTAAAGGTCTATATTTTATTATAAATATTCTTTAAGGCTCCTCTTCTCTTGACAAGGGTAAACCTGAGGAACCACAACCAGTGTCGGACTGGGACATCAGGGGCCCACCCAAAAACCTTACACTAGGGGCCCACCAAAAAATTTTAGACGAGGGGCCCACTCTCAGTATTATTATTCTTCTCTACTCATTCAACCTCTGTTCTCCTAGTGTATTTTCTTTACATACTATAATATATTATTACATCTATTTAGCCTCTAGAAATAGGGAATGGCCATGAACTTGGCCAAATTAGCAGCATAAGGGCCCACTGACACCTGGGCCCACCGGGACTTTTCCTGGTATCCTGTTGGGCCAGTCCGACACTGACCACAATGTCACTGAGATCAATGTTCCGTCATCCCCAATCTATGTACAGCCAACAGACTCAACATTAGTGGTGGTAGGGTCCTAAGTTTATTTTTTCACACACTCTGCACCCACCACCCAAAGCTACTCGGGGAGGTTTGAGCTTTTTTTTTAGAAGCTGGATCATAAAAATGAAATAACTTGACTATTATGGATACAGCGCCCACTGATTTCTATTCCATCTAGTTGGGCTTTAGCTGCGAATTTTTTTTAAAAAAAAAATCATAAAATTGAGATCAGAACACTCAAATTCTGTCAAGTTATGTCTCAAAATGTATTATAAACAGTTATGTATCCATATTCTGATGCGTCTAGGAGATTCCCCATTAATTATGTTTTGGATGTAGGGTTGAGAGTCTTCCACGGCAAGTTTCAGATTGTCTCCATACAAGATTAAAAACCTCTTTCTAAAATCTGATTCTGTACATTATGTTCACCCACTATCTGGGTATTTCTATGGTTACTCATTCTCTAGGTACCTCTTACCTTGCCCTCAATCTTAGCCGAATGCATCGCTATTTACTCATTTTACATTTGCCGTTGAACTTGTTTATTTTCTGGGCATTGTACTTAAAACCTGAATGATAAGTTCAGAGCTGTTCCAGGGCTTACCAGCAAAACCAACCCCAGCCACTTGGGAGAAGCACCTATGTGTGCTAAGGTCAAGGCAAAAAGCCCAAAAACATGACTGTTTGTGTCTGTCTATGCACCCTGCACAATTAACCCTTACATCTTTTCCTGCTGGATATAAAAGTTGCTCTACCATTGTGCATAATGTTGTTCTACTGTGTTCAACATGCGGTCAATGAATAGGGTTTGAGTTCATTTTTGCCTATTGTCATAATGGATGTAATATTATCTGTGGGCTGAAACAGTCCCAACAAAAGGGATGTTCATACAGAGCTCCTTATCTTTATTTAAACTATTTATCTAATTATAGCAAAAGTGAAATGATATCAATGCTCAGTTATAACAAACAATTAAATATGTATTTTTTTAAAACAGAATGCATATACTGTCATTAGCTATTTGTACAGCACAGCATCTACGTGTAACATACATATCCATGTTACTTCTATACAGCTGTCAGGCGACTCCTCCGCCCATCAAGAGAAATAAATATCTGCAGCCACAGATCCTTCTGAAGTCGGAAAAACCATTTGTGGGGGTTTCATTTATTGTCAACAAATGTTAGACTTTCGGGGGATTTTGTACAACCCCCCCCCCCCCATTTTTCCTAAAAGTAATTCAGAGGAAAGCTGTACCTGGTTGGACTCTTGATCCTTTATTTATACAATATATGGTGATTGGTCCACCCTACCGTGCCATTGCCAGTGCCAGATGCAGCCAACAGCCGTATATGAAACCTTTCCATCTTGTTACCAGCTGGGCAGTAAAACCCTGTCACCTCCCTGCATATAAAGTTATATTTCTCCGGGAGATCAGAGCTAGGAAATCCAGCCGGCTCATTTGTGAATATTGACCTGGAAGCAGCTGTTATACATATCCTGATAAACTGTGCCCTCTGCAATTGTAATGGGGATTAGTCAGCGACCCAAAGGAGTCGCCCTCCCTCATTCTTATGGAAGGAATTGTAACAAGTGGGAGCTTTTCCTAAGCCACTCATATGCGCCTGATTTTCATTTATTGCCTGCATTTTATTCCCAGTGCCTCTTTGAAAATATTGTGTGCTGGAATTTCAATAGTCGCTGGCTGCTTCCTTTCTTCTGCTTTTTGTTTTCAATATCGGTTCCTTCCATAGAATCAGAGTACAAAGACTACAAAAGCCCAGTGCCTCTATCTTTCATAAATGGACCAAGAGAAATATATCTTATATTTTTTGCATTGATTTAATTTAAATGCCAACATTTTGATAATGTAAAAGAATTAGATACAATAAACCCCTGAAAAAATCTAATTTGGACTCAAACCATACCCAATGCACCCCCTTCTGCCCCCATCAACAACACTTGTATATACTGTAAATAAAAATTCTTCCAACTGAAGGAGGAGGTCACAGACTGAGAGGACCATGTTCATGGTCGGCCCAAACCACCTACAGCAGGGGTGTCCAAACTTGGCCCTCCAGCTGTTAAGGAACTACATGTCCCACAAAGCATTTGCCTGACTGTGGCTGTCAGACTCCTTCATTGCATTGTGGGACTTGTAGTTCCTTAACATCTGGAGGGCCAAGTTTGGACACCCCTGACCTACAGAGACCCACTTGGAAAGCATATGGGTGCACCCTCCTACCTACTCATCCCCAAACTTGTGTGATACTCACATGCACAAAGTATCAAATTGAGTCTTACTTACACAGTTTCTACTGGGAAAACCTGAATTAAAAAAATTTGTGTAAATTTTAGCAAAACGCTACAAAAAAATTAGAAAGCAACAGAAAAAAAGTCATTATTTGAGTGTTTTTGAAGTTGAACTGCCCCTTTAAGTCATGTAGGAATATAGGGAAACCATATGTATGTAACTTGTGGCTCATAAGGATCAGCTTTGGGAACAAATCCTGGGATTTCCTGTGTTATATTCAGTGGTGGAGCTTTGGAACATCCCCACCTGTAATGTGAGCAGAATGCACTGAGATGGCTTAGCGCCTGGGAACAGTCTGAATTCCAATGCAAAATGCCAAGTTACTGGCACCGAGAGGCCAACTCTACCCTCATGAGCTGTCTGGTAGGGATGTGAAGCAGAGAGTATGGGGGGAACCGACTTGGCAAGATGGCATTCCCCGGGCTTAAGAGTGGGGAACTAAGAAACCCTTGCTTGATTATCTCATTATAACATCACCAACAACTAATAAAGCTCTTAGAGGTAGGATTCAGGTTTCCATTTGTGGAACATAAATCTCAGAGGCTCCTTGAACCCCTGCAAGCTTCATTCTGGCAAATAGGTTCCCCACCAGCCCTGCTAGGCTTAAACAAATCATGGGGACCTACATTTTGGTACATTCCAATGTATCGGTACTAACAGCTCAACTCACGAGGACAGAGTTGGTTTATCGATGCCATTGATGGGGAATCACAAAAGCAAAAGGAAGGAGGGTCCAGACGTATATTCTGATAAATATCAACAAACTTTGCCATTGCAGGGTATAATGGTCACACTACGGGTGGAAATGTGTTCCAATCTGAGATTCCTCCACTGAATATAACCCGGGAAATCCCAGAATTTGTTCCCAAAGCTGCTCCTTACGAGCCACAAGTTACAATCATATGGTTTCCCCCTATCCCCTTTCACAGCTTTCAGCATGGGCACCGATGATTTAGTTGCTTTATGCTCTAATGTCATTATATGCTATTTGGGAAAGAAAGAGATTGAATAGTCCTTTCATTGCTAAGCCAACACTATGGTGCAGGAAACCCTATATATTGCAATGCAGAATGGTCCCCCCATTTAAATGAAAGTGCTGGAGTGCTAAAAGGAGCAACGCTGCATCCCTTATGGTCCATCCACCAATCACTTGCACCATTGCACTAAACATTTGCTTGTTTAGCGTGGCACTAAATAAATCTGGTGCAAAGATCACACTAGTGAAAAGGAGCCCAGCAAATAAAGTTGCAACCTCTGCCGCTCCTGCTTTGCTCATGCTGGATGGTCAAATCGTAGCACATATTGTGAATTTTCTATTCAAATATTTCCCAGTATGAAATAGCGGTGGAGAGAAATATTCCTTGGGGAAATGATTCCAAATGTTAGAATATTTATATATAGTTAGGCACTGGTAGAGGAAGAAGACAAAGGATCTCCCCTCTCAGCCTCTGTCCCATCCCTCCTCCACCTCCTCTTCCTCCTCTTCCTCCTCCTCCTCCCGTACACAACATACTCAGCTTTGTGGTGAACAAGAGGCATTTTGTGTGCGGATAATGCACAATGGGCCTTCCTCAAAACAGAAACAACACTGTCTGCTGGAAGCGAGATCCTTTGCTCTGTCCACCGAGGCAATTGTCATAATGAAGGTGATTAGGGGTATCTGATTGCAATCAATATCACCACTAAATGCCATGTTATGTAAACATCCAGCCCTGTCAGTTTCAGCTGACCCCCTTTTCTCCAGTTCTCTGCTGAGAGTCATGTTCTCTGTCCCCACTCCCTGGCTTTTCTTTCAGTTCCCGTCTTTTAGCTTGACATTTCCCCGAAAAAAAAATCTCTTCAGTCCTCAATTCAGACAGGTCCTTATCTAGTTTTGCTGTCTGAATGTTAATAAGAGGGAAGGATGGTTCATTATTCTCAATGTCACTTGGGAAATCCCATCCTCGCTCTGTGCAAAAGATGGTGCATTTGTATGGCAAAAGCTCAGAGGCTTTGTCTCACCTGCCGTCAGAGTGCTTTGTCCCCATAGCCTGTCCTACGTATGCCCTTCTGTGCCCCGGAGATGTGCATCAGGCTCTATTCACAGGACAAAGGGATAGACTAGTACAAATATCATACAAAAACCACCTTCAGCCAAGCTGCTATAAGGGAAGTCGAAGTAGTGACCTTACAGTAGTATAGTAACAGTGGGATAATAATCTCTCACAGGAGTGTGACTGTGGGATAGCAGGTATAGTAGGGAGAGATGGTGTCTATAGTAACAGTGGATAATAGTCTCTGGGAAGGGAGTGTGACTGTGGGATAGCAGGTATAGTAGGGAGAGATGGTGCCTATAGTAACAGTGGATAATAGTCTCTGGGAAGGGAGTGTGACTGTGGGATAGCAGGTATAGTAGGGAGAGATGGTGCCTATAGTAACAGTGGATAATAGTCTCTGGGAAGGGAGTGTGAATGTGACACTAGGGAGAGGTGGTGCCAATAGTAGCAAACAAATACAACAAAAAAAAGAAATAGCATTTTTATGCATAAATGATCAATTAAAGATTATACCAGGTTCTTTGCACCTATCTATGTGTTGGTCCCTACCTACTAGGGGTCCCTGTGATGTTGGAAGCACTGTTGCTCTACCCTAAACCTTGCCCTGCAGCTGGGAATTGACATATGGAGGTTTTCTTTTGGGAGCTAAATACATATTCAGTGGCCGGGCTTGGTGCTTGTGTTACAGGGAGTCAGGTGAGATGGAGTTATGATAACGGAACGCAGCACTTTTCTTCCAGCAGGACAATGGCGGGGCTGTCAGCTGAACATCCCATTCCTCGTACAGGTGGGAGCTGGCAGCCTTCCATCATTCATATTGTAAATCTTGTTTTAATATGTTTCATTCAAGGCCCCTTTCTCTGTTATTGTGTGTGTGTGTTTTATTTCAGCTCACCTCTTTGTCTGAATGGAAATGGGTTGGTAACACAGATGGCTTTTTTGGAAGAAAAAGACAGATTACGCCATTAAAAAAAAAGAACTCCTCTCTTCTCTGTTACATGGGCGCTGATAGATAGCGGGGACTTGGTTTTCTAGAAGAGGGTCAATTTGCATCGGCTTTTGGGTATGGCGAGATGTGAAAGAGATGGCGGGACGTCCAACCCGTCTGCTACAGACAATCTTACACCTTCCTTCTCAGAACAACTGTCTGGCTCTTTGGAACGCATTGCTTTAATGAGAATGCCAGCGCTTATCAGGGATGGGGAACGAGGGGGGGGGGGGTGTAGGCACAGTTTTTATAGTTTTTCCAACTTCTATGACTGTGCCCCTTTACTTGAACTGAAAGTGCTAAGTGGTAGGAGGTGCACGAAGAAAGATGTTCCTGCTCTTTAGAGCTTAAGTGTCTACTCCAATATTTATAGTAGAATTCTGTGTTGGAAAGAGAGAGCCAGAAAGTAGCACAAGCAAGAGGCTAGCATTAAATAATAGTCTTATAAACAGGGCTTAATTATGTATGAGTCACATGACTCATTAAAATGTGGGTTTTATATTTTATAGAGAAGAGAATATAATAAGAAACATGGATGTTCCCAGACCTTGGATGAAACTCCACTGGTGACTTCCACTTTTCTTATATTATACAGCCGGGGGGACAATATTCCCCGTAGAATTACTTAATTTTTATTCAGACTTTATGACAATAAAACGACAGCCTGGCTGCTAGTAACTCAAATTTTAGTTAATATGCCAATATAGAAAAATTACAACAAAAAAAAATAATTCAAAATGGAGAAATTTCAATAAATAATCAGTGGTGGTATTGATCAACACCAACACCTCATGAGAAGACCAGCCCGACTGTGAGTATGGTTAACTTTTTTGGGAGAAGAGGGATAAAGAAAATAAAGAAAGGAATACAATGAATATTTATTTAATCTTGAATTTATATTTTTTTTTCTAGGTTTTTATTTTTTTACATACATCTTATTTGTTTATATTTTATGTATCTGTCCTTATTATGGTTCTTATTTTTAAATTTTTATTTTTATGTATTTGGTTTGATTTTTGTGTTTTTGCTTTTCTATTTACGTTTTAATTTCTTTTTTTATTGTTAATTTATTTATGTTTTACCTATTGTTTCATTATTTTTATTTGTTTTTAGCAGTTTTCATTTGTGTTATTTTTTTTTGTATACATACATATGTGTGGCACTCCAGAGACCTTATAAGGAAAATTGTTAAAATTTTGTTCTAATTCTTGAACCAATGAAAAAAATTTTAAAAGTAATTTTTCATAAAAAGTCCCTGGAAGGCCACAGATGTTTGCAAAAATTCTCTCTGAAAGCTGTAGGCTGTAGAGCACCCGAGTGCTGAATTATTTGGATATGTTTAAGGGTTGATCGCTGGCTGTAATTTTACATAAAGGCAGATTGCAAATGGTAAAGTTTCAACAGATATAGTCTAAAGTCCTCAAGATCATTTCAAGATGAATTTCCACTTGGTAGAAGAATCTTGATCAAGCAGGAAAGCAACTGCTGCCCTAAAAATTCTAAATCTATCACCGTTATCTCACTTTTAGATTTTACATTGTCCATTTTTGACCCAACAAGAGTCATCATGGAATCACCAGGGCTCTCAAAGTATTATTTATAATTAGTGATGGGCGAATTTATTCGCCTAACTCGAATTTGCGGCTAATAAGTTCGCGAAATGGACGTGAAAATTCGCCAGAGAAAATTCACCGGCATCAATTTCCGATTTTCACGAATTTTTCATGAAAACTTTAAAAATTCACAAATTTTTCATGAAAACATTAGAAATTGACAAATTTATAGTGAAACTGTTAGAAATTCACGAATTTATAGAGAAAATATTTGAAAATCACGAATTTATAGTGAAAACATTTGAATTTCACGAATTTTGTGAAATAGTTCAAAATTCACGAAATTATAGTGAAATTGCTTGAAATTCACGAATTTACAGTGAAGTAGTTCAAATTTCCCAAATTTTTTGTGAAAACTGTAAAATTTCCCAAATTTTTCGTGAAAACTGTAAAATTTCCACGAATTTTTCGCCATTTCGCTAATTTTTCAGGAAAGCAAAATGCCCCAGATTCATCCATCACTATTTATGATAACTGGATCATTATATGTTTGTGCATGTGTTCCTTTATTGGCTAAACGACAATAGAACAATTGATAATCAATTGATAAATTTCCCTTTGATGGAAACAAAAATTTTTTAGGGGAATTTACTCCACCACTTCCAGTTAAACCGTATTAAGCATAAATTTAAATAATGTAATAACATGAAATATGTTTATATTTGAAATGGTGTTGCAATGAAAGAAAGCAAATCCAAAAAAGTATAAATAAATAAAAATCTTATTTGGAGTTTAGGTTTGCACTTTGTAGATTTTTTACAGACTTTTTTTCAACCAGATATATGGAAATAAATGAGGCCAAGGCATATATAAAAATGTTTTTGTTTTCTCAAATAGTATTTTATTGTATCCGAGACATTTTATTTGTCTTTGAGAAAGACATATGCATGTATAATATTGCTTTTAGAACCCAAAGGCCAACAGAGAAAAAAAAAAGTCATACAGAGTCAGTTGATACAGATCATATAGAAATCCCACAAATGAATGAACGTGATTAAATTGGGACAGTTCGGTAGGGTAACAAGATTAAAGATCTGATGACTTGTGTACTAACATGGGAGATAGCGTGCCTAAGTGCAGCTGCCAAGAACAACCAATCAGAGATTAGATCAAGTTAGGCAAGTAAAACAAAGAGTTTATGAAGTGCAATGGGTAACCATTTTCATTTTCAAAGCATTGCATTGTGGAAGGTTGACAAGCTAAAATAGAGATGGAAAGAAGTATAGCAGCAAGGATTAAAACTGAAGCAAGAGGGGGGTAATTTGGTTGATGAGAGCAGGGAAAAAGCAGATATTCTAAACTACTATTTTTAGCAATATTTTATGAGATACAGTCTCTATCAATTTAAAAGCTCTCAATTTATAAGTGATGGCAAAGCACACACCTCAATATTATGCTTTGAACTATCAACCCCTTCCACTTACCCATAATTATTTTTGTATGCATTACATGTTAGACTTGAATCAGTGAAGGCACTCGATAAAAATGACTTGTAGGTAGGGTTGCCACCTTTGGTAAATTTTTTTACCGGCAGGCGGGGGCGGGGCTACAAAGGGGCGGAGAGTGATGTCAAAGGGGCGGGGCATGGGCGGAGAAAGGTAAGTTTTAACTTGAACTAAGGCAGGGTAAGGGCCTTTTTAAAGTGGCGTTACATTGCCGGTAAATTTGTAATACCGGCCCCGGCCTTTGCTGGTATTTTACCGGCTAGACCGGTAAAATACCGGCTGGGTGGCAACCCTACTTGTAGGTGTCATGTGGCATTACATAACGAAGACCAAGTACCACTTACGAAAGTCAGCTAACAATTCAATAGATGCTACTTGCATTTCATGACTAAGTTCAATTTGAAATGAAGGGAAGTCCATTTTATGTGGATTAAGAGAGAGAATTAAGAGAAGATATTAAGTATCAGCTTGTCCTACAGCATACATTACGCCTTGTCATAGACTTTGATAGCCCCAGGGCAGGGAACACCCAAAACCTTTCTTTGGAAGTTGAACAAAGTTCACTTTGATTTCAATATAGAAAATATGTAATTTGCTTGCCTAACACTCCCTTAATAGATCAAGATAAATGTCTCATCTCATCAAAATAAATATCAGAGTGAAATGGTAGGGGTAGATGTCACAGCAAAAAAGAGAATGCAAGACGAGTTTCTGGGCTTGGAAACATAGAAGAAAGCAGGGCACAGTGGGTAAAAAAAACTTATGTGCACCCCAAATTAAGCATCTGAAAGATACACACATTAGGGAATGTGTAAAGGGCAATATGGGGATCAGCTAGACCTCTTCTAGTGGAGACTTCTAACTCTGGTACTCAGGGCACATTCCAGGTCCTGGCTGCTGCCTGTTCCTTAGGTTTCATGAAGTGGATGCCTCACCTTCAACCTTCTTCTCCTGAGTTTCCTGATATCTCCTTTCTAAACTGGAAACCAACCATACCGGCCACTGATAGCACTAAAGATGCTTAGGAGATGGTGTCATAGGGGTAACCAACACCACATAATTTAAATGTTAACTCTAAATATCCAGACATTGCCATCATCACACTATGGGCCAGATTTAATTCAGCGAATAAAAGGTCTATCACGTGAAAACCCATGGACGAGATTCAATTTGAGATGCAATTCAATTTACAAAAACTTATCACATGGTTTGTCATGTGAAAACACTATTGGGAGTCTATGGGGAAAAAATAGAACTGAATTTGGAGAAATCTTTTTTTTCTCCTCGAATTGAATCTCGTCAGTGATAAACTACAAGTTTTTCTCACTGAATTGAATCTGGCCCTGTGTATGAATACGGGGAATCAAACCACTGTATAAAACAAAAGGCACTAGATTTTTTTCTGGTGCAGTGACCCATAGCAACCAATAAGATGTTTGATTCTGAAGTAACCAGTACAAGCTTCCAGTATAGGCTTCTTATTGATTGCATTAGATAGTGATATATTCATAAGGGGCAGGCAAGGAGGAAAATTACCCCACTCCTACCCTTTACCCATCCTCTACCTAATGCAGTCTTGGTGCTGCACCTTGCACCAGATTTTTATCTGTATAAATAAAAGTTGTTAAACTTTTACCAGCTAAAGTAAGATAATGATTGGCCCATTCCCATGATTTGTAAATTGGAAATGCAGTTGGAACTCAATGTTTGCCTATAGTCTTGTGCCACCTCTAAACTGAGCCCTCTACACCCCAATCTTGGAAAACACATCTAAGAAGAGTTTATGACAGGGATGAATTACCAACAAAAAAAGACTAGATTCAAGAAGTGGAAATTTCCAATCGTGCCCTTCGATAAGTCGATGTAAGCGTGACTATTTAGGAAAAACAGGGTACACCCTAAAAATGAAAGGTGCGAATGCAGAATGTAGCAGTCAAGAGGGCAAATTTCTACAGCCTGAAGCTCTTGTCAAAAAAGGTAAACAAAAGGTGATCAAAAAGGCAAAAATTAGGTGGGGCAAAAGGTACAAGTATGTGCTATGACATTCTTCTCTTGATTTTGTCACAAAATGCAAAAAATGTGTCCGCATTCCATATTCTTCAGACTAACTCCTTTGTAGTTGATTATTTTTATCAAGACATGCCCGAAGCTGATCTTCTCAGGTATGTGCTGTGCATTTTCCAGGCCTTGGAACATACTATGAATAGTTAATGGGTAATATACTGAAAGGTGTAAAGTGTGATACTGGTCTAATGAGCACAGATTAGTCCTGTGGAACACATAACTTAGTTTCAGTTGGATCAGCTGGAATTGGGGGGGCTATAACGTTAAACAATTAGGCTATTGTTGATCATAACACTTTACATGCATTACAACGTTTTAGGGAGTCTAGACATTAATTTAACTCCAATTATTTTGAAAGGGTTCAATGCAGTTAACTACTGGAGGCAGCACAGACCACTACTTCACCTTTACCTTCAATTGACATTAGAATAAATCACAGTATGTTCCAAACTGCCTTTTAAAGAAGAGCAGGTTAGTGGGGACTGTTTTCACACAGTGGAAAGAGTCCTCAACAGTCAAATAGTATCATGCTTCTTAGGGTCTGATTAATATCACCGGTGATGTTTCCCATAGTAACCATGAGCAGGGCAAGCCCTTGCAATTTTATTTAATTGCAAGGGCTTGCCCTGCTAATTGCATCTCTTGTGTGCCGGTGAAATTCTTCAAAAGTTCTACAGAGGTTGCCGATTCCCCACTGTACACCAAAAAGGAGGCTATCTGGGAGTTGTAAGGTGTGCGGTTTTTCCTTTTGGTCCCATAGTAACCAGTCATTTAGCCTTATTTGTTAACCAAATAGATCTACTGGTCTGCTTCTGATGCTCATAACTTATGGTCCCCATAGACGCAACAATCTTTCTCTGCTGAACGACCGATCTTAGCGAAGTACGACCAATCTGTCAAATTATCGTGCGGTTAGTGGGATACCAACAATCTTACAATTTTTCGTCCAACATCGGTCTGAAGATTGATCGGCCAGGTTGGACAATCTTTATCGGTCCCTATGCAATCTACCTATGTTTGAAGGGACAAGCAGGCAGCGACCCTTCAGTTTTACTGGCAATATCTCCTGAAATGGTTTTTTTAGTTGATAGACACAAACGATCGTTTTGAGACAATCGTGGTCTCACGATAACCATTGGATCTTTCAAAAATCTTTAGGTCTATGGCCAGCTTTAGATCAGTGATCCCCAGCAAATGGTTCATGACCAATATGTTGCTCCCCAAACCCTTGGATGTTGCTCCCAGTGGCCTCAAAGCAGGTGCTTATTTTTGAATTCATGGCTTGTAGGCAAGTTTTGGTTGCTTAAGAACCAGATGTGCTACCAAATACAACCTCCAGTAGGCTGCCAGTCCTCATAAAGGGGCTACCGTTATTGGCACTCCCAGGAACTTTTTGCATGCTTGTGTTGCACTCCAACTTTTATTCACATCTGAATGTTGCTCATTGGTTAAAAAAAAAAAAAAAAAGAATCAGGGATCCCTGCCTTAGCGAAAAAAGATGCCCTTGTTTCCAGTATAGAACCTTAATGTTCTTCCTTGTTTAAAAGGGCTATCCTTCTGTTTAAGCTGAAGGGGGGGGGGGGGCAGAATAGGAATGAGAATGAAAAGCTCCACACCAAATATTTGAAAATCTTAAGTTCTAACAAAAAAGTAATTTGAACTGTTGCCCCTTTGGGTTATGGAGAAAAAAATGTTGAGCTATTTAAGGAGGCAGTAAATATTGTTTGACAGTGTGACAGAATTCTCTGTTATGAAGATAGGATCTCAATCATGAAAAACAGACCTGCAGCTTTTTGAAGGAAATGAAGGATGCCATTTGATAAGACTGTTATACAACCACAAAAGGTACAATCAGTATTATTAATAGTGCCACAATAGTCCACTGCATATACGATAAATCTCTTCACTCAGCGTCGGACTGGGTGTCAAGGGCCCCCCACCCTCCCTTTGAGAACTTTCCCCACAATCCCAAATTGCAACCTTCTCTCGGGCCTGCAGATTTTAGCCTCCTGGGGGTGGCAGATCTCAGCCTGCAGTAGGAGTGGGGTGGTGAACCCACAGATTCCAGTCAACAAGGGGGTTTTGATATGCCCTTGACTATGGCAAGCAGGGAGAGAGGAAGGAGCGGTCCTGGATCGCAAAGTCCCACCTTACTACTGTATGTACCTTCTCTTCTCTCCTCCTACTGGTTCCGCAGTTCTCAGTAAGTATGGGAGTGGGCCACCAGTGTAGTGTGGGGGCATTGAAGGTAGCTGTGTTTGGTTGAGGGGGTACATTAAGGCCCCAGTAGCCCAGTCTGACCCTGTATTCACTAACTTTCACTATTCACTAACTTTCCATCCTATTTGTACCATATCCAAAAGTAAATGCACGTCTGTAATAAAAAAATGCAACACAGTTAAAGACTGCACAGAAAGTCATACTTCCTATAAGGGTAAGTGGACAACCTCTCTCGATGACAATAGGGAAATGAAGAGTAGTCCCTGGTTAGACCTACTTTATATGTGAGCATTGCTTGGGCTTGTCTCACTGAAGAGCAAAATGAACCATGCTAGCAAAGAAAGACAGTTGGAGAAAGGCCTTAAGAAAAGGTTAAATGAACCCAAGTGACCATAGAAGGTAGAGAGATGGAGTGTACAGAAGAGTATGGAAGGTCAATTAGACAGGGTCAGCTGAAGTATCGTAGCATGCGTCATGGATAGGTCTGAGAGCTAAATATAAGAGACAAGATGAGTCGGTCGTGACACCAATCAACCCCTGTAAAAATAATCTTGCCAATTAAAGTTCTTAATTATAAGGCAGTCTAATTTACCATCTAATTTCAATGGTATCATTATTTTCCAAAAATAACATTTTTTTAAAAAATTACCTGGAATCTTTAGGAAAGTCAATGAGAAGTCTAAAAATAAATTGTAATTCTGAGGCACATGCAAGACTGGATACAGAAAAAGTTGCCTTCACAATTTATATATGGCAAAGTAAGTTTGTTATATTCAGTGCAATCATGGAGCTTCATTGTCTTCAATTAACTCACAGCCCCATCTTAGTTGGGTTTAGCATTTACTCTCTGTAACTCCCCAGTCCTGGAGAATCCTTCAACAATACACCTGTAACATTGTTATGCGTTAAGGGGGCCCAACCTGAAGATGAGTTAGAGCTGGGTGCTTATTTGTGCCCTGGGTATCCCTTGAACTATAGCAGGGTGACACCCTAATGTTTCTATATATCTGTAACCTTGTTATGAGCTAA
>CM044431.1:8313000-8329009 GCA_024363595.1 Xenopus borealis
GAATGCTCTGTTATACAAATAGCTAGAATCTCAGCTGCCATAAAGCAGGGTAGGACTGCTTCTTACAATGGGGATCAGATAGGATCTGTGCAGCTATTGGGACAGAATGAAAGTAGATAAAGTTGACTTTATAGACACAATGTGATTATGTGGCAAAGTCGGTCCTGTTTCACTTTCAGAAACAAGATACTGCCAGACATATGGGCATTGCTGCGGATACTGTGACTTGGCCAAGTTATGAAAGTGAAGCCTGAAGCCCCTCTATACAATGAGTATTTAGAGATGAGGAAAGGAATGCGGTGGGAGCATGATCACTAAACGCAGTTTAGAAACTCGTATATGAAACAGGACGACACAGAGAAGATTCCAGCTGCAGCTCTCCCCTCTTGTGGACTCTGCCTGCATTGCTGGTGATTCCCTCGGAGCAGTGAATCCTACAGGACTCTTTGTTTTGGAATATTTAACGGCTGCTCATCTCACTGTGAGCTAAAAACGTGCAAGGCACCTTCTGGGAAATACAGGCGCAGAGTAAAAAGTAGGGTAAATGACCCTGGTTTAATGAAAGATATGTAGGGTGCAACATTATAAGCAGATCCCTAGATGGAGATCATTAACAGACACATTTGTGCCCCTCCCTGTGCACAGGAGCATTGCCGCAGGCTCAACTGGCAAAAATGTTTTATACAAAATGCGATAACTGAGAATAACTACATAGTATGAAGAAGCAACATGTAATTATATGCTCGTCTGGCTAAATGACCCAATCACAGACTATTGGCCAATCAAATTGACATGGAAGTATATCCCTCTGGGCAATGGTTTATGATCACCTGCTGATGGGACCACCTGGCTCCAGGGCTTCCATGGTTGTTTTTGGTAACTGCCTCTACTGGTCCCTTTTTTGGCCATCACAGGAATATTCAAATGGGAACTTCAAATACCAAATAGTCATCATTATCTCCTCCTGAAAACTCGGGTCAATGTTCAACCACACTCATTATTTGTGGCTTGAGGCCTGGTGCTTTTAAGCTGTCCATACAGTGGCTCATATAAGATGTTGACTGACTCCTCCAGACCAAGTCAGAAGATTATTGGCCCATATATGTGCCAGCCTGCCCGATCAATATCTATTTGAAAATCGGGCAGATAAGCCAGGCAGGATTCAAAGATCCCATTGGGCGAGGAACACATTGGCATGTTGATGTTCCTCATACAATGGGTCTCCATAGGCCTGCGGTATGATCAGATTGTTGATGGCCCTGGCAACGGTTGCTCTGCCTGTTTAAGGCGGCCATGCACAGGGCAGATTTAAGCTGCCGATTCAAGTCCTTTAGACAGAGCTGGCATCTTTTCTGCCTGCGTATGGGGCCCTTTGACAGGACTATCCAAACAATATTGGTCCACAAAGGGGGGCAGATGTTGAGCTTCAGGTTTTATTTTCACATCGGATTGAGGACCGCATCAGCTTGTTGACAGCCCCTATTCAGAATGTTGGTCCCTAGGACCAATAGATTGAATTAGCCTAATATCGCCCACCTTTCCTGGGTTATCTGGTCAAAGATCCACTCATTCGGCAAGGTTGCAAAACAAGCGGATCTTATAATGTATAACCACCTTTAGGGTGTATGGCCATTTAAAAACAAACGCTCAAAAGTCAATGATGGCCAATCACCACTGAGGGCAGCACAGATAAACAAAGGGCAGAGGATTAGATAAGGATGGAACAAGATAATAAAAAAAAAAAACCCAGAGAAGTCACAATTTGAAATTGCTTTTATTATTGAAGGGCTGTGATATAGTACAAAGGGGAGTGTACGCATTCATTGCAGTCAATAGATATCCTACAAGCTTAAAGCCTTGTGACCTAGGTGAACATTCCACAAATATCAATCATACTTCTCCTTAACTTTCAACCTTTATTTTAATGCCTTGTTTACAGTACAACCAGACTGTTTCAGGCTCCGACAGTGTCATCATAGCTTAAAGCTGGCATATACTAACCCGGCAATTTCTTCTCTGGCACAAGAAAGGGTTAAAAAGTGCAGGTTTTGCAGACAGGATCCCTACTCTTTTTTTTTTAGCCGTCTACAAATCTCCAAGAATTCCCTTTAACATCCCGCTGTCAGCTCTCACATTATCGGTTTCTCCAGTAGTTCAGTCTTAAGGTAAACAAAGGAAAACCAGCATTATTGAGAATAATACAAGGCCCCTATGGGAGGGTTATATTGGAAGCATGGCAACATGTTGAGCTGCTTAAGCTGCTAGTAGGAAGGCAATGAGCATTGTGCGGTTAGCTGTTCTCATGGTTGTGCAGTTTATAGTTTGGCTCAGCTCTAAAGTAAACATTGAACGGTGGCAACGTTGCATGAATTTGTGCTTTCAATGAACTCCAAAGACGACATTCACAAGGAAGAACTCGTTCTTGGCTCCACACGAGAGATTAATCTGTGAGACATCTTTCTGCTACCATAGGCCAGAGTATGGGGCAGAGGTCAGACTCAATAGGATTAGTAGTCCCAATTCCCTAAAGTCATGCAAGCTCAATGCATTTCTTAGGGTCGTACTAAGCAGCCACAATGAAGCATGGGTCGGATATTGGAACTAATTGAGGCACTTCATGAAAAAATGTGGCTAAAAATTAGCACTTTATTGGGCGATGGCCGGGATATAAATCATAACCATGAAATCAACTAGAAGATCAAAACATGTGAAGGCTTTATCAAAAAAAAAATGCACGGAAAAGTTCCTTTCCAGATTCAGAGGCTTCTTGATATTAATTGCAAGAAAACATGGGCATGGTCAAAACTAAGCAACTCCATGTATCTTCATGGCCAGAGTGTTCTGTTCCAGAATGATTTCATGAGGTAACCGACATGTCTCCTTTTGGGTCATAACTCAGAAGAAGCAGCTCTAAAGATGTTCTTATCTTTCCCTTTTCCAGCCATATTCTGGGAGCACTGGGTAGAATATGGGTAGAATATGCACAACCTATACCTCTGCTCATTCCAAAGACCTTAAGTAAAATAGTTAAGTAGCAATTGGATAACACACCGGTATAAATTCTTGTGTGTTACTGTATTTCATTCCAACATGATGAATATAAATTTCACTGAAATGTTAGACAGTTAAATGAATAAGAAAATCAGGCAGATATCCCAGGCAGGTTAGAAGATACCACTGGGCGAGAAATACATTGGCTTGTTGATGTTCCTCATGCAATTGGTCTCCATAGGCCTACTCAAGTGTTACAAAGTTAAAGGACTAGGGAAGCTTCAGTTTTCTGGCTAGACTTAGCATCTACATTGGAGTGCTTAAAGGAAAAGTAAGCCCTACAAAACACTGGATAGCACCGAGCTACATATACTGCATTCCCCAATCATCTGCTAAATCACCACATGCAGCTTGTGCGCTACACCTTTTGTTTAATGAGGGCTAAAGTGTCGGTGCAAGTGGATAACCTACAGTCCTGGAGTGTCTATAAAAACAAACAGCACTCAATCAGAACTCTGACTTGTCAATTGCAGGCAGGGAACCAGTCAGTGATGATTACATTCAGTACTGAATGTGCAAGGTTGGGCCCTGATGTATATACTGAAAATATATAATGCATTTTATATGTACTTTACATTTTTCCCATGAGACAGGGGGTCCAGGAGAGAAGCCCTTTCTGACACAAGCTACACCCAACCTTTCCTATTATTTCAAGCCCACCAGTCAACTGAATTTCCCCATAAGTAATGTTTTGGAAGATTCCACCTTCTTTATCATGAAGCCAAACTACCACAAAATAAGATGGGTTTGCCATGGCATGTTGGTGCAGGTGTGAGAGAAATGTACCACCATATTACAGATGGTTTTTGGTAATTAAGTCAGTAAAGTTTGGGAAGAGTTGTTTTAGTGCACCCATAAAGTTCCTGCCTCATTGGGGGAACCTGGGTTCTTTGAGAATTTACATTGTTTCTACAGTATCTCCATCCGAAGAAGGAAAGACTCCATCAGGGTGGTCAACTCACATGTAAGGGCACATATCGTTACGATGGGGTTTAAACGCTCACTTGTGTCCAAAGAAGAAAAAAAAAATCACTTGCTTCAAAGATGAATCTGGTATTAAGAAATAATTATAGTCAAGTATTTAATTCCTGTTCCGTCTGTGGGAAGGTTTATTGGCAATATGAACACTATTTCAGGGAAACGCATCCGGTACTTGGTACCAGGTATTGATAGTTATATTTTTATCCATTGCTTGACTGAGCATAAAGTAAGATCAGAAGATTCATCTGTTGAGATTATTGTGAGGTCCTCAGTACTGAAGACATCATATTAAGTAAACCAGGCTAAGGATAGAATATAAAAACATGGGCAGAACCAATTGGACAGACTGTGGTATAAGGTACATTTAACGTAATTACTTGAGTATCTTCAACCTCTACAGAGATGGCTAAAAGAAACTACTATGTCAGTTGCCATTGTGTCCACACCTCAGGTAAAGTCAGAGGGAAGGTTTTAAGCTGATGTTCTCAAATGGCTTCAAAGGAATAATGAGCAAAGTAACCTAAAGGCACCAACAAGCAGATACCTTGTAATTGTTGAGTGCAGTTAAAATAATGAATGCAAAAGATTTGATTGGCTGCCTTGGGTTATGGAGTAGGCCAACCACATCTGAAATCATGCTTGGCCTCTTGTATCAGCTTCACCTGCAAATGTCAGTTCACGGGGCAACGTGCTGCTATTTCCTAGTAGCACTGCAGTATATGTTAATAAATCAATACAATATGGTTTAGTAAAAAAAAAAAAAGAGGGATAAAAGTCCCAAGTAGGCTTTTGGAGTACTGAGAAATGTAGACTAGGTTTCAGGAGTCCATTGCAGCTCATGCTTAGGTTAACATACTGAGAACTGTCCATTTTTTTTTCCTACTCTATCCAGTAAAATCTGTTCAGACTCTCAAAAAAGAGCTAAATAATTTGTAGATAAAAAAAAAAGGAACCAAATGTTTTCTTACATTGTATAGGTCACAAAACCTCCCAGATCAGTGCAATAAAGTATAACACCCACCACCTAGCAAAGCAAAAACAACATCTATCCCTTGTTTAGCATGGAAGAGGTCACCGCTCTGCCTACTGCTACTAAAGTAGATGCCACGACTGTCGTATACACGAATCAGTCTAGATAAGGTTTCCCACTGCCAATAAAAGGACGGTACAGTTGCTCATTTAGTGTACAGCATTTGGCACTGTCCAGTCATCTCCCAGTTAGGACTGTAGTGTCATTCTCAAGAATGGTGACTGTTGATTAGACTTCGAAGTTGCTTGGCCACAGTCTCTATCAGCTTCTGCTTATCCCTCTCGTTTTTCCTGAACTGAGCAAAAACATTGTTTTTCCGGCTGGGGTCTTTCATCCTGCCAAGATGAAAAAGAAAAGATATTTATCACCAGTCCCTCTTTGAAAATGTAACGGCAAGTCACGATGTTTGGTGCCCAAAAAGACCTGAAAGAACTTTTAGATATCACTTGATATGAGAAATGGAGAACGCATGCAGGAGTTTCTGAACCTACAGAGGAGTTACTGGATTTTTATTTATGGTTCAACTTTTTTACAAGGCCCCCATAATTCCGGGTACAGCATAAAAAAACAACTCACCCCACATGTTATCCTTACTGGCTTTAGGGAAATCCAAAACAGGTTGCGTTTAAAGTTGAGTTTTCCGAAAAAGCAATGAATTATGTGCAGGTGTACCAATGAGGGCATGAGCTGGAGCTACATAACCAAAAAAATGTACTATCCAATTTACAGATCAATAATAAGCATGTACCCAAACTGGCATTTGTAGGGTTCAGATTGTTTAGTCGACCAGAATCGTTCAAGTCAAACAAAGCTCTGGACAATGGAACTCCAAACTTGTTTATTCAACTTGTATACATTTTTTTTCTTAAAATTCATATGTAAAATAAATAGGGCTTGTATTTAGTTTGGTATTTGGCATAATTCCAAAATTTAAGGATTCGGTGCATCCCGATTAATCGACATTTAGATTAATCACAGAACACTGCATAAAGAGCTGGGAAAACAACTCTAAAGTGTCCATGCACTGAGCATCCAGGAAGAACCAACATGCACGGATATTAGTGCCCCCCCCCTATAAGGACCACAGGGATTACAACATATATGATTTGCAGAACAGGCACACACTCAAAGGTCTTCCAGTTTAGTAATTGATTGATACTTAAAGATCAGACCAGTGTCAAGGCTCAAGATCGACTGATGAGTGCGCTCCTTTTCTAAACAAGTTCTGTTAGTGGACCTTTATTAAAGAGTCTAAGGTGGAATTAGAGAGACTTAGTCCAAGGTGGTGGAAGGGAAATCTATTTATTCACAAACATTTGTTGCTAGTAAGCAGATATTCTTGCCAAACCTATTGTATTAAAAAAAACAAGAAATGTTTTATATCTTATGGTGAGAGGGAAGCTGTGGAAGGGGGTGGAGTTATTTTGAGGCATCCATTCTCCTTTAAATTTTTCATAAGTATCTACTGGAAATTATAGACCTCATCAGAATTTCGAGGTTGAGCTACAGTATGGACGTGAATAATACAAACACATCATGAAGATAAATGGAAGAATCATTGCATAAAACATTAGAAATTGAGATTTAATTAGAGTATTGTATAAGCCCAATCACACGGTCATGCTTGGAATGAAACAACTTGACAGTTATTATACTTTACTGCATTCATCACTCGAAATACGCATCACAAGGGTGCAGAGACAAAAACCCCACAGTGCCATAAGGATTAGTATGGGATCAATCTCCAGTTTATTACAGAGGCAATGCAAGGTTTAGTATTGAAGTCAGTAATCCAGACAGCTGAGGACACAGACCTTGGTCACTTCATTAATATCAATAAAAACCCATCTGCGTTTTATTAGGAATAATTCGAGATGTAAAGACTTGAACACACTGAGCAACGGTTATGCAGTAATACTTACACACGATGGATCCTTTTATTGATGGAAATATAGATGGAAAAGAAAAGCTGAAGTCAAAATAAGCAATGAGAAGCCAGGCCAAGTGTGACGAGATGCAGGAAAACGACAGGACAACTCCAAGGCCATAATAACTCCCAAACCGCCCCACATAATTAAAGTTTCATATATCTAGTTCTATGAAGAAGTAACTACAGATGTCCTATTAACCTGGACATGACATAAACCCTTTGCAAATGGATAATATATACTAGCTTGGAACCCATCATGTCTCCCCTAGAGGCTAACAAGGCTGAATCAATTATTTGGCTGAAGGCAAGATCCAAGGGCCTAGACTGTTATTATGCCTCCAGACCCTTACACTATGGTGTGTATTCCAGCACAGGGTTATTCTGGTAACAGTGTTTTTTGGGCACCCTTAAACTTTGGGAACAGTAAATATAAACCTAAATTAAAATTATTTTCAAACTGTGTTGGACTATGTCCCCCAGCAATCACAGGTTCAGCTTTCTCTATAGCAGTGGTCATGAAACGTTTTTACGCTGCCCCTAGGGGGTCCTGGTTCAGGGCCATTTCTCCAAGGTCCCTTTTAGGTCATTATAAAGTTACAGATAAAGGAAAACATTGGTTTAACAAACAATAAGCCCTAGTTCCTAAAACGTCTAGGATAGGAAATAAGTTTTTACCCCAAGTGACCAACAAGTCAGGTTTACAGGTGTATCTAGAAGAGCAAATGGGCTGTCTTCCCAAATCTCATTGTTTGGCTTCAATCCCCTACGCTCTTACAATGGGTAAATACATTTAAATACCTGGGCATCAATATACAATAGGAGTTTAGTGCCTTTACCCCTGATAAGTTAGACCCCATTCTGAAAAGCAGTTGAAATTACGGGTGTGGGCAAAACTCCTCATATCCTTCTGGGGAAGAGTCAATCTGCAAATGATGATCTTCCGCATATTTCTATATATTTTCCACAACTCACCAACCTTTATACCATGGAGATTCTTTAACCTCCTAGATAAAGTACAGACAGCATTCATGTGGGCCAACAAACCCCCCAGATTTGCTAGAGACAAGCTCATAGCATTAGGGATGGTGGCCTAGGTCTCCCACATTGGCAATTTTACTTCCTATTTGGTGTTTAATATCTATTTATCCCCCCCAAACCTCTCCATTGCTAACTTTCAGTCAAGGCTTTCCAATATCTTAAGATTTCATTCTCCCCAAATCCCCTACTAACCACATTCAGACTAGGCGTACACTGTCCCTGGAGACCAGTTAAAGTGAGGGTGCAGCATAGCAGGGATGGCTGAAACTTACAAGGAACGATATTCTTTTCTCAATCATCAGTGTAAATAAGTGAGCTAAAGTTTCAATATTCATGCTGCATATAGTATCACTGTACAGACAATGTCTTATCACTTTACAGACCATTTATAGAGAATTATTTTCTTAAATTGCACCGATGACCTAGGCATCTTTATGAATGGACTACACCAGCCTAGAGGTATGGTCCAATGGAATGGTGTGATGAAACAAAGTATCACAACAGATATGAAATGCACATTTACTATCAGATATAGCCAACTGAACCTGTACTATAAGTACAGCAGATTGATCCAGTCAGTACAGCTCATTGGAAAAGGAGACATTGATGTCTACTGCAGTAATGCTTCTGAAATCATGACTTTGGGTTGTAGCAAAAGTGATTAAGCATACTATATGTGTATGAATGCAATTGACCAGAAACTATATTTATACCAAGTGATGCCAACAAGTAATCGGTAAGTCGGTAGTGGTGTAGGAGATGCTCATCATGTTCTAAATAAGTAGTTGGGAGTGAGGACTGGATACTATGAGTAGCAGGATCCATATTTTTTTATTGAATAGACAACCCATCCATGTACCCATGTACTGGTTTTCAAAGTACTGCACAAAACCGGAAATTATAGGACCCTGTCATGTGTGGAACACCAACATTCTTGTCTTCTGTTGACCTCTAGTCATAACAGGCTACTGGGGTTGGCTCTACCAATGAGTAAGTAACCTGTAAGACCTGTACAAAGGCACAGGGCAAAAAAAAATATGGTCATATGTTCTGAAGAAGGGCCGAATTCCTGGCACAAGAAAGTTAAAGCTTGACATGCATCTCCAGTCATGGTAAATGGTTAAAAAATGGTTAAATAAATAGGGATTTATAGAGAAAAAAAAAGTGAAGTAATAAGAGATTACAAATTTATGATGATTCAAGCTGACTCACTTTTCCAATAAGATGAGGGCTGTGGTGGGGTTGACTCGTAGGTACTTGCATGTAGCTTGTCCATAATCAGCCAGGTAAGTGGACCAATCCCATTTGATGAAAAGGTCTAATAACTGTGAGAAAGAAGAAAAATATGTGAATTTACAGGACAAACAACATACAAAGCCTCAGTTATACTGACAGATGCAGCTCAAGTGTAACCATTCAATGGATTAGCACAAAAATCCACTGCCTTAAACTGTGTACGAGTAGAATGAGCGTCATAAGAAAGCAAAGAAAACAAAGTGGGGGCTAAGGAGAGATGCAAGTTCCTTTTTTTGTTTAACCATCACATGTTTTGGTTACTCCACAACTAAGTTTATTGCTTTCATGCACAAAGACCCAATAGTAGATAGGTTGCTATTCAGGTTTGGAATAAATTGAGCTTTGTGTATAAGTTCTGCTTCTTCTATGAAAATTTAAGTTTCTTCTAAAATTAATAAAAAAATCTCATATAAATATTCTATGATACGTTGTTTTGAGCTTTGAGTGGGAGAAGGACTCTAATTGCATTCCTTCTATAGGCTGAAGAATGTCCCTGTAATAGCACTGCCAAGACTTTCTAAGGGGGGGGGGGGGTCAACATCCCAGAGAATGCTTGCAGTTGATTTCATAAAAATTCACCCAGAAAGCAGTAACAACCATTTGCAAAATGTAGATCATTTATATTGAAATATCCATTGTTTTACGAACGACATACAGAAGACAATTAATATAGTGTCCCTTTTGTGGACAGTTTAATGTATTATGGAACTCAAACCATAATCTGCAGTTTAAGTTGTACGTCATAGATGGACATAGATGGATCAAAACCCCCTTGCTTTGAAAGAAAGAAAGGAAAAATCTGAGCATGTTAGAGCATCATCCTGTTGAGGTTCTGAAATGGAATGGTTCAGGGTTCTACCTCCTACTTTAGCTTTTTCCTTATTGGAAGCCATGTTGGGTTGGTCTAATTTACAATATTTCTTCTTCAGAGTGGCTGAAACTATTTTATTGGTCACTGTATTATGGAACTATGGGTTAAACTGGTGGCAGAGAAGAGTTGGCCTTTAATGAGTGTCAATGATTTATTCTTTTGCACAGACCTTTGTTAAAATAGTTTTCTTAGTCTACTTGTACACTACTCCAATTATACCCAATACCAAAGCCCAAAAGCACCCAACATTCAGCTGTGATATATTCATCTGCCCTCACAAGGTAAAATAAAGGGAAGAACAAAATCGAGAAGGATGGACATCTCTGCCCAGAGCATCGACACCTTAATTATTTAATGTAAAAATGAGTTCAAATGCTTTTAGTCCTAATACAGGGAAGGGCAAATGATTGCAAGTATTACCCAAGTGCATCTTGAACCAAAAAAGTGTATTCAATGCTGAGAATGTTGGTGAGGGGAGGTGAAAAATAAGATACAACATGACTCCTGCCTTCCATAGCTCAGGCTTGGGGTAAGTCTTAGCATGAAAATATAAGCCATCACATCACACCCTTCTTGACAGCTGTCTGTTACCACCATGTCTAGGTGATTAACTTTGAAGACCTTAACCTGCGTAGCCTCCGGGGGTTTTCTGAAACAAAAATAAGCCTTAAATAGCAGCTATCACACTCTGGTCGTGGCTAGTTGCCAAAGCTCTTGGAAACCTTATCTGTGAACTCATATCATCAATCGTGCACTTCTGTAAAGGAAGGTAACAGGTTCACCAGCAGAATGCCCTATGGGCCAAAGCTCTAGAATAATTTTTCAGAGAGGTATAAACCAGTTATCCCAAGTTCCCTTCCAGTTAACCGAAAGTCAAGAGTCACCTTTGTACCGCAGATCAACACTAAATAGGAATTGGGGGAATTTACAATCAGAAATTCACCCTTGAGCAAACATAGGGGTGCTGGGAGTCATTTGAACAGAGCAGACATTAACAGGGAGGCCACTCTACATTGGCTCCACCAATAAGCCACAAAAGTACATCTGCAAAGCAAGCCCAGAACTTCTAGTAAGACAACCCAGGATATCTTTACGGTCTTTTCTAAAAAAAAACAAATCACAACACAGAGATTCCTCTTCAGATGGAAAGTGGTTGACAAAACAGAATGCACATGAAAAAAAGCCCATGCATTTAAGTGGTTCTAAGATTTGACTTCTGACCCTTTAACCTCAGGGTAGTAAGATTCAATTTTCAGGTCAAGTGTCTGAGGTGTTTGCTAAGGTTATAGATGAAAGTGATCTCTATTTGCAGCACAGACACAACATTATGAACATAACTGCCTACGGAGAGGAATGGTGGTTAGCCAAGGGAAGGATAATCTCCTGCAGCAATTTTATACCAAGGTTCCATAAAATGGGTCAAACCCTAATCTCCTGCAGCAATTTTATAGGTTAACCAAGGTTCAATAAAATGGGTCAAACCCTAATCTCCTGCAGCAATTCTATAGGTTAACCAAGGTTCAATAAGATGGGTCAAACCCTAATCTCCTGCAGCAATTATATAGGTTAACCAAGGTTCAATAAGATGGGTCAAAGCCTAATCTCCTGCAGCAATTCTATAAGTTAACCAAGGTTCAATAAGATGGGTCAAACCCTAATGGTAATTATTTCAAGAGCAAAGCAGGAGCTTCTTCATCTGAAAGCATCTTCAGAGCTTCAATGGATTTCAGCTAAAATTGTTGTAGTTTCTGCAAGCGAGCAAAGGATGAACCTATGTGGAATGGACATTGGTAGATCCCAGAATTGTCAATTTTCACTTTAATATATCACTAATGCCAGGAGGTAATCATGGAAACAGTTAGGTGAGTTACTAGTGTATGTCTAGTTCGGCAACCTTCCAGACACGAACCCAAGGTGCCCACTAAGGACCGAAACAAAATATTTTACCGGTGCCGATTCTCAAAGAAGAGGTATGCACTTGGCCTGTGCAACCCAATACTCCAGACTGTTCCTGCCTCAGGGTTGCAATTACCTAAATTGTTTAGCATTATGGCTAACAGAACATGCCGTCTCCAGACAACATATTGCCTGTCTCTTCTTCTTGCTGTTGCATGGGACTACTGTACAAGTACAATAGTTAACTGCTAGTACATATGTCCATCTGGCCTTCCTGTAAATGTAATTTGATTCTTGTTCAAGATCTGTACATCAAAAGAGCCATTTTACAAAGTGGGCTTGTTTTTTGCTCTGTCACTGCCTCTTCTGCATCATCACCTTGGGCCCATATTCAGTTAACTTTATTGAGCTATAATTAATACCACCAGGCTAATTAGCTTAGTGACCTCCTCTGCGGAATACCAAAACAAATTAACAGTAATCAGGGTCGGACTGAGCCCCGCCAGCACAGACTGGTTCCCTGTCCAAGTCCACTGTTCCTGCCGCCAAGTCCCTTCTCCATGGTTTTTGCGGCAAAAACACAGGTGCCAGTGAATGGAGGGTGGAGGATTCTGATGGTGGATTGAGAAGGGGGCCGGATAGTAGCCCTGAGAGAGCAGCCCCTGTGGGCCCCAAGCCCCCCAGTCTGACCCTGAAAGTAATTCTTAACTGCACCAATCACAGGTTTCTTTTAACCAAAATGTTTTTGACCTTTTACAATCTACAGGAGGACTTGGAGGCAATTACAATTGCTTTTCTCTGTGCAATTTTGGATAATTGTTTGACACATGGCAGTACTAGAAGTCAGAGAAAAGACTTTTTTCACGCTGTATGGCAGCACTGAATGCATAATCTAAAGAAAACAGTGTTTTTAAAGCTGTTTTTTTTCCTAAAACCCACAGGCAAAACCAGAGGAACAAAAGCCCAAAAGAAACAGGGCACATTGTTTTGATGTGGTTTTGTAGCTCTATCTCCCCTATAATAGGCTGCTGTAGATGTCTAAACATACAACAAGCCATTTCAACGCCACCTGCATCTCACTCTCCGGAACACCACACTTCAACTTTTCACCTTTCCGAGTGAGAGAAATCAAGATCTGAAAAGGAGAATAAAATTCAACCGCGGAGGCACGGAGAGTGTCATGGGACTTGGGAAAGTTCAGGCTGTGCCTTCTGGGGAAGATTCCAAAAAAGAAATATGCAAATACCATCAATTCTTTCAAAACCTGCCGTCTCCAAGGCTCCGGCCCCATACATCAAACATGACAGGACACACACTCGGAGAAAAATGTATTTAGCAAAATCCTATTTGATTGTGGGATTAACATTGCTGAGCAGCACCATTGCGCTTCCCGGGTGAATGTAAGTCCCTGTCACTCACACCTACGAAATGTCAAAATACCAGAGCAGGCTGGACACAGAGGCAAACAATATATTAAGAGGCCTTTGTTGATTCTTGAGTCTTAGCGGACACTTGTTATGATAATTCCATCTGAATAGCAGCCATGGATCCGGGTCAACCTAAAAATGTGGACGTGCTGGAAGATCTCCATCATTAAATGGAGATCACGTCTGGAGTTTCCCAACAGTGGTGGTGGTGTAGTAAGCTTGCACAAAATGATCACCCCCCCTGATACTGCCAGACCGGTACAATCCCATTACAGATGCACTAGGGTAACATTATGCCTTGCCCTTAGCTTCAAACTTTGGAGTCCCATACACTGTGGCCCTCTGTGACTATAGAGGTTTGTAGCTCTGCGGGTGGAGCAGAAAATCCGAGAAATTGTCTCCTTGTCACCTATTGGGACAATTACTTGCAAGAGTTGGAACACTGGCTCACCAGGTGATAGTCAATCAAGGTTTTCAGCCAATAGTCAAGTTGACTGTCAGACAAGATAATGGGAAGCAAATGTAAGTTTTTAATCCACCGTCAATTGAGCTAGGGGTACAGCTGTTGGCACTGGCCCATCAGTTCAAACATGTATGAGTGAAGTGATAAGAAGACAACACCAAAACCTTGGTATTCAACTTGCAATTTCAGTTACAGCCCACGTTGCATAGACAGGGTGGGATAATCAAATATCTAATGAATTAAATCTACGATACACCACACTACTAGTTATCAGAGAATCTAACTAAACCAGGCATGGAGATCAACATACTAGTGACCCATTTCAGATTTGCTCACTGAAAATGGAATCGATCAACTGCAAATGAAACAAACAATAACGATTTTTCCCCAACCTGGTGTCAAAAGCCTAAGGAAACGGCAGGGGTAACAGGATCACTTTGGCAAGACCCAACCCTGTACTCACCACAAGCCATAGCTCTACCAATTCTGTTGATTGCCTGCCTTTTTCAACAAGACAATAAAGATGCCACCTTGAGGTGCTATCAAAGTCCAGCTTGAAGGTCAACGATGGAGGACACATTTGCTACCCTATATTTTACTGGCACTTTGGCTGAATGACTGATGCACCCAATATTTTCTGGTCTTATGTGCTTTTGGTATAGGGTCTTGATAAAGGACCAAAATGAGAACCAAAATGTTGACCTGTTTAAAATGTTTTAAGTCTATATAATAAAAGCTATATTTTAACATTTTTTTAAAAAAACATGTATTACACAAAGGCCATCACATATAAGCTTTATTTTTAATCGAATAATTAAATAAAAAAAAAAAATATTCCCCTTTTCTCTATCATAATACAACAGTACAGGTATGGGACCGGTTATCGAGAATGCTCGGGACCTGGAGATTTCTGGATAAAGGAGGTTTCCATAATTTGGGAAGGAAAGTATTTTTTTTTTTTGCTTGGGGGTTAGGCACCCCTAAGTGATTGTATTTACTCAACTACTGCCCGGGCCAGTGCTCCTATCAGCAGAAAAACTGCAACGGCCCAACACAGAGCAAATCTCTTCCTTCTTCCTCCTTCTTCTCATGTTTACGCAGTAGAGTGACCAGGACTGGACTGAGAATCAAAATAGGCCCTGGCATTTCAGGTACACAGAGGCCCAATCAGCCCACATAGAGGCCCAAACAGCCCCCACCAGCCCACTAAATACTGACTTTCTATGGGACCTTATAGCAGCCCATCTGGCATTTGCCCTAACCCACAGATTGCCAGTCCGGGCCTGAGAGTGACCCATGTATGTCAGCCTTTAGAAGCGATAACAATAGATTGCAACACAAGAACATAGGAAATAATCAACCCTGCTACCATGTGCCAGGCTCCAAGAATGGCCAAACAGTGGCAAGATCTGGGCTAGTATGGATTATCTTGTTTCCTTGCTAGGCTAATAAAAAACATAAGCAATAATAAACTAGGTTTGTAGAAGTCAGGGAGGACTGTGAGATGTGAGAGAAGCTCATTATCGGGGGGAGAAGAAGGTTAGCGTTGTTTATGAGAACACACACTGCACGCTCGCATTTCTTTGCTGCGTGTGCGCTGCTGCGGGTGATGCACCTGTAAATAGTCCCAGGGTGCAGGAAACCAGTGCTCACGGCACCTGTGTGCTTGGGAGGGAATTCACTGATGAGTCAGACAGATGGGGAAAAAGAGAAAGAAAAATAGTGAGCGGAGTTATGTATTTACAGTATGTGCACCCTGTTCTGCCTTCACCTCTCCATGAACCCTCTCCCTGACAGCATTCACCCAGCGATGAACCCGCAGCTACTGCTCCCGTGCAGCACGGACTCACAACAACCACTTCACTTTACTACCCGGCCATAAAGCAGACACACAGGGAGACTTTATATTGAACATAACACCATTCATTCTCGGTCTACACTTACATATTACAGATAGATGCTGCCATTCTAAGACAGTACAGTATGAGGGTATAGCTTATTGTGTGCCCAGAACATTCCTTCTCTG
>CM044431.1:8335151-8347683 GCA_024363595.1 Xenopus borealis
GGTAGGAACAGCTGGCAGTTTGGATAAATAGCAGGTTGATAGGAGGGGCGAGGACCCTGGACTTTATCTGGACAGTGTTTGAGATACCGAACTAGAGCATTTAGTGTGCTTATTCATGTACACGTGTGTTGCAGAATTGGCCTTTTTGTGATGTTTATTCTCTATTCTCTTGCCTGAGCAGATGTGTATTAGTCCCCCTCTACAATCTGCCATAGTACAACTATTTATAGCACCTTGATACAGGAAATAATGGAATATCCATGTGCGCTAAACTCTGGCCGGCCCCTCGGTAGAACAAAGTCCTGAATACAAAATAAAAATCCCCGATGTATTAAAGGGAGAGTATTGTGAGTGGCTGGCTCCTGTGATGTTATTCTGGCACAATGTAACCGCAGTAGTATTTACAAGGCTCACTTTCACAGCATCGCACGTTCTTCTGTTGCACCGATTATTCCCCTTCGGGCGCATCTGCCAAAGGCACAGGACAAACAATATTTTTCTAAATACCCAACATTTTTATTTTTTTTAAAAGTTGCTATTTTAGGCGTGTAAATGCAGTCTGACAACATTGAACTTGATGGACACCATAAGCTGAATGTTTATGTTATGCTAAGGGCCCCCCATTGGTCATGTGTCACCCATTAAATTTGGGTAGAAGAAAAGCCCAGATCCACTGAGCAAGTGCAGTAATCCCTTGGAACCAACCAGGAAGAAGCTTTTGGTTACCAAAACAAATGTGTGAATGGTTGGGGAATGAAAGCTGTTTCTGGGACTGGTGTTGTTTTAGGAGAGGGGACACTACAAATAAATACAAATTCCACACTTACTGTCCCAATTGGCAAAAGTTTCTTTTCATTTGTTTAAATGGCAAATGGCTCACCCAGTCTTGGCTTTCCTAAAACAGAGTTCATGCCTCAAGCCCTCAACTTGAGTTCTCCTAACATGGCATATGGAAATACAGCTGGATGGTCATGGTTCCAAGAAAACTCAACACATCAATCAAAAAAAGTGTTCAACCTTCACCTGAGTCTAAGTCCCCTCCTCAATGGGCTTCCAGGAGTATCCAGGAGAGCAAAAGGTATTCTACCCAAATTTCTACCTACCTGCCCTTCAGGCAGGATCTACTGACCAAGTATTTGAGCCCCACAGGGAGCCTAGCACCAAAGGAGGGAAACACTGCTCTACAATATTCTATTAACTCTTCGCCCATTTCATTTTCGATACCTACTAGAAAAATACAAGTGAGCTGTTACTAGGACTGGTGTTTAGAAGAGAATTGCCAATAATGGACAAAAGGCTATTCATATTTGTTTCAATCGCAGATCATGGGGGATTCGCCCATTCTTGACTGTCCTCTAAAACGGAGTTTGTGCTTCAAGCCCCCAACTTTAGGCATAACGAGTTCTTTGCAAGGTTGAGGCATTTGGAAACAGAGCTGGATGGTCACAGTTCAAAGAAAACACAAGACATCAATAAAAGAAGTTTTCACCCAACACCTGACTCAAGTCCCCTCCTCAATGGGCTTCCAGGAGTATCTAGGACAGCAACAGATATGCTTCCCAATTTAGTACATACAGTACCTGCCCTTCAGACTGGATCTACTGACCAAGACTTTAAGCCCCAAATGGAGCCTAGCACCACAGCAGGGAACCCAAGACAATCAAATAAATGTTCACCAGACACCTTGCTCTAAGCCACCTCATCAATGGGCTTCCAGTAGTATCTAGGAGAGCAATAGGTATTCTACTCAAGCCCTTCAGGCTGGATCCACTGACCAATACTTTGAGCCCCAAAGTACCACAGTATGGAAACCACTGCTCTAAAATGCGTTTAGCCCATAACTACTAGAAACAACCAGGACTTCTACTGGTCTGAACTTAAAAACTACAAAGTTAAAGTGTTCAAAGAGCTACTATAGTGAAGTCACAATTTAGAACTCAAAAAAAGAGTTCTTGAGACACAAGTCTACTCAAGCTCCGCCTGTCTTTTTAAATTATTTATTGAAAGGTCTGCACATTAGAGAAAGACCCTATAGAGTGCTGTGGGCAGACTGGCCAAAACGGTGTAACATCTACGAGGGAGTGCAAGTCATTACATCACAAACCACCTAATACAATGGAACAATTGAGCTTTTTACCTTTCCTTTCAGCCAAACTTGAAGGCAGAAAAAAAATTGGAAGAAATTATATGATTTTTATGGAACTCAGTTTTTTTTTTTTATTTAAAGGTTGAGAATGAACTCCGAATGTGGTGATGTCAAAGGCAGGAGAACAAGAAACTCATGTTCCCAAAACAGTACAAGAGTGCGAGAGACGAGGAGGAGATTGGATGTTAACAAGGAACCTTGAGAGCTATGGACTCATAGATCATTAAATACCTCATTAATCATAATTACATCAAGGTACTTAAGTCAGCAGCGTAGGTTCCTTTCCATAGGTCACACACACATCAAAGAGCTGTCCCCTCCTCTTTGCTCAACATGAGTAAGAAGGTGGGTTATAGCCTTGCTGCTGTTTATGTCTGTTGCTTGTAGTGAGGGTCACCCTTGCGGTTTCCCTTTTTTTCCAACTGATGAATACAAACTGCAGAGGTTTCAAATTGAAATGATTTATATTGTTGGAATAAATACATCTGAAAAAATGTGGAAATAAACAGATATGAGACTGGTGAGATTTAGAGATTTAGGGCAAATGGATTGTGTCTAATTTAGCTGGATAGACGAACATTCTGGGAATAGTCTCTCTCTCTCTCTCTCTCTCTATATATATAAAGCACCAAAAAGCTTGCACTTTAGTCAACAGAATTTGAGGTTTCGACAGAAGAAATTCTTTTCTCAAGCAGGATGCAGACCCCTCTACTTCGATTGGATGATTTGACCTTTTAAGGACCAGTAGCAGGATATCTTAAACGGGTATGTGACCCTGTCTTATGTAATCTCCCAAGGCAGGTGTTACAAGTGCAGAGCACGAACATGAGATTTTAGGTGTTTTCCATTAATGATCTCAGAGCTACAAACCCTAGAGCTGAGACGTTCAAGAAATCAATGAAGAATCTTTAAAGGGTATTGAACTACTTCAAAATGCAGCTCAAAAACCCGAAGCCACAATTATCTTGCTATAGTACAGGGTTAGTAGAGAGAAGCAGGGGCTCCTAGTGAGGGATAGAAGGCAAGGCCTTAAGCATTGCAAGAAGTTATGAATAAATTTGCCACTATCTTTGCACAGATTTATGATATTGAGTAATATCATTTAACATTATAAAAGCCCTGCCAACACAGGCAATGACTGGCTGAAGGTCAGCTTGAATGTACCAATAAACATTTCACTCACTTCCATTCATCACTATAACAATATTCTGACTTTAGACTTTTTCTGCTGCAGCTTGTTTTGTCAAATTATTAAACCTGTTCCATCTATGCCCCACTTCCCCCAAATTCCCCTCATGAGTACATAGATCAACTACCACTCTGCTAACCTTAGCTTCCATCTAAACATTACTACTAACCTCTCCTGATTGTTGTCCTTTCTCGCTGCTTGGGGCCCTATCTGAACATTACCTTTTCTGAACAGTATCCCTGCCTCAGAGACCACTCCAAGAGGTTTTCTGAACACTTCCTTTCCTGAATGTTGTCCTCTTCCACCTCTCAGATAAGTCTGTGAGGCCATCTAAACACTAAGTTCTACCACTGTCTTTTAAACCTCTAAGATTAGCCTGTGAGACCATCTAACACAGTGATCCCCAACCAGTAGCTTGTGAACAACATGTTGCTCTCCAACTCCTTGGATGTTGCTCCCAGTGGCCTCAATGCAGATGCTTATTTTTGAATTCCAGGCTTGGAGGCAAGTTTTGGTTGTATAAAAAACCAGGTGACTGCCAAACAGAGCCTCAATGTAGGATGACAACCCACATAGGGGCTACCAAAAAGCCAATCACAGCCCTTATAAGGCACCCCAAGAACATTTTTCATTGTTGTGTTGCTCCTCAACTCCTTTTACTTCTGTATGTTGCTCACGGGTTGGAAAGGTTGGGGATCCCTGATCTAACACAAAGTAACTCAAAACAACTGGACTTGTTGAGAAATTTTAATGAAGGCGTATCACTGCTCATCCGAGCAGATTTGTCAGTTCAACTGGCTGGTGTAGGGGAGTTCTCGGCATAAAGACTCTTCCAACAATCCAATCACAGAGAGGTGACATCTGAAATTCACAGAGCTGTTGATTCTGTGTAGTTACTGTGATGGGATTACCAATGTGTCATGCAACTCCTAGACACAGGTGTTACTTTTGTGAGTTGCATGAATGGATGTGTGATGAGTTCTGAAACCACTGTGGTAAAGATGTTAGAACAGCATTGTATGTAGCAGACAGGTGGCGTTGAAGGCCCCCGCCTCTGTTCAAGGACGGTTTCTCCACCTTAACATGAATTGCCTCTTTCATGCCTCTTTCAAACCAGCGGTCTTCTTTATCCAGGATTTGGACATTGCTATCTTTAAGAGTGGCCCTAGTCTTTTAGGTGTAGAAAGACAGACGAGTCTTGTCCTGTAGAGTTCACCCTCCTATGCCGATCCATTCACTTCGTGAGCAGTTGTTTTGTCTCCCCAATGTATAGATCAGTGCACTCATCGCTACACTGGACTGCGTATACCACTTTACATTAGTTTTTGTCTCAGTGTGATGCTAGGTTTGAAAAACACAGGGAAGTGGCGTTTCACAAGAAAACTTCAGGCAACTTCGGAAAACAAAGTGCAGCGTGTGCTTTAGCGCTAAGTAATTTTAAAACAACTGGACATTCTAAGTAAGCCGGAAGTCCAGATGTTTTAGAATTACTTATACTAGACATACCATGACCTGGATGAATGAAAATTTCCATAGTCATTCCATTTAGTGCTGAACTCCAAATGGTGTGGGATGCTGCAGTCAAGAAAGGACCAGCCTTGAGCACTCACAGGCATGAAACCGATGCAAGTGCCTCCCAGGAAAACCTTGAGAACAGATGGATGCCAGTCAACACCTAACAATCATGCGGTGCTTCAGTCAATTGCTTTATAGGTTTTTAAAACTTGGAACAAAGCAAAAGTCAAGCCCTCGAGTGAATGAAGCTACATCAAATTGTCACTTTCCATGAGATCATGTGTTTTTTCCATTGCCACAGATAATGTGAATGGAACATGAATTTATCAGTAACCCTTTAAACATCTAGTGATAAACCATTTAGTCCAGAGCTTGCCAAGCCCAACTGAACTTGTGGCTGTCGACAACTATATCTACTAGCGTCCATTAGTAAATGGAGGGCCACATACCTTAGTACAATGATGTACAAGAAACGTGGAGTTGTTTATCAAATGAATATGTTATCATTGAGATATGCCTTTGTTTTATCCCTTAAACACACCTTTTTGATTAATACCAATAAGGAGAACCCCCTACAATGTGAAGAGTTGATGGTTCATACAGGGAGGCAACCAGAGACTCAAACATTTTTGTTACATATACCCTGTTCCAAATTAGCAGACCACAAATACTCTACTTTTAATATGTTGATACTGAGGACGATGAGCTGCTGCCTACGGCCATCCCAAGCAAATTAATGAGCAGATACAACTGGAAGGAGAGCAGACAGACATGTCAGAGAGCTGCTTAAAAAACACCAAATATGTCCTGGTTATGTTCAGACAAAAATAAACCATTAACAGAATGCATGGTTTCAAATTGGTGTAGCGTAGAAAAACCTCTATGAATAACTGTATTTCAAAATAAGCGTCGATTATAAATTTTGTGAAGGAACCAGGAACTTCCATGGCAAGAATGAGAATCGTGCAATTCAGAAAGAAAAGATTAAAAAAAACTGCTATTAAACCTGTCAGAAGGAAAAAAATGGAATTCCTCTGCCTTTGATATGCTCCAAACATCTGCCGGCCTACAACTTATCAGCAGGAAAGAGAGTGTAATGGCACTTTGGGGTTAATTGAGGTTAATATATATGTTCTGTGTGGGAGCTATTGGCAGCAAGCAGGGGTCAGGAAAGTAGCAGTAGCACACCACCAAACTCCCAAGAACTCAACAGGAGCCCGGTGGTTGGAAGGCTGGAACCAGAGAAAGTAGGATGAGCACCAAGGACATAACTGCAGGCTGCGGCAAACTGGAACATGGACTGGGCACTTACGCCGTGGAGCGAATGATAATGCCAAAATAATCTTCCTTGTCCAGTTTGTACAGGGTAATAAGGTATAAATTAGCATTCTGCGTGTCCTACTTACAATGCACTCCATCTGAGCAAGGTACTCAGTGGTTACTTATAATGTTTCAATTACCATGTCAGGGGGTGCCCACGAGATAGATCGGGATCTAACAGTAGACCTTTAGCGGGTGAGCAGTAGTGATGGGCGAATCTGGACGTTTCTCCGAAAAATTTGTGAAACGCTTCCACGTCTCGTTTCTGGAGACCCATTACCGGCATCCAAAAAATGGACGCAGATGAAATTTCTCCAGGTGAAATTTTCCGGGCGTTTCGCGAATTGCAAGAATTTGCCCAAGGCGAATAAATTCGCCCACCACTAGTGAGCAGTTTATCTAAAGACACTGTCAACAAACAGCTTGTCTAAATCGCCTTCATATTTCATGCTTTCATTCAGATATTAATTATATTAAGGTTACATAAGAAATAGTTGTCTGTTAAATCTGGCAAAATAAATTCCCTCATAAATCAATATAATACTTAAGTAATATTTTCCATGGAACAGAAAGCTACAATGCTAAATGATGTAGATCTAAATGGGACAACATCACTAAATGTAGACCTCTCATTAGTAGAGTGCGGGCACTTCTACCTTACGTTATCAAGAAATCTCCAAATTATGGGACGGCGATCACTGATAAACTCCATTTTAAGCCAACTGCATTTTAAGCAAATAATTCACAATTTTAGAAAGAATTCCCCTTTCCTTTATTATAATAATGCAATAGCTTGTACTTGATCCCAACTAAGATATAGTTAATTATTGGAAGCTGGATATTTTAGCTAAAACAGGTATTGCCAAAGAGAATGGAGTACATTTGACGCATGGGAAATAGATATGAAGGTTGGAATTGCTGCCTTTCATTCTGGGAATCATTCTGACTGGGTGGCGCCTGCATGTACCCGGAGGGGTCTGGTTTACTCAAGACAAAAACATATATCAAGGTTTTTCCATTGAGGTCAGCAGAGATAAAAGACACATTAAGTTCTTAATCAACACAAAAGGAAGAGCAAATAGTATCTCTTGATGAGCAAAATGAAATGGAAAAGGCTGACTGATAGCAAATGATGAACGTGGAAATATAAGAAAAAGGGACCTTTTCCGATGGGAGGAAACTGTGCTCAGTAGGCCTTTCAGTTCCCCCCTATGAAACCCCTCCCCACTTTGTTAATGAAAATATATAATTCATTACCTAGACCCTTAAACTCAACAACTGTCTTGCACTGTTCCACGTCGTATTCTCATTTTACTATATATCAAATTATGAACCAAAATGTTAAAATTCCCACAACTCAACATTCCTTAACCTTAAAGGAGAAGGAAAGCAGCAGAGGCAGTTTACTGCCAATAGATTAGATACATAATGCAAGCTATAACGCTATATTTATTCTGTAGAATGCATTTCAATACCTGACTAAAGAGCTCTAGAAAGTCTCTGCCATGTTAGCTTGCTGTGACATCACTTTCTGCCTGAGTCTCTGTCTGCTCACTCATAGCTCTGGGCCCAGATTACAGCCAGGAGAGAGAGGAAAAACTGAGCATGCTCAAGCCCTGGAGGTTTATACAGAAAACAGGAAGTGTGATATAGAAGCCCATGTTTATACAATAGAAGGAAAGAAATGTGGCGTTTCTTTTGACCAGTGATCCCCGACCAGTAGCTCGCGAGCAACATGTTGCTCTTCAACCCCTTGGATGTTGTTCTCCAACCCCTTGGATGTTGCTCTCGGGATCCTCAAAGCAGGTGCTTATTTTTGAATGCCAAGATTGAAAGCAAGTTTTAATTGCATAAAAACCAAGTATAGTGCCAAGTAAAGCCTTTTGTAGGCTGTCAGTCCACATAGGGTGTACCAAATACCCAATCACACCCCAAAAGTTGTTTTCATGCTTGTGTTGCTCCCCAACTGTATTTTAATGTGGCTCACAGGTAAAAAAAAAAAAAGGTTGGACACCCCTTCTATAAGACAGAGGATTCAGAGAAGAAGCATTACTTTGAAGTTTTACTGGTATATTTATAGAAACTTACTTAGTTTTAACCTTTCCTTCTCCTTTAAGAATAAGCAAGAAGGATGAAGTAGTTCTAGCTTTGCACACTACAATGGGCTGGCCCTAATCTCTCAAGCCAAAAGTCCATCTGAAAATCTAGGAGCAAGCACATCAAATTAAGGATTCGGTTTGGTATTCGGCCAAATCTTTCACAACAAAATCGGGGGGGTTCAACCACATCCAAAATAGTGGGTTGGGTGCATGCCTAATTATTAGTGACAATGAGAGAATTGTCCTGGGTCTGAATACTTTTTGGGTAAAACAAATGTCCATTACAGGTAGAAAAAGAGCAAATGGGGGAAAAATAAAGTGTCTGGAAGTGGCTTGGTTACACGTGGTACAATGTATTATATATGTCTTCCCATCTCATGGGATCCAAATACCAAGACTGCATTTTAACGATCCTCCTCTTGACCTCTGTTTGTTATATGTACAGATGAGGTCATAGATAGTTGAGGATGATGTAATGCCAGAATTTTCTGTGAGTTTGCAAATCAATAGTGTCATGGGAAATAAGCCAAGTATAAGATATCCTACATGAGCCTGATCTCCCGAGCAATGTTCTCCTGTGATGACCGTGTATATCAGTATGTGCTTCTGGGTTCGTTTTTAAGGTTACTGCTCCTTTAAAAATGTTTGCTGATTATAATGTTTTCTATCATGCTTCTTCACATGTCTGGCAAATCAGCCGAATTCTGCTGCACGGTTTCAAAAGGTCAGAACTACCAGGGCTAGGAATAAAAAGGGAGAGGCAGACACTATATAGCAGATATATTTACACCCGACTTGAATAGCACTGGAGAAATGTATTTCATTCACATTAGAGAGCTGCTTAGAATTTCATTTGTTGGGCAGAAACTGATTTTTGGCTTTATTTGCCCTCTAAGAAACATATAAAAAATACCCCAAAGTCTGTCTGTGGATGTTGGTTCAGGTAAGGTCCATACTATTAACACCTGAACACACATCTGAGAGCTTTTTTTTTTTGGGTGTGAAAATCATGAAAGTTTTGCTTTGATACAGATGAAATGATTGGGGAGATTTTGAGATTCTGTAGGGCAACTCCCTGCACTTCTCCTACATTAGCCTTTAGATGTCAGGGGGATACAGGTAGTTGCAGTAAAAGCGAAGCTGGAGGGCTGCAGGATCCCTAAGTAATATCCAAAAACGTATTAACAAGATAAGTGGTCTCAGTTACGCTCTAGTGCATGGCGTTAGACTTGTGCCCTTCTACCCCTTCTGCAATGCGGGACCCAAATGCAACCCATTCGGAGATATAATCGGGAAGCGACTGTTGTACTGATTTTGTTAAAGATCCCGAATGTGACTCCTATACTCGATAATATGCAACGGGAGAGTGACTAGAGAAAACAGCAGTATGAAGGTCTCCTATTAAGGCCTGAGCGACTCCCAGCACAATGGATCATCATGAGACGAGACCATACATCATTAGCTAACGAGCCAGGAGGCTATTTATTGTCTGCTTACACTCCCTGTTTAGTCTCCTACAGGAGCCCAGACTGACATGTGCTTTGCAGTAAGTGCTAAATCTTTCACGCAGCTCCAAATACCACCAACATGACATTTTTATAGAGTCGTAAAACAAGTGTAATTAACCCAGGATAGGCTTCTTGTGCTCTCTGATGAGCCGACAGGTTGAGATCTGCAGAGCCACTTGAGTGTTTTATTGCGGGGAGGGGAGGAAGACCTGCGGCAAAATACTGATTCTCAAAAATCAACTGTTACCTAGTAAGGCAGTTTCCTACATCAGTCCATGTGACAGTTAATAGTGAGGACCAGGGCCAGGAGTAAGGGTATGCAAACAGGCATTTGCGCAGGCAGGGGACATCCTCATACCGCAAGCCCCTTCTCACTCTGTACTTAAAACATTAGCATAGGAGATACTAAAGGGGGGCATATCACTAGTGCAGATAGAGTTTTTGCTTTTCATCATCCCTGCCTACTGGCTGCTCACTGCCACCTGAGGCAAGGGTTCTGCATAGGGTGCAAAGGTAGGGGGTGCTAGGGACCTCTTCCACCTGCCTACCCCTAGTAACCAGGGCCATCAGCGGGGCACAGGGGGTACTGTGATGCTGGGCTTGGGCCTTATGGGGGGCCCAGCCACTTTTTGAAATAGCCTAAATCCTAAAGAGTCAAAGTGCCGAAGAGCCTAAATCCCAAAAAGTCAAATTCCTGAAGACTGTGAAAAGACCCAAAGCCACGAAAGGAGCCAAAGTTGAAGTTGCAAAAGGGGCAGAGGTTGAAGTCCCGAAACCGTGAATATACCCAAAGCTACGAAAAGACCTAAAGCCACAGTTGAAGTCCCAAAGCTACGCAAAGACCCGAAAGCCAAGAAAGGAGCTGAAGTTGAAATTGCAAATAGACCCGAAGCCACGAAAGGAGCCAAAGTTGAATCCTGAAGCCCCGAGTTAAGTTCTACTGAACCAATGTATTTTTAAAAACTTTTTTTATTTTATTAAACCCCTGGCCACCAATGTATTATTTTAATACTCTGCCTCCAATGTTTTTTTAAAAAAAAATATTCTCTGGGCCCCAAGGTTTCTTTTTAGCTTACAAGGGTGGGCCATAAAAACAGTTTTATGGGGGCCCCATACATTGCCCAATAAGCTGTCAGCAACTTTTATTGGCCCGCGTATGGCCACCTGTAAGACTGCACATAACTACAATGAAAGATTGGGTCCACAAGAAGGTACAGAAATGTCATATATAGAAACTTCTACTTGTGACCTCCCTTGGGTTAAGGAGATGAAAAGAAACAAAGAATTCACATATTTTATAGCAAGAGAAGTATGTGAGTGTTTGAGGTGCATCCTGTTATTCAGAGTTGGTTGGATCTGCGGGACACAATGTCCGACTGTCATTTATCTTCTCTTTCTCCACCCGAAATTCCATCTGGTCTCTCTACCTTTATAAATCATCTTACCATGGCGAGCATCTGTACAGTCATGCGGCCCTAATAAATTGCTTTGTCATCTACCAGTCAAACACTTAATAAAGGGAAATTGCTACACACATGCCATTAAAGCTTGAAAACACCAAGTTAAAGGGGAATGACTGCTGAATATATTCTAGAAATCTAGAGCTGAATCGGGGGTGAATGATAAGGATATTAGAAGTCACTGAGGGGTGTGACCATATAAAGGCACAAGGCTGCAGGCTGAGTTATACAGGGAACTCTGAGTATCACTCATGTATTATAAGGGATAATGTACCCCCTACTGTAAATGATAAGGATATTAGAAGTCACTGAGGGGTTATTCTGTGACCATATAAAGACGCAAGCCTGTAGAGTGTTCCTGTTGTTTCACTCTGGAGGAAAACTAACAACTCCCAGGAGCCTCTGCTACCCTATACTGAACTTAAACTAATGCAGATTCCAATTTCATAGTAATTAATGTTTACTTTCACCATGAACCCAAAATGATCCTATTTCTGTTGTCTCTAACGCCACCTCGTTGTTTCCATCAATTGCACATTCAGTATAAATGTCACTACTTTTAAGCTGGCCATAGAGACATATTTATGTGGCTTCTTCTTTCATTTATTCCTTTCCATGTAGCTGCACCCGGGTCTGACAATGTGACTGTAGGGCACCCAGTAGAGGACACACCCAGTAGAGGACACACCCAGTAGAGGACACACCCAGTAGAGATAAAGAGGCGGGGCCTATCTCGCTGGCGTCCCTCACATTGAGTATGACAGGGAAACAGAGCAGCAAAGGGTCCCTTGCAACGTGGATAAAGTTGTTGAACTTAATCCTGCAGATAAGAGGCAGCCGATAACATGAACTCTGAGTGGCCCCATAGCATTCTGGCTGACCTTTCCCAAGTTAACAGCCAGGGACACCCAGGTGGGATCACTTTCTCCAGCTCAGTAGATAAGAGCAGCGGCCTCACCGTGTCCTGACCCGCACCTGACCCCCCCCTGCTCCTGATAAGGCTCAGCAATTGCTGTGGTCACATTATAAACCCTATCAGTGTGTGTACACAAGGGTGGAAAGGAAAACTAGGCCAGGCAAGAACTCTGCCTGACCCCTCACTAACCTTGGATAGAAGCCAAAACTAGATGTTTGACCTGCAATTAACTTACTTGTCCCTGACTTTGCCTTTAGCTCAGTGCAACCAGCAGCTGCCTGTATGCAAAGTAACTCCCAGCTGCCTGTATGTACTGTAACCCCCAGCGGCCTGTATGTACTGTAACCCCCAGCTGCCTGTATGTACTGTAACCCCCAGC
>CM044431.1:8365891-8387347 GCA_024363595.1 Xenopus borealis
TGAGGGTATAGCTTATTGTGTGCCCAGAACATTCCTTCTCTGTATATTTGTATTTATAGGTATGGGAGGCGAAGCATCAACGGGTCTGTATGCCTACTTTTTTAGCTATGTAATGAATAAATATTGATTTTTTAACATTTGAACTGAATATCTTTGGAGTAGAATTTTTTGAAAAGTGTTGCTTGGGTCCTTGAGGACTGGGGGCTGTATTCCAAAGAGACCCTTGAGACTGGCCTTTAAAAACCGGCAGCTTTTTGAGCATTATCTATATGGGAGGAGGGGGGTGCCATATTCTTTCCCTTAGACAGTACAGTATGAGGATATAGTTTGTATGAGGGGTAACAAGGGGGGCCTATGGGAGGCTTTTTGCGCCAACAGGATTTCCTTCTCCTTTAAGACACACTGTTCTTTAACCCAGAGTAACCCAGTAATCAGCATTCAGCAAAGGAACAAGTCATGGGCTGATATGAAGGATGATGAATAACCAAGTACAAAACAGCATGTGTCTTCTTATGATAATGCCGTACATGCTGAAGAGGGCGGGAGCTTTTCACTTGGGTTCCCATAATGCTCTCAACCATTTCTACCAGCTCATTAAGCCTTCACGGTCGCCCATGGGCAAATCATGATTCAAACTCATCAAAGTGCAATGCTATTGTAGATGTCAAGCAGATTCAGTAGTCTAGTCCCCGATCTATATCCTTCAGAAACCAATCCAATTTGGCTGCATTGTAGAGTAACCTATGAAATGCTACAGGACAGCAGCATTTGGAGGGTCCATGGGATACATTACACTACACGTGTTCTTGTTGTTTTTCAACCTTAAATGGGTCTTAGCTACTCCAAACCACCAAATTGCAGATCTCTGTTAAAAATATGTTTTATACTATAGGTTCGTAATATGTGGATACTATATATCCATCCGATCACCCAACATTACAGCAATGCCCACATGCCATACATTTTTCTATTTGGCCAAAGAAAACTCACCACCTGATTTCATTTGGCCCTAGCAGTAAGCTTAACACACACACAAATTACAGAGTGATTAATTTTCTTCTAGTCTAAACCAAGTGCCCTTTTGTTGGCACTGTGTACCCCGTAGAACGGGCGGATGTATATCTGATCCACATGGAACCTCAGTCCACATGGAACCTCAGTAGACACTAAGACACTCAGTCTGTGCTGGAGCACATGTGGGAAAATGAGCAGCAGACATGTCCTGGCTGCTGGGAGCCTGTAACCCAATCCAATGGAACAGGTCTAGGTCCAATGGAACAGGTCTAGGGGAATGTCATCGTTCAGGCTGCTGCGGCCTGTTGACGTGAATTTTTCATAACCCAGACACTGGAGAGGGTAAGTTAATTGAATCCCAAAGAAAGTGCAAGAAGCAAGCAAGGTTGGATTCTGAGAGATATGGTGGAACCCAAGGGTAGACTTGTCCATCAACAGATGACATCAGGCATCACAATGGTTTAAAAAAGGTCAAACAAGACACAAGAGTGCAAACAATGAAATACAATATAGGGCATGGCCTACTAATCCATATGAAACATGGAGTTCAGAGAGAGGGAATTAGGAATTCTGCAAATATGAAGATATTTGCTTGCTGTTAAATGTTCTCAGAGAAGGTTCCCTCCACATTTTCTGTGCTGGTTGAAAAAAAAAGACAAAGTGGGATACTAAGCTTAAATAAAGGAGTGAGAGTGTTGATTTTAAGCCTTTCTAAAGTGCTGAGTGGCCACAAGAGAAGGAATGTACAGGCCCAACCCTAGAGCACCTGTTGGAGACCCTGAACCAAAGAGCAGCACACCTTGCCCTGATCAGGGAAAGAGCCAAGCCCAGGGCCTATTCTCACTGTCATGCTTGAGGTGTTGCTGCAATGAGACCATTAACCCATTGAGCAAAGAAAACCTCAGAAGAATACATTCCCAGCCACATGGAAGTTTATCTGAAAACGGCACTTAGCAGCTGCAATTTAGCCTAAATTATACTCTTCAACAGGACTCGCTCCGCTCAGGTTTCCTGACTCTCTATAGGCATGCACTAGGCTTTTATTGACCTATTAAGGTTCATTAAAGCTCAGAGTAAAATGGCACAACAATATTCTCCTTTTTTAGGTTGATCCCAGGTGGACACACAATGCAGTCAATGCCATGTGCTAGAGTGGAGGTTCAGAACTAATTCCAGCCTCTCGTATTCAGATCGTGTAGACAAAGCCAAAAAAGCAATCTGCACTCAGACTATTAACTGCAACTCTACATTACATAAGGTGGGAGCAGACTGTCTCTGTGCTCTCAAAGAACCATAATGGAAGCAATTGGAGATAATAGTTTTTACCCCTTAGAAATACGGAGACAAAAATGTCCTGTGCTCTACAGGCTAAAACCTAAAGTGCCCCCATCGCATATCATCTTATACCTCTTATAAAGGGAAATGTGGTTAGGAGATGTTCTTCCCTGGCAGGTGTGGGGCTTTGTATTGAGTTTAATCATGTGCAACATCCATATCAGTGTGCGCTATCCAGACAACTCAGCTCTAGCTCAGTGTATCTGTTTTGGTTTATTTGATCCAACTGTTCCAAAATGTTGCCAAAACACTCTTTGGTATGTGCTCTTTCCTCAAGTATCAGTATTTGAAGTTTTGGTCCTTTGACCAGTGACTGGGCAGTATGTACATGAGTATAAACTGGTTTAGTTGCGCCATTTAATTCTGTTCGGGATGAAAGGGCTTACAAATATTCTATGTGTGTGAGCAACTGCAACATGGCGGTTCTAATAAAATCCAGTTAGCTGGAGGCTAGATCAGATTCAAGGCAGCTAATCTGAACTGGCTACATCCAGGTCGTGCACTATATACAATGCATAATCGAATTATTGACATAAACCAAACATTTTGTCTGTCGATTCAAATGAACGGCTTACAAGCAGCTTACTTTTAACAATGGCAAAGCTGCCAGGAATCTTACAGGCATATTTACCCTTTTAACAATGACTTGCAATAAGGAATACACACAGAAAACATAACATCTCGGTCAAACGAGCAGCTGACATTTAGGTGGAAGGAAACACAGTGCCACCTTGCTGCAAAGACTTGGGCTCTGGAGAATGACAAACTTCTGAAGGCAGCAGAAAGATTTAGTCAGTCTACAGGAATCTCTTGGGCACACAATCTTCCATAGGTTTACTAGGCAGGGACTAGTGTGCTTTCCATAAGATGCTCATTGTATATAATCTTCAAACATCGTTAAGAGAAGTTATTTATCCGCCAGAACACAAACAATACTACACGGCCTCAGACACAGGATCCATTTCTTCTATGACTTGACTTTCAGGTATAAACATAGCGATCGTATCACCCAAAAAGCAGAAACCTGCTAGCTCCGCTGCTAGGACAACCTTTCTCATCAGTTAAACTGCGCCTTTGATAGAAAATATTGGCAAAATGGCAACTCTGGGGCGCCAGTAAGAAATAGCTGACTTCAGCGACTTGACTCTTTTTCAATGCAACAAATAAAAAAGGCGGTGGGGCTAAAAATTGCATTTGCCAAAGTCGAGCTTCCCGACTGCGAATTAATGAATCGCAAGTCTTTGGCCCTTCTGTGTCACCGCATGACAGATTGCCCTCCCATCACTCTTCCCAATGCCAATCTATTATCTGCTGACAGCTGTTCCAGTGTGAATTGCGAGCTCACAGGCCGGATCATCGATGCAAGAGGGGATAATGCTCTCCATGCCGGCAGGAGAATCAGGAAGCTCCTGAATGCTTTCTTGGGGGAAAAAAGGTCCTGGAAACAAGAGGTACTGCATCATCGTGGCAGCAGATACAAAGCACTGGTTCTGTTTGTTGTTTACTGTGAGACACATATAAAAAGGTTGCCTTAATAAGACAGAGGCATCCGTCAATGACTCCCGATTCATTCACACTTTCCATCCAACCCCATCCATCTTCTCGGCAAAAGCGATGACAGTGCCCCAATTCAGCACCTCTCCTCCTCTTCTCACTCTCTGCCATAGGGATACAACAAAGTTCTGCTCATAAAAAAGCAGCTAAACAGAAAATAGTCTGCTGTCGGCACATTTCTGTAAGGTCTTTCATCTGCCCGGCTCCTCTGGGGGATTGCTTTGGCTAAAAGTTCATATTTCCTGACTGGACTCAATCGGGAGGATCATGCCACAGCAGGAAGCCCCCAAGAACACAAAACGCTCACACCAGTTCTGAAGTGCAAAGGGTATCCTTGTGGAATGGAGAGAGGGTGCTATCTCAATTGGAAATAGTCAAAAAGCTAGATTTGAGACAGATGCTACATAAGCAGAAGGGCCATGTGTCCAAGGTAGCATAAAGCTGAAGGAAACCAACTTTAAAGAATCCATATCAAAGCCGTTACCAATCACGAATAAACATACAGCATGACGCACCAATCAAAATAAAATTGGCCAAGGCTTGATCTATCAATTAAGTCAGGAATCCAGCCACAGCCCCTAATAGTTTTTTTTTTGGGGTGGGTGTTTTTTTTGTGTTTATCTACAACTTCATCTCTTGTTCCAAATAAATGGTATGGCTGGCTGCAACCTTTCTGACACCTAGCAAAAACAAACTAATTTGGCAACAGGTGAAAGGTCTCTGCTCATCATGTGAACTTATCTGATGCAGTTGCACTACTGAAGAGATGGCTTTGGATTGAATAAGAAGGTCCCTGCTGGACATTACTGTATCCTAGATAAACTCACTCACACCTGTTGGGTTAAGATGGTCTCCAGTGATGACCTTTAGAGGAGTTGAATTCAGTATTCTTGTAGAGACAAGTCAAGGTTGGCTAAAGCGGGCTCAAGAAAACATCAAGCTGTATCCATTGACTAGTGTTGGAAACACTGAGCTCCTGTAGCTATAGACTTTATAATACTTCATTTGTACAAATGAAGAAGTTGTAGTTAAAATTTCTCCTACTTCTTCCCCACTAAAACAAGGTCCAACCCCTAATTGACTGCCTGTAGGTTTTATAATGTCATGCACGTTGTTCCTTATTATGGCGGTCATGCAAGTTGGGCCCTCCAAACCCTGTAATGAAGACCCTACTGGCAAAAGTATGGCAGTTCTTAAGTACAGGATTTTCTTAAAATGTTGCAGTTTGCATGTAAATCATGAGGTAGGAGCAATGGGGGAACTGGCATTGGGGTACAAGCTTACTCAATTCATATATATATATATATATATATATATATATATATATATATATATATGTATGTATAACTATTTGTAAAGCGCTGTTAAGGAGCCGCAGGGCTGTACAGTGTAAGAGACATAGGGGTATATTTATTAAAGAGTGACGTTAAGAGTGAAGTTCCACCACTAGAGTGAAATTCCGCCACTCTCCATTCATTTCTATGGGTTTTTTAAAGGCGTATTTATCAAAGAGTGAATTTTCAATTGACCCATTTATAAATACACCTTTCAAAATCCCATAGAAATTAATGGAGAATGGAGGAATTTCAATCTAGTGGCGGAACTTCACTCTTTGATAAATTTAGCCCATAGTGGGAAGGAGGTCCCTGCCCCGCAGAGCTTACAGTCTAAGCGGATGGGAGGTTAACATACAGGTACAAATTTGGAGATGAAAAAGTGCACATGGTAAGGCATAGTCAGTAGGCGCAGGACTAGGCTACTGTTCTAGTGCTCCAAAAGGTTGGCTCTTAGATTTTTTTTGAAGAGATTGGGAGAGGATTCCTTACGGAGGAATTCAGGGATGGAGTTCCAGAGGTAAGGAACAGCAAGATAGAAAGGAGTGAGACGAGAGGTGGCAGTGAATGCGGGTGGTGTAAAGAGAAGGTGGTTCTGAGAAGAGCAGAGAAGACGACCAGAGACAAGAGAAGAGATGTAGTGAGGAGCAGAGGAGTGAATGGCTTTGAAAGTTAGTAGAAGGATTTTATATGATATATATATATATATATATACATATATATTTTACATTTATGTGAATTGTATTTCTAATAATGGACTTAGTTACTTGTTATTGCAGTGATCCCTTGATTGTTGTTGTACAGTGCTTTGCCCTCAAGGAGCGCTATACAAAAAAATATACACACACACACACACATATATATATATCAATACATCATCAGGTCCAACAGCATACCTTGTATATGTTTCTATTTTTTTTTTTTCTATATGCGGTGCTTTTTTCCCCCCCGACTTTCGGCTGGGAAATTGCAGCACCGCAGTCTTTAAATGTTCATATTTTGGTAGCTAAACCAAAGGGTTTGATTCCACATTGCACTCCAGCTCCCTGAGCCTGCCGTCATACGTTAGAAAGCTGCTCCATAACAGTCACAAAAAAAGACTGATGGCCAAACCCATATATAAACAATTCATATTTAGCCAATGAGAACATTGCAGCCTTTGATCATTCAATTCTAATTGGTTTCCTGCACTGGATATTTTATTTTAATGCCTTTTTGTGGAATTGTGAGATGGGCATGTCACCCGATTGTTTATTATTACCCGGTGAACGCATGAACGCAAAGCTCTTAGGCTGCATATGATTTAGCGGGTTTGGGAAACAAATGAAAATAAATGATAAATAATAAATGAGATCATTACGTGGCCTGATGGCTCTCAGCTGCTACGTTACAAGCAACGAGTTGCAATGTTTCAATAAACTGTTTGTAAGTTGGTAAATTCCCTGTGAAGAGGAGCTGTCCTGTCCCACTACTGAGCAGAAAATAGTCGATTAAAGGGGTCATTTGCCTTCATGTTAACTTTCAGATAATTTGAAGTTCCACTATCTTCACTGTCCAGGTTCTGAATGATTTGCCTTATGTTGGGAGGCCCCTTAGGGCTAGTTTGTAAAACATAAGTTTAATAGAGGGGGACCAGGGGGGCTTAAGACCTGGGAAGCCACATCGGGCTGCACGGTGGATAACACTGACTAAGGGGCAGACTTATTAAGGTTTAAGTTGTGTTTTTCATGAAATTTGAGTTTTCAAGGTTATTTTTTTGGGTAATTTTTCAGAAATTTGTTATACCCCAATACGGAAAATAGCTTGAATCTGTAAATGCTGTCAAGGTTATGTAGGAGTCAATGGCAGAGGTCCCTTGAACCAATGTTAACAGCCTTCATGATTTTCGGGTTTTTTCGGATTATTGCAAATTATTTCCCGAAAACCCGGGTTGTTAACCGTGAACTCTCTGATTTGAGTTTTTCCCATTCAAGTTTTTTCTTAAATAAGAAACACTTGTGAGTTAATTCAAGGTATAAAAAAAAAAACTTTAAAATTCTACCTTAATTTAATTACCCCCTAAGTGTTATTGACGCCATTCAGGTCTGCTTTTCTCTTAATTCCTTGGAATTTCTGGTAACCAGACAGTTGCTGGCAGATTCTGGGAGGTTTAGTTCATACAGGTCCAGTACTACTGTCCTACAGAATATTAAGATTCAACGCCAATCAATCCTTTATAACTGCCACCAATGATTGGTATAGTAAAGCCATCTATACACATGGAGGCCCTGATGCTCACTATTGCAACCATTGAGCACACCCTCACACTTACGCCGTTGCCATTATAATTTCTTGTGGTGTCCAGTCCAAGCGGTTCCTTTCCATCAGTAGCTCGTTGCTGTGAAAGCTCAGCAGACAAGCTCACTATCCAAGGCTCTCACGGAGAGCTGGCAACCCCCCTCACCATCTTTCAGTACAACCGCCGCTTCAACATTAATGCCCGCACTCTCTCACTGTTATAGGCTCAAAAGCTTGCAGAATTATCCAGTGCCCTGCTAAAAGTCATGTGTACGTTACACAACACAGAGGTCGCGGATTGTGAAAGGGGGGAACCTACGGCATCACCTTCACATCACGCCCATCACTTCACAAGCGAGGGAACTGACCTGACAGTCTTGAAAGGAGAAAGAAACATAGGTCTGTGGCATTTAATCCTTTTGAGTTCTGTTTTCACCCCATCCTCCAATCCCCCCTCCCTTGCTTCTCGTCTTCTTCTCTCTCCTTAAGACCTCATGGGCCCTCAGTCACACATCTTAAAAGAGAAACTAAAAACAAAAACACAAAGGCTTACTTGTCTTAAGTCGATGAAGGCCAACTGCAGCGTGTCCCCTTGGAACCCAGGCACTGGTCCGGATCTGGCAAACCCTGTGGGAAAGAAAAGGCCATGAAAAGCGCCTTTAAATAACCATGGACAGGAAGATTGGCAGACGGATGACAGCGAGGACAAGGGAGGCTAGGGGAGAGGAGGAACGAGCTTCTAAGGAGTCATGTCTCTTTGCCTCCATGCTCTTTGTCTGCCCTTCAAAATTCGTGTCATCAAAACACCATTAATTCCACCGTCCTGACAGCAAGGAAACTGTACTAACTCAACCTAAAATCTATTCCCATGGGCCGCTCTGAGCTTCATAGTATTTGTTTGGTCAATGGACAAACAACTAAGCAAAAAAGAAAAAAAAAAAAGAAGGGAAATGGCTGGAGGTGGGGGTGGCATTGTCGAGTGGGGGGATAAAGCAGAGGACAAAAAAAAGTGGTTTGCCCCCTTTTTTTTCTCTTCCCATCTTTATACAATAAAATCTTCTGCTGTGAAAGTTTCTTTCAATTCCGAAAGCTTTGTATATTTCAGATCGCCAATTTCACGCCTGTCACTTCATGGCCTAAGTGTTTATCAATAATAAATAATTCTCTGACGGATTGGTAATTGTCCCCTTCCCACATATTTCCATTATCTGTTATGGTGCTTTCTTTTTCAGGCCTTGGAGAGAAAGCTAGTCATTGAGGAAGCGAGTGGGACTCTTTATAATATGATTACATGGTCTCCTCTGTAATATTATCCCAAGCGAAACTCATTCACCATTGGTCATGAAAGGCAGACTTTATACCTAAAGTACAGTGTGATGTGCTTAGAAGAATATCCTATGTGGCATGGCATTGTTTCACTTTTTATAAGGCTCACATGCGATGAAAACACGCTCAGACAGCTCTAAACCAGCAAAAGGCCTTTCATCCCTACGCCTTGAACTTCGTGTTATTTTATTGCCTCCTAGAAGACACTTATTAAAGTCTCCAAGTGTTTCTTTGGCTGATTCCATCAGCTCCGAGCAGTGAGACAGAAGACAACGATGAGCACAGTCTCATGCTATTGGTTGTTAACATCCTCACCCGAATGAGTGAACTCATTGTACAGGACTGTCTGGAGAGGGCTCACGAAGGAACTCTCATACGTACTGTAGCTGGCAACGCAGAGAGCCCAAGAGTTGACAAGAGAACTTGCAAGCTTAATTCCAGGCCTATGGGAAGTCAACATGCATTGGTTTGGACCACATAATCAATACTATTTCCATCAAAGGGAGTTACCAAACTTTAAGCACAATCTATAGGACATCGTAAATGGCAAAATAGAATTGGACCACATCAACTGACTCTCAACTTACTAATTCATGATACTGGCTTTTGGAACAACAAGCTTATGGGGAAAGTATAACTTCTTCCATGGAAAAGCAAGATATTTATATGTAACTTCAAGTGGAATAGATCTTTTAATTCCAATGGGTATTTAATGGGTTTCAATGCTTTGAATCAGATCATCCATGAGTCAATGAGGTCCTTCATACTTACAATCAAGATTCTTCCAATCATAACCTGCAACTCTCTAAACACGCATGTGGTGGTGGAAACATTTATGAAGTCAACCTCAATAATATTGCACTGGGTATTAGCACTGGGATATGGGGAATTTCAATGGATCGGTGAGATGATTGAAAGGCTGTTGGGCTGGGATAATACAAATATACACACATGCTTTTAAATACAGAGGAAAATATCTGAAACATCCGAGCACAATACTTTCACTACTTCAACAAATATGTTTTACTGGGAAGGGTTGAAGTACCACAGCTTCCATCACCTCAACCCTGTACTTTTGTCCAATACTTGTCAACCCAAAAAGTCAACAAGGGTTTGTAGAATCTTGAAGTTTAAGGTGACTGACTATAACAAGGGCAAAGTGAAAGCTTTAAGGGCTACAATCTTTTGGTCCATTCTGTGGAATTAGAAAAAGATAGCACATGGCAGATACTATTAGTACTGGTCAATGCCCCAAAGAATCCCAGAAACAACTTCCTTTTGCATAATAAATTGGGCGATTTATTGGGGGGGGGGGGAGGAACCCAGCTCTGGAAATATTTTCCTATAGGAATGGTTCAAGTACTGAGATTTTTGCTGGAAAGCAAAAAGGAGCAAATGAATTATACAGGGCAGCGATGTGCTATATCTTTTGAAAGGGAACCAATATAAGATCAGGAGAAGCCCAAGTGACAGCAAGGGAATTTATACTTCATATGGTGTCCATTCAAATTGGGCAGATATCCAGGGTTGTAAATATATGTTTACATAACAGAAAATTAAAAATAAAGGCTTTTCTTTAATGCAGTGCCTTTTTCTGTAAAGGGCACTACACAGAGTGTAGCCACAAAGTGTGGCTCTAAGCCACCCCAAAGACTGCATCGGACCATATGGGGTATTAATCCCCTAAAATCCCAGTGCAACCCATGTTAATTTTCTCCTTCTGGTGCACTCTATGGAGAATCTACCAGCTGAAGACAGAGAAATGATAAGAAATGGTCAGTATAAATACAAATATGCAGAGAAGGAATGTTCTGGGCACACAAAAAGCTATACCCTAGTACTGTACTGTCTAAGGGAATCAATATGCCCCCTCCTATCCATATGTATAAATACAAATATGCAGAGAAGGAATGTTCTGGGCACACAAAAAGCTATACCCTAGTACTGTACTGTCTAAGGGAATCAATATGGCCCCTCCTATCCATATGTATAAATACAAATATACAGAGAAGGAATGCTCTGGGCACATAAGCTATACCCACATACTGTGCACTCTGATGAAGGGACTGAATGACATTATTATACAGTCTATTGCCTCCTTATAGACCTTATGTGAAACAATCAGACGCACAGTAGGATAAATTTGGTTGGTTAATGTAAGACACATTAGAAAATAGTTCAACTGCAAGACGAATTCCTAAAGAGTGAGATTTCTGTTGATAAATTAGGTTGGAGAAAGGAGAGGCCGGGGCTAAAGAAGCAATTAGATGCATATGGAAGGTTCTTCTTTGGAAAGGCCCATGGGTTCAGGGCTGTTGACAAGAGGACACATTTGCCATTAGGGCAGGGATGCCTTTGAACGCCACAGGGCAGACTGCTTTCCCCTGCCCTCTCCACCCCCAGCGGGGCAGCAAGTCTGTAAATCTTTAAACAAGTAGATTACAAGACAGAAGCTGGCAGACAACAAAGCACCGGCTTCCCAAAGGAAAAGGCTCAGGCATTTTATCTTCACTCTCTATTCACTGCTCACGTACAAGTGCCTGACAGTGATGAATTGGCAACCTTCAGCCCTCACATCCGTCTTCATCCCGGTGATTAGGGTGGCACCAAAGGCCTTGGCTGGGCGGGAAAGGTCACGACTGCTGCTGAGCAGGTCAACGGCACCTGTTATGCTCCGTCTGAGAGGGGAATAGCCTTGTATTGTGCCTCTAGTGAGCAACCAGGCTATTTTCCACATAGGAACCTCCAGCTGTTGTGGACTGCACATCCCAGCATTCTCCAACAGCCACCATTCAACTCTGACTTCCCATTGCTGGTGCACTGCTCTCATCTCAACATGTCCCATAATGTAACATAATTGTTCCTGTCTTTTTTGCAGGATCGTTAGGGACTCAACAAACAATTGCAGATATCAGTGATTCCATCATCACATATAAGACATCAAGATGCTACACCAAGATTATAGAACATATGTAAAGTTATAACAGTGAGTTGCTGGATACAGCAGCTGCTGCACTAGGGTAGGTTTTCAATACGTTATCATCGTTGGCTGCCGATTGGGACACGCCTACAGTTTACCAACCGATATCTGGCCAGGCATGAGAATCTATTGGAGATTCTTTTTAAATCCTGTTGGTGGAGGCCTGCATCAGCCTGTTGGCCGGTCAATGTGGGCCCCAATTAGGATCTGATCCTTGGTCCAGGATGCAAATTATAACCAGGTTACATATACACATCTCCTAACCAACTGAATTTTCAGATGTAGGGCTCCTTTAGAAAGACAGGTATTATGTGATAGTAGCTGGGATTCTTACGTTCACACTCCTTGACATCCTGGTTGAATTGCTGAAGGGCACCCATGGTTATCTGTTTGACTTCTGCCTCGAGCAGCAACTGCGTTAGAGAAGTGGAGAGGTGTTTGCAGGCCGACATGCAGGCAGTCTGGGCCACTTTTCCCTGGAAAAGAAAAGAGAAAGTCCATCATTACATACCTACTTACCCACAAGCACAGGCAACTCCACTTGGTGTTGCTTAAAGGCGACAATAAAAGGCATCCCTTTCATTAGTCTTTATTTCTTAGGTAAATCTTTTATTAGTCAACATTTCCTGCTGCAATCCAAATGTTGATCCATGCAAAAGGGAGACCGAAATTACATCTATCCGAGATTCCCTGAGAAGAGATTTACCCATTGGTAATGAAAGAATTCTGGCGCATCAGAAGGCTTGTCCGGCACAAGGAAGGTGAAACTGTTCCTTGTCCTAAACTTCCACTTGCCTGTCGTTAACTAAATGAAAAACATTTAAAGGGGAAACTTTACCCAAAAATCTCGACTATGCTATGTATGTTTATACTATGTATAAAAAAAAACTTGAACCTCAAAAACTCGATTGCTAAAACAATGTGAGAATTCAACAGGACAGAAAGAAATCACAAACATATTTAGAATTAATCTTAAAACTTGAACTGAAAAACAGCTGAATTATGAAGAACTCCTGACGATTTCTTAATGAACTAGTCAGCTTTTATGGATGCCCGATAAAGTCCCAAATACTACACAGAATGGACTTTTAAAGGTTGTTTTTTGTTGAGCCCATAACTATATGATGCCAGGGACTAGTCCCATTTCTAAAAGACCCAATAGCTGAAATATGTTCCATCCGTAGGTATGAGATTGGGAAGAGGGCATCTGACTGGCATTGTGCAAGCAGAAAATCTTGCCGTCAGCCAGTTATGAGGTTTAACATCCCCTACCCATCCCCCAAGCAGACATTTAACAAATGATATTGTTTTCACTCATTTACCCAAACGCCATTATTCCTTGAATGCTGTTTTCTTTTCTACGCAATGCTGAAATTAGTCCTACGAGCGGCTGAAACCTAATGCTTTCCTGTGCAAAATGGATCGTATGAGAAGTTCCTATAATTACTCAGCTTTGATTAACTCTCTGCACCCCTGGGGATACTCCTTGCAGGGGCCTAATTGGAGTTTCTGGACTTGCCGTTGCATGAGCGGTCTTTCCGGTGTCTGGCAGGCTGGAACCACCTCCAAACCAAAAGAGGTGATAACCAGGATTGTGGTTGGTCTGGTTATTGAGTTACTGATTTTTTTTGCTTCCTTATTTTTATTTTTGTGGGTGCTTAACAAGTGAAATCTGTCATCAATTAAGGGCAATAGGCAAAGAAAGAGCAGCTTTGTTTCATAAGAAAGCTGCTATCAAAGACCTCATTAAAAAGCTCTTTGACTTCGACAAACTCATTAATCAACAAGCTGAAAACCCCTGGTAATCAAGATTTATTGGGCATGGCTAGTTTTGTGCGCCCTTAACCCATTTAGTTAGAGGAGTAGGAAATCAGCCTGCAGCAGAGTTGATACCAAGTCTCATGGACCTTCTCAGGAAGAACTAGATGATGGTGGTTCTTTGAGTAAATTATAGGCTCTTGCAGTCTGATAACTACACTGAACTGTGAATGTGTTGAGTTTGGGCAACTGCCAAAGACAGGGTTGAATCCATCCAGTTGACCCCACCTTAAAAAGCATGCTGATGCATTTTGGGTGCCACCACATAGGTATAGGACTATAGATGCTCTGTTTGGCTGACAAACCTACAGGTCACATTGACTTGGGCTGAAAAGCTAGGAAATGCTGAGTCTGGGTTGGGTGTGGATAAAGATGGCTGACTGCAACGCATATTCCTGTTATTTAAGCACTGTAAAGGGTGCCCTACTCCTCTTTTTACAAAAGGCATAACTAGAGAGCCCAACTCCCTTTTGACATCATCAGGTCTTGTTCGATCAATCGGGTATACTCAACGTTGGCTGTTTCAGGTTGCTTTATTTGGATAAAGGATCTTTCTCCATCAATTAAGACTACTAAGGCATTGTTGAAATATGAATGAAACCAAATAGGATTGTTCTGTATTCAATAAGGATTAATATATATTTTAGTTGGTATCAAGTACACAATACTGCCATATTATTGCAGAGAAAAAAGTTAATTATTATTTTACTAAAATGAAGTCTATGGTAGATGGCCTTCAAGTAATTTGGAGCTTTATGGTTAACGTGTTTCTGGATAACAGATCCCATACCTGTAGTGGAATGAATCATAGCCCAAGCAACAGATCAAAGCTGTTCAACTGGTTTCATAGAGAAGGCCATTTATCCCACATTTCATCATAATCATGATGTCATATACATAAGTCTACTGAGCTATCGGGCAAGTCTGAAGCCCTTTGATATCAGAAGCTGATATAATCAAAGTATGAAATTATTTTATTTCTGGGGGCCGGGCTATTCTTTAAAGTGGACCTGTCACCCAGACACAAAAATCTGTATAATAAAAGTCCTTTTCAAATCAAACATGAAATCCAATTTCAAATTTTAATTAAAGCATTCATAGCTGTTTTAAGCTCATTTAAAAATCTCAGCTGTCAATCAAATATTGTCTGACACTCCTCTATGCCTTAGGCAGATAATTACTTTCACTTTCCATTCAGCACTTCCTAGATGTCACTGCTCCCCACACATTCCCCCAGTTCTCTTAACCATTTAATTGTGTAGCCAGGACATGGGGATAGACATCGGGTCCCCAATTCTGGTGCACAAACAAGATTCTGAGATGATACAAGGCTTGTCTTCATAAGTGTCCATAAAATGGCTCCTGCCTGTTTGCTATGATTATGAATTCCCAGACTGAAGAAAACAAGATTAAAATAATTAATATAGTGTAATTAATGTTCATTTTGCTTGACTAATGTGATAAAATAGGGATTTTGAACATTTTTTTTGGGTGACAGGTCCACTTTAAGTCAATACCTGGGAAGCGACACACGTGCTACATATCAAGTGCAGGAAGTGAGCTGTGACGGAAATAAGTGGGAGAAAGACGCCACGGGGTGTTGGTAATGACGGCCGTTTCTCTTCATTCTGCCGTTGTCAACATCCAGACTCTCCATTTATAAACAAAAGCCTGGGATCTTGTGCTTAAATAATGCCCTACAGTACTGCCTGCCCTGGGCTCTCACTTGTACAAAAACATACAAGGACCACAAATTCTACTCCCACGTTTGTTTTATTTTTACTAAGCAAGGTAATGAACCTAAAATGGTTCCTTTTCTATTGGGTCTCAACAAGAGCCCTAAAGACCCTACTGAGAAGTGACAATGTAATGTCAAAGTCAAACTCATGAAAGGTCAAACTCATGAAATGTCAATGTCAACTGCAATGGATCCAAATCGCAGAAGCAGCACATCGTAGAAGGAGATTCTACTTAGAATGGAAGTAAACAACTATTTAAGTGGATCTACTAGATGATGTATCACCACTTGGTGGCTTCTACAAGATCTACATCTACAAGAACAAAAAGGATGTATAAAGACAGCTTATTAGGCCAAAGCCATAACAGGTTAAAGCTGGAAGGAATCTATTGGTGCACATTTAGATTCCTTCTCATCCAGAGCCACTTAGCTTCTATTCATTATCAGTTAATGACCATTTCCTGCAGGGCTTCACCACTACCTAAGAGCTCTCTGTGGGATCATTACTGAATATTATATTATTTCGGATTTGTTGACAGCAATAACAGAGAAGCACTTAATTAGCACCCCCTTCCTTCCTGACATTTCTTAAACTGAAGCCCACTTACTCTTCCTCAATGTATTAAACTTTTGGCAGTGAATGACATGAATGAACATGTAAAGAAGGGGGAAACTGCAGAGTGAGAGATGTGGAACCCGAGGAAGGGAAGGCTTTATTGGAGATGCACTAAAACCAGTTTTGAACTTTACCATTCCGTGTTGTTTCAATCCCCTCTTAATCCTTTGATGCTTCCAGTGAGTGCTGGTTACCAATAAAGTTGCATAGATAATTTAAAAAAAATGTATAAATATAAATATTGCATCCTAAACTTCATCCAGAATACAACACCCCTACCAAAAATATGAGCACCCAAGATATGCCTTTTTGGTATCATAGACAATATTGGTTTAGACTCAGCAGCACGTATTGTGTTTAGAACCTTGTTATTCTATGCCAGGCAATCTATCCTTCTACACTAGATGGCTCAGTCTAGAGTCCTGCAGCGGGTCGGGTACTCTACTTGCTCGTAGAATTTCTGGGTGTGGGTATAGAAGCGGGCCGGTAGTTCTGCAGGTTGGCAGGTTGAGGGTCGCGGATCCTCGCTATAGTGATTTTTACTACTTTTTCTGAGCATTTATACTACTGATGATGTCACATCCGGTTTACAATGACAACACTTCCTGTTTTACTCCTTTTTTCTGATCGCGACTACTTGCGATTTACAATGACAGCACTTCCTGATTCTTGATGGTCAGCGGGTTGCGGATCTCGGGTTGGGGGTACGGGTCGGAGGTCCAAGCGGGTATGAATGCGTGTCGTGTGTCCGGTACGGGTCCCAAAAAATGGACCCGCGCAGGACTCTAGCTCAGTCTTCTCCAAAACTCACCAGTTGGCTCAACCTAGTGAGAGCAAATCTCCCACTGATACAACTATACAGCAAGAGGGTGTCCACAAAAATATAAGATTTGGGGTGCTTGGGTGGAAGCAAAAAACTAATATCATCTCGCTGGCCCCTCTACTAAGATGAAGTAAGAAAATAAACACACCCCTTTAACATTAGATCCGGGATGGATGACATCATAAGCTAAATCCCAACTCTCAACTGAAACAGGATATTTGAGATATATTGGGTATAATAATACAATAGCTTGTTGAACCAATGTTGTATTGTTTAAGGTTGTCTTTTATGTTATGAATGCATAAATAAAAACCTTTAAAAAAAAAAAAAAAAATATTGCATCATTGCCTGACGCTGTTCGGACTACATTAGTCCTTAGGCTAAATGATGCGGTCTTTGATCTTATATTTATGAAAGCCAAACAATAAAGGATATGTTTTTAATGAAGGTGCGGTCTACACATTTTAAAAAAAAATTGTAAGATTCACCTTTGGTTGTACTTTTACCCCTATGTGTAACAAAAGGCTCTAAGTTTGCCCAGGATTGGTTGCTATAGGTTACCACACCTTGGCAAACATTTATTTAAGGTTCAATTTTTAATTCACATTTTTTTTTACACTCTATTAAATTCAAATATACTCGAAAATTCGACTGATGGGTTATTAAAAAAAAATAATAATAATACCTAAAACTCTGGAAGGCTACAAATATGTCCAAATTGGTCCATGGACTTATACATGAACTCAGCAAGTTTTAAGTGATGAATAGTTGAATTTGAGTTCATAAAGGGTCAGATTATGATAAACCTTGAAATTCAAATAAAAACTCAAATCGAGTTCACAATTTGAAGTTTTTCACAATTTGAAGTTTTTTTTTTTATTAAACTTTTTATTGAAAATAAATCAGTACATAATGAAAATTTCCTGTTTTTATGTTTTTGACCATAAATTTTCTTTTTTTTTTTTAAACTTTGAATATTCAATCTGACCCTTAATAAATCTTCCCCTAAGTGTCTTTTATTACATAACCGCATTAAAGCGCAAAAAAATGGAACCCATAGGCCTATGCCACATGGAGTGTTCTGATATTTTTTTTTACCTCAAATGAACTCGAATGACTTCAAATCTCGAATAGTATCCGATTTAAGAAAAATCTTAAACGTCTAAAACCCGAACGAATATTACCGACTCGAAAATTCAAATTGTTTTCAACTAAACTTGATTCGAGTCTTTTTCTAAGAAAATTAACTCATGTCAGGAAGGATTCAAATAGCTCACTGGACCTCGGCCACTGACTACATGTAGGTTTTAGGTGGTGTACAATCGAATTTGAGTTATTTCCAGGGTCAAGGTATGATAAATCTCAAATTCGAATTTGGATTATTGCCAACTCGAATTTGTGAGTTTTGACCAAAAATCCAACTAGAAAATTGGAATTTACAATTCGAACTTTAATAAATCTGCCCCATAGAATTGTTGGCTGGGTGGCACATGGAGTACAATTTCAAATGAAACCCAACTTACAACGACAAAGCCGAAAGAAAGCCACAAATACATATATATATATATATATCTGCAGCCTAAGACTGGTTGGGAAAGAAGCAAGTCTATCGATACGAAAACAAGTCTATCGATACGAAAACAAGTCTATCGATACGAAAACAAGTCTATGGATACGAAAACAAGTCTATGGATACGAAAACAAGTCTATCGATATGAAAACAAGTCTATCGATACGAAAACAAGTCTATCGATACGAAAACAAGTCTATGGATACGAAAACAAGTCTATGGATACGAAAACAAGTCTATCGATACGAAAACAAGTCTATCGATACGAAAACAAGTCTATCGATACGAAAACAAGTCTATCGATACGAAAACAAGTCTATCGATACGAAATCAAGTCTATCGATACGAAAACAAGTGCATTCATGGTAGTGTAAAATAGAACATGTTGCTATAAAACGAACTGCTTTTTTGGCCAAAGGTCTTCAATTAAAACAAAAACAACCCCTAACAAGTACAAACCACACACCATGCAAATCAAAAACAAATTTTAAGCTGTTGGTTAAAAGAAATGTTATTTTCTATAAAGCATGCATCCAACACAGACCAAAAATGGCTCTGCTTTTAGTAGCAAGCTCACTCGTGCTAGAATGTTCCCCATCCTCATTATTGAGTGACCTTTAGTTCTTAGGTCTCCTGGTGCCCAACACTGGCAAGATATACAGGCAGCCCATGGACCTACTCACCGGCATTCTGGAGTGGGAGTCTGAAGTAGCCTGGGGGCAGAAATGTAGGTTGATTACATACGACAGTTGGAAAGAAGGGGTCCTGGCATCTACCTAGCTCGCAAGATGGATCAGGGTCCTTATCAGATACTGTATCATTTCTGCTATTGGAGATGTCATATGGCAGTGACAACCCTCATTTCCATCAACGAAGGTCCAGGGGTTTCTCTGATTGTGCCATTAAGTGTAAGAATGACGCCAATTCATGTAAAACAATAAATTTTGCTCTTCGTGGTCCAAACATGGTCCAAGATAACATGCCCTCAAGTTAATTTTCAATATATTTGAACACCACTCCCCAACCAGGGGCAATATATACAGAAAATGTTCTTTCTGGTAACTGGCCAGGATTAAGACTAACAGGTCACTTACTGGTAAGTGGGTGAAGACGGCAAAGGTGCTGTTTAGGAAGGCAACAAGGTCTACAAGGTAGTCGCTGGCCTGCATGCTGGGGTCAGATACCAGCCAGTCGTAATCGGCTAGCTGCAGGAACTGGTCAATCTTCTGGTTCAAGTTGGTGTAGATCTCTTCTTCTGCGGCCTGGCGAGCGTCCTACAGGGACAGAGCAATTCAGAGTTATGCACCACATGGGCAGGGCTGGTGGATACGGACAAAATTTATAAACAGGTGAGAAGTGTATGCTTGAAGACGGACAGAACTGGGGGAGCCATATTGAATAAACTACCTTCCTAGGGTACATATTATAGACCATTGGTCCCCAACCTTTTTTACCAGTGAGCCACACTGAAATGTAAAAAGATTTGGGGAGCAACACAAGCATGAAAAAGTCCTTTGAGGTGCCAAATAAGGGCTGTATTTGGCCATTTGGTAGCCCCTATGTGGACTGACTGCCTACATGAGGCTCTGCTTGGTACTATACTTAGCTTTTATGCAATTAAAACTTGCCCCCAAGCCTGGAATTAAAAAATAAGCACCTGCTTTGAGGCCACTGAGAGCAACATCCAAGGGGTTGGAGAGCAACATGTTGCTCATGGGCTACTGGTTGGGGATCAATGTTATAGACCATAGTCAATGCTGTTGAAGGGGAAGATCTTACTAGAACCCTACATGAATCTTGTGTAAAATATTTATCAAGAACCTTTTCGGTCCTGCCAGTAGCAGTTGCATAATATAGGCTCAGCGATGCCTTCATTGGCTGCTTGGGTCAGCAACCCCTAGTTACCATATGGTCAGCCTGCTCAGCCACTCCTAGACAAACCCACAGTCATATGAATAGGAAGTGGATTTTAAGCCAATCATTTCCCATTAACAGGCTGACTATATGGCGGAATGGTTTCATCTCTGCCATCCGTATCTGTATTTACAATTTACAGAAATACGGAATTGTGTTTCCAACACATGAAAGCTGAACTAGTCAACAATGCCCGGTAAAGCTTGTTATTTTTAGCTAATTCTACCTAACAAAACATTTTCTCTGTGCCTAGACACTGCTTTCAAAATACACCCAATACCTGTGCAAAGCAGCGTGACAATTGCATGCAATTATTTCAGGGCAACAACAATCCTTGGCCAATAACAAGCAACGGAACAGTAAAGCAGGTCAGACCGCATCGCAGCTTCAGCACAGAGTGTAAATACACAAAAGTGTCAGCAGCTGTGCCTAGAAAGCTGCTCACATTCCAAGGTTCTAGCAGCAGTTCTAGTGCTGGGGATGGTGGAAATAGATGTTTGGGGGGCTTTAGTCATATTCACTGGACAGTAAGTTGACGGCTGTTTTTTGGAAGGACAGAAGTTGGCAGTTGGTTCTTGAAGTTGGCAGCTTTTACCGACTTGTGCATGGCCTCTATAGTCCACGATAAGATAATCCAAGCCAGGGCTATGTCTCTTTGAGACAGTGGGCAGCTTAAAGGAGAATTCAACCCCTCCGGCACTAAAATTCCTCCCGTGCTGGCCTGCCTCCCTCCCTCGCGGCCTACCACCCTCCCCCCCAGGACAAATGCCCCTAACTTGCTTCTGACCCCTCCATGCAGTCCCTCTCCCGTTGAGTTCACGGCAGCCATGTTCGCTCTTGCTCTCTTCTTCCTGTTTTCACCAGCGCTTGGTTGCACATGCGCAGTAGAGGGATTGACCAGTAAGGACCTACTGCACATGCACCCAAAAGTTTCCAAGTCACAACGTTTTCGCAAAAAGAAAATCGGAAACGTTGTGACTTTCGGGGACATAGATCCAGGCAGTAGACCCTTACCGGTCAACCCCTCTACTGCGCATGTGCCATCAAAAACAAGAAGACGAGCGCACGGGAGAACATGGCTGCCGGGAACTCAACAGGAGAGGAACTGCATGGAGGGGCCAGCAACAAGTTAGGGGCATTTGCCTGGGGGGGGGGGG